>JARHVA010007215.1:0-107500 GCA_037957365.1 Torreya grandis
AGTTTTAATACATGTAAAGGATAAAAAAACCATTTTTAATTTTTCTAGGCTTAGAGAGCTAAGAGAGGCCTAGAATACTAGAAGTGAAGGGGGTGACAGTAGTATTTTACATGGGATTTAGGACCTGAAATTTGGAGGAAAGTTTTTTTAATGGATTATCCACAAAAACATCTCTAAATTTTCATATTTAACTCACATAACTCAATAACCACAATCAAAGCTAAAATAGGGCAGCAAGCTGACACTTTTTTGTTATTTTTTATTTGAGAGCTTGGTTTTATTTTTATGATTTTTTACAATACTCATAGGTTTTACCCATTTATAACTATCCAATTAATCCAAAAATAGATATAGGTTATGCCTATAACTCATTTTAACTCACCCAATCCAAAGCAGGGTCTTAGAAAGAGCATGAGAGAAGCCCTAAACTAGGGTTTTATTGTTTCCAAGAGTTTTAAACATTAAAAGTTACCAAAATTTTGTAATATGATGTATTTAAAGGTTATATGAGTAATTAAATATGTTTTTTATTTATTTGAGTCTTTAAAATATGGATTTTGTTGCCAAGGGTTTAGAATAGGGCTAATTAGGCCTAAAAAGTAGTAGTTTCCAAAGGAAATGTGACCTAAGAGTGAAATCAGGTTACGAAACTTGTCACACACCTATAATGAGATGGAGAATATATATAAATGGTTTCATATTTTCAATATAGTTCATATATTGGTACATATAATAATAATTTGACCAAAAAAGGGCTAGTAGGAGCTTAGGCACGTCAAGGTACTAAGAAGGGTGCACAATGTGAGCCAGTGTTTTAAGATTTTTTGTACTTTGAGTTAAGATTTAAATGGAATTAAATAGTAATATTTAAGTTATTAAATTTATTAATCTAATTATGTGACCCCTTGGAGTGAAAAAGGCTTAAGAAATCTTTGTTAAGGGCTTGTATTGCGACAAAGTACATGTGAGATGTTTTGTGGTTGTCCTCTACTTCATATTGACCTTGGAGGAGCCTCAAGGAACCTAGGATCAGTTGAAAATTAATTACCTTGGATTACTCACCTAAAAAAATCTCAAAACACACGCCTACATCTATGGGAACAATAGTCATACTCTCTTAAACATTGTACCTATAGCTGCCAAGAATTAACACAGTCATATGAAAGAGAACAATGACAAGGAAGGAGGTTTTCAAAGGGATGAGGGAATAAAACACTAATACATTGATCATGGTAACTGATAAATATACCAACATCCTATTTACCTAACTCAATCAAGCATATAATGAAGTTTTAAAAAAAGGTCTAAGTAGAGGGAAATGACCTACAGCTTCTCAAGTTCAAACCTTTATGAAGGTTGGCAAATGATATTGAAAACACAATGATGCATAGAGGTTCTTGGTCATGGATAGATGAGTAATAAATTATGATGTAGAAAAATACATCATGATAAACCTAAAAACTTCAAGGAAACATAGTCAAGGTCACTAAGGAGTGATAGGCTTGTTGTCATCCACCAAGGTTTTCAAGCACAAGACCTGGGGTGAAACTTCATTTTACAAGGATATACTTAAGGAGAATAAGGAGAATTAGATCATGATAATAATGATATATGTTTTAAAACAATTAAATATACTTTCATGCACCTCATATCATTCACCTATATCATTGACACTCATGCATCCATGTGTTTCACTTGAGGAGCTTGAGATGACATAAGGTAACATGAGTCAAATGAATGTAAAAGCAAGAAAATGAAGAGTGAAATCATGAATGGAGAGATTAAATAAGATATAAAAGGAAAAATAATAATGTTTTAGCTCAAAAAAGTCGAGAAAGAAAACTCAGTTGTGAATTTTGACCAAGCAGACACGTGTCACTAACTTTTGCCAAAATGGGCCTACAGGCCAAAATATACAAGATCCAATCACAAAATTAGGTGGAGAGGATAATAACGACCTATTATACCTATTAAAAATATTTTATAATTTTTTTGACAATGTAAAATATAATATATTTTAGTAAATTCAACCCTATGTCAAATCATGATCAACATTAGATTATGCCTTAGAGGAATTGGCCATGTTGGGGCATATATAGGTTGAGTCAAAGCAAAAAATTTGGTATGCATGGTATAAATGACCTAAAAAAAATCCCATGACATAACAAATGTCCTAAAAATATTTAAATTTCTTGTTGTTCTTACACAATCCATAGGCACTCAAGAAGGCAGCCATTGGAGACCAAATGAAGTCGTGTCAGTTCTAGATGCCAAGAAGTAGTTTAGCAATTAGAGAGGTCTTAAAATGGTATAATATGATGTTGGAAAATTTATTTTCCTATAAAAGTGATCATATTCACGTTTTTCATGCAAAGTTTTGAATAAAGACAATTTTTGGCATGAAGGAAACATGTAGGCAACTCAAGGTAACTTTTGGTAAAAAGGGTCTACATGACAAAGTACACATCAAAATGACTTGAAACTTGTTAATATTGGTAAAAATTAAATATTATATACATAAATAATCTATTTAAGCTCATGTGATTAGTTTAAGTTCCCATTGCTTATACATAGTCCACCCGATGTCTCACAATGGTCATTATTCATGCATGCACACTTTTTAGAGATTTAAGGTGTGTTTGAGATTTAAAAGCTTAGGAGACAATTTTAGAAGAATTTTAGTATGTTTTTAATCCTATTAATAACATTTTAAGAGTGTTTACACTCTAAAATTCATGCAAACTCTGAAGGTAGGCTCAAATTCCCATAGGTAGTCTCAAAGGCATAAAAGGCAAAGTTGAGTTTTGATAATTTAGAGAGGTATTACGAGGTGTTTCAGATGTAATTAAGATGTTTTAGTCAAGGAATATTAGTGAGAAAGGTAAAATTGGTCATTTGGAGAAATTCAAGCTTTTTAGGCCTAAGACACCTAGTTTTAGCCCATCTTTAGATATTCATTTCTTTCATACCATGAAGAGTTGGGCCAAGTTATTCTAGTATGTTTTGAGTAATAATATTTAATTGAAATTAATTATGGATTGATTATGGTTAAGATATTTATTTTTATGAACAATATTTAAGAGTGTAAACATGTCCATAATGCTTTCAAACCCCATAACCAATCATCTTTGCATGTGTACATTTTCACACCTTCCACATTGGAGCCAAAAAAATATAAGGGTTTTGAAGGGGTATATGTACCATATATCCATGGTAATAATTGGTGTAATGGATGTCTTCACTATATGAGCAATCATCTAGAAAGTTAACTTGCTTAAGCTTGCAATGGAGCTTTTTGACTAGTTTTGTGTTTTTAGACTCATAGGTCCATCAAATGTGTTGTTTCCAAAATCGGATTAGCCCATTTTTGGGAACATCCCCCTAAAAAACTTGTCCATTTCATCTTTTGTCTCTCTAAGTTTGTTTTTCGAGACAGATTTTGAATTCATTCTCGTCTTGGCCTATGAATGTGAAAGTGACCACGATCTTGTTGCAACCAAAGAACCCCTCCCCCAGACTACCTCTTCCAGAGTTGGTCTTTTCTTATTTTGTGCACGGGTGGAAAATTTTGCCATCAGTGCATTTTAACCCTTAGGAAGCAAGGGCGGCAAAATTTTCTGCCCCTGCATTTTTCCTGCAAGGGCGGCAAATTTTGCCACCCTTGCATCTTAACCTACAAGGGCGGCAAAATTTGCTGCCTCTGCATTCAGACCACCAGGACATGCAAGGGTAGCAAAATTCACCACCCGATCACGTCTCAGTTTCCATGCATGGCATTTATTGCCACACGTGGCAGGTTGTTGGGGTCAATTTTCACCCCATATAAACTAATTTGAGCCCCATTTCTTCTCATTACTTCCTCCTCTCCTCCTGCCCTTCACATCTAGATGATCTAGCGAGTGGCTTGAAGAGCATTTTTGTAGATTTGAGCTTGTGGCACATGCGGTTTTTCAGGTCGATCTCATTCTTTACATTTATTTTGTTTTTTCTTCGTTCTTCCTTAGTTTTTTATTCTTTTTATCATTTTTTGGTTATTATGAAGTTTTATCCCTTCATAGACGGCCAAAAATGTTGTCCCTCTCCATTCCCCACATTTTTGAACCCACACGGATGGCAAACCTTGCCGCCCATACCCCCCATGGGTTTTCATCCCAAAGCCCGCAAGGGCGGCCATTTTTGCCACCCATGTGTCTCGTTCCCCCTTCCCTTTTTTCACCTTCATAGGTGGTGAATTTCACTGCCCGTGCTCACTCCTTCATGCCTAGTTTGCAGGGGTGGTGAATTTTGCTGCCCATACCATTACTTTTCCAAACTATAGGGGTAGTGAAATTTGTCACCCTTACCTCTTTTCCCTCTAACTTGCAAGGGCGGCAAAATTCTCTACCCGTGCAGGTCACCCCTATGAGGGCAGAAAATTTTGCCACCCTTACATCCCTCTTATTCCAGCATGCAGGGGCGGCAAATTTTGCCACCCGTGCATCCCTCCCTCAAATTTTATTAACCCCAAAGAATTTTTAGCATTGACTTTTTCTTTCCTTCCTTCCTCATTTTCCAGTCCTTTTTTTGACTTGGCCTCTTTAAGTGACCTCCATTGACCATGATCACTTAAATTGTGCTTTCCCCTTTCATCCACTCTCCTCTAATCTCGCAATCATGTCTATAGTACCTTTAGAGAGCTCTTGTTCATCGGCATCGGTCTGGCCAAAACTAGTTCCCATGTCTGAAGCGTCTCCAAAAAAGGCGAAGACCATGAAATACAAGTATCAAGGCATCTTCCCGCTCACGTCAATCTCCTCAAATGTCGATGACATCTGGGACACTGAGATCGGCCATGTGGACATGGATGAATTCTTAGCATAAACAAAGGTGATGAATTCAAGCACTGGGATGAAGAGGATCATCAAAAGTAACATCCACCTAGTGCCACCTTTCCAATAGCAGCACATCACACTAAGTTCATTCTCCAATGTGCTCACTTCTAAAACAAAGAGACCAGGTCAGTCTCAGACACTAGTGGTAACATGGTGATTCGGTTGGACCCTAAATTCATTGATAAAGTTTTCATGTGCCCTCCAGCCACTGAAGTAACCAAGATTGGCTTCGTGAACGCACAGAGGGAATACAATAAAGACCCTGAGAGGGTGAAGAAAGTCATGAATTATAAATAGCTGAAAACCCCCAGGACCAGCTTATCAAGATGGCCACATAACTTTTTGAGGAGTGACTTTATTGAGGAGGTTGGTGACTTGATCACCCTTCTCAGTAGGGTACAAGGCCTCCCATCCTCTTCACTATTTCATGAATGGATGTATCCATTCATTAAAATCATCCTCCAGGGCAAACAGGTCATCTTTTGGGGAAAACAAATCAGCAATGGTCTCCATGAATAGCTATCCAAGGTGTAGACCTCTTACAAGTTCTATATGACTTCGTACCTTGTGTACATAAATGTCGTAATGCAGGCTTTTCTAGGCTTAACCACATAGGGGGATAGAAAGACAACCCTAATGTACTCATTCTACCCTTAGCTGACTCTGCAAGGATCAACCCACCACTTCAAAAGAGTAAATGATGCCTTTTTTACCACATTCTTATGCCTCTTCGACCCTCAGCTTAAGCAGAAGAGAGTATCAGATGAGGCCTAGACAGTGGTCAATGATTACAGTTGCATGTTCCTTTAATTCCCTACCTTCTACTATCTTTGGGTCAGCTTTTACCAAGGCTACCCCTACATGCTCCCCAGGTTCCCTTCAGATAAGCTGATACTAATAGAACTTTGTTGACAACTGATTGTCATGCATACCAGATAAATGGAACTGAAGAAACTAGGTTTTAGGTTTCCAATCGAGATTGGCAGGTACTCCATTGCAACAGCAGCCAAAGCCAAGGTCATGGAAATTGAAATGAAAATGGTCACTCTAAGACCATTTAAGAGAAGAGAAAAATTTAACTACAGGGGCATCAAGGACAAAATTAGAATGAAAACTCAGTTCCATGAGCCCATGATTGAGGATGTCTGGATCGACCTAAGGACGGCCAAAGAAATCAAGAAAATGGACTTCTACAGCCTGACCCTAGAGCAGATCTAATATCTAGGACTTGTAGAGATCCCCTCTAGCCTGATCGATGATAAAAATGTTATCAATAGCAAATACCTTGCAAAAAAGGTCACTGTTTCCCCTCTTCCTCCAACACAGTGGTCTCAGAAGGAGCGGACTTCTTTGAGAAGGAGATTCGAACCAATATTGGCTAACACCAATGATTGGTTAGCAGCCAAAGGGATCATCCTGAAAGAATTTGTCATAAGATTCGAGGTTGAATATCAAGTAGAAATGAAAAAGAAGGCTGAGAATAGGACCAAGAATAAGGGTGATGTACCTTCCCCTTCTAGGTCTCACAAGCCTAGAATCATCTTTGTGTCCAAGAAACCAAAGACTACAAAAGAAATTGAAGTGGTAGCAAAAGGAATCACAAAGCAGAGTCCTCAAACACAGGCAGCCTAGCCAATAGAGATTGATGATCAACTGTCAGGGCAACCAAGCACTGAATCTCTACTCTCACAAGAAGAAGCACAGCCACTCAAGAGTGCCTCTCCTTCTCCCCCTAGTCTCCTGTGGTACGCTCTTCTCCTATCTCTCCGATCAGTGTTCCCTCTTTTGGAGCTGCCTCTCCTTCCAGAGTCATATTCAGTGATCCTCAAGGCACTTCTAGAGGTTCTCCTCACTCTTCTAGGTCCATTCCAAGTTTATCATCTTCCTTCAACTTGGCAACAAGCCCTACATAAGAGCCAGAATTAGTGGTTGGTGCAGTTTTGTCAGTTACTCCAACTGCAACTACTATCACCACTAGTAGTGTAGAAGCTACCATAGTAACACCAGTTGAGACAACTATTGCCACAATAGGTACTTCTCTCCCACCCTGGATGTTAGCATTCACCCCCAAAAGAAAGAATTTGGACATTTATCCAGATGACTTCAACTTTGGCAAAATAGTGTCGGTGAAAGCTAAGGCTCCGAAGAGGCCAAAGATCCTCTCCAAATTGGTCGAGGAAAAAGGGCAAATTTTTTTGGAAATTGCCAAGTCTCCATAGGACACAACCCTTGAGGGTTTTAAGATGAGCAGCTATTCCATCTCTCATGTTGAACTTGGCAAAGTTACTCATGAAGGTGTAAAAAGTGATCTTGAGGCTGCTATGGACATCATGGTCCAGAAATTTGATCGAGAGAAAGAGATGAAAGATTATTACAAAGCCAAAATGGAGCAGCTAACAACAGTAATAAGAAGGTTCACTCTTCCCCCTGAAGCAACAACTCTAGAGGCCTTCTCTGTAGATGACCCAATCATTCAAAAAGAAGAAAAGACTTACTTGAAGGGAAAAGTACTGGAGGATTATATTGAAAGAATGCACACTCAGGGAGTCTCTTTGCTATCAGAGCTTGCAGAAATGATGGGTAAGATGAAGAAGGTAAAAGCAGAGTTAGATGACTTTGTCTCCCTTATCTCTCAAGAGATTGATATTTTTGAAAAGGATCTTAGCAAATGGAAGGAGATGAAGGATTTGAAGAAAAGCACCCTGATATCTATCAGTGTTATCTCCAGCAATGACTCCTATGTTGAAATCAAGGAGTCACTGATCTTCAGGATCCAGGTACTCAAAGATCTAATTGATGATCTCAAAGCTTTCAAGGAGGCTAGTGAGAAGAGTGACCTAAGCCTATTGAATAAACTAGAAGAGCTGCCATGCAACCTGACCTCTAAGGACAATCAGTTCCTTCTGGTAGAAGAAATGATTTAGAGCTTTAAAGAGATGATTCAGAGAGATTTTGAAGAAAGATCCTTCTCAATGTCTTCAGTGGATAGTATTTTAGATGCTCACTTAACTTTGGAAAATCTAAAATCTAGGTTAACTGGTCATGCTAAGTCCATCACAGCATTGAAGGACACATTGATCAGAGCCAGAATCATCTCCAAGAACATAGTTGTGCCAGACAACATAGGAATTCAGGCATCCATCACTATGTACGATGCCCATATGAAGAAATCTGGCAGCTTGAACTAAATTTATCCCCTTCTTTCTTCTTCTTTCCTTATGCACTTCTATTTTGAGAGAAGTGCATGCAATTTTGTAAGATGTGATTACATGTAAATATTTTAGAAAAATATCTCAAAGTCAAAGATGAGTCATCTTTGACTGAGATATTTTTATATTTTATTATTTTCTAGTTTTTGAGGATTTTTTCCCTATATATAGTGGAGACCTCATTTGTAAATTAGCTTGGAAAAATTAATAGCAAACACTCTGCCAAAATTGAAACAACTTTTGAGACTTTGTGCTCAAATTTGTAAATCATATTTTGTTGAATGAATGAGAAGCAGGTTATTTTAGACTTTGTGTTGAAGTTATTTGTGTTGTCTAGGAAATAGTTTCTTATGTTCTCTTTCCTGATAATCTCTTGTTTATCTGATTTAATAAACAAAGTGGGTGTGTTTATATTATCTAAGAGTGTTTCTAAAAGTAGAGGATAGACTTTGAGCTTCTTTTATCTTTGAGATTCAGTTATCTTTTGTAGTTTCAGATGAAGACTTTGTGCTCCATTTTACTCTATGATTGCGCCTGTTCTAGATCGGTGAGAGAAGCTACAAAAGACTTTGTGCTTACGTGAGTGTTCTTATGGACTTTGTTACTTTAGGTGATCTCCTACTCTCCATTTGATACCATTCCTAAAAGAAGAGGAGTGTTGTTAGCTAGAGACCAAGATTTCTCTCTTTTTTTCTTTGTACATTATCTCTAAAAAAAGAGAGGTAGATGTTGTTATACCACCTCATGTGTTATTTTTTGCTTAATTATATACATATATCCAGTGCGTAAATACTTATAGGGAACCTCCCCTTGATGAGAGGAGAGATTTACTTCATCCAGATCTGGTAAACCCATACTTGTCATAGTGTAAATCTCTCTATGTTGTGGTTGATATACCCATTTTGTTTTTAGTTAGTTGATGACAAAATATTCACCCAACAATTTTTTGGTGACTCCGCTGGGGACTACAGATGTGCATTTTGAAGCCTCAAGCTCCAACTTGAAGCAGTTCCAGTCCCTTTTCCATTTAAAATCTAGCAACTCCATGCTACACTAGAAGCCAGAGAGCTAAGGGTGTTGTTGACCCTGTGTTTGAGTTGGCGCAGCAAAGTAACTTTGATCTCTTTCCTCCGTCACCTTTCCTCCAACCTTCTAGGAGTTTTCCTCCTAACTTTATCAGGTCACCAACATAAGGTAGAGCTTCTTTTCCTACTGTTAATTGTGCCCTACCTATAAATACCCCACCAAGGTTTGTTATTCCACCATTTAATCATCCAAACATAATGGCTCAAGGCCTGTGGGGTGATTCCTTTGGTCCTCTCAACTTAACTGCACCTTTACATGAACTACCTCGTAGTTCTAGAAAAAAATTTCCTAAGTTTTTTGGTGATGGAAAGGTTCATCTCGATGAGCATTTACCACTTTCTCCATAGCATGTGGCATGATTAGCATGGAATTTGAGGATGTAGTAGTTAGACTTTTTGTGGAAACTTTGCAAGGAGCTACCACAGATTGGTTCTATCACCTACAAGTTGGGTCAGTAACAGACTGGGATATGCTCAAGTCCAAATTCAAAGCTAGGTTTAAATGTGCTGAAGATGCACATGCTTTGTTGGATTAGCTAACACAGTTTAAGAAAGAATCCCAAGAACCCATGAGGGATTTCATAGCTAAATTCAACAAGTTGAGAAACTGGATTCCAACTATGGCTTAGCCCACACCAGAAAATCTCAAATGTTTTTTTATCAATTCACAGCTTCTCGAAGTAAGTTTCCTATTGAGGTGAGCTAGCCCTATGGATCTAGCCTTAGCTCAAAGTTTGGCTACTAAGATTGAGGATGATCTTATCTTGGCAAGTAAGATCAGAAAAGACCCTAGTAAAAATAAATTCTCTTCATCTACTGAAAGTTCTTCAGGTACTACAGATCCTATGGTGTAGAAATTGATGAATGAACTAATAGCTTTGAAGAGGCAAATAGCCCAAGGTACGTCTACTTCTACCTATTGAGATGCACCTAGGAGAATGTTCTTGAATCAGCAATATCAGGGTAATGCTACCTAAAACCAAGGGCAATCTAATCACCTACCTCCCCCTCCTGGGAGATTGGCCATTAAAGCAGCACCTGTCAATTCAGTGATCAATTACCTGGAGGCCGAGCACGATAATTCATTTCAACCTCAGTTAGACCAACAAGAAGATGTTAATCTCTTTGATGAGCAGGAAGAAGAATTAGCTGGTGACTCTAATATCAATTTATTGGATTACCAAGACGAAGCTGGAAGTAAAGGGGACGGTTTGGATGGATCTTACGCTATTTTCACCAGATCTCAAAATCAGTCAGCTTCACAAACTGACAAAGGAAAGGTAGAAGAGGAACCCCAGATAGTAGTTTCCATCACTAAACGCAGGACTCCATTGCCTCCCCAATAAAAAGATCAAGTAACCCATAAAAAGGTAAGTACTCCCAATCACCCAATATCTTCCACTTCTGTTACTCAGACCAGTGCCGTACCTATTAAAGTCCCTGATGATGGACTCTCTTCCTCTGTTGCAAGTTCTCTTCAATTATTTGATATAATTGATCATGCTAGAAAGACTAAAATTCAAATGACAGAGGTTGAATATTTGAGAGCTAACCCAAAATAGCTTGATAGGTTAGCAAAATATGTAAAAAACAAAGTCGTCCCCATAGGACAAGATTCTTTGAAAGTTGTTCATGACCCCCCTAAAGATAAACCGGCTCAAAATAATCTTGTTGTGACTCCTCCTGTCACTCTTGGGAAAATAGAACCTTTCTATGTTTCCCTACTTATAAATGGTTATAAACTGAGTAATTATATTATAGACTCTGGAGCTTTAAATAATGTCATGCCCGTGAAAGTGACAGATTCCCTTGGCCTGACTTTGACCAAAACTTTTGGGAGGTGTTTTTCCATGGAAAATAAGCAAGTCCCTCTCTTTGGTCAAATAAAAGATGCTCAATATGCCTTCGTGGATTTTCTAGAAAAGCGGATTAAAATGATGGTTTTAGTGGCTAATGTTCCAGCATCTTACAGCATCCTGCTTAGGTAGAATTTTTGCAAAGATGTTGGAGGTGAGCTAAGTATGGACTTGTTGGAAGTAAGGATTCCAGTTTAAGGTGTCATGAAGAAGTTGCTTCCTAAAAAAGAAGCAAGGTATGTAGTTACCCGATCATTGGCACTGGAAGCTCAAATTTTATTTGAGTCCTCAGGTATGGGCAACTACTTCCTATCTACAGACGGAGCCCATGAGACATCTGATGAAACTCCTTCGAGTGATAACTTAAGATTGTGTTCAGCCGATGCAACAGGAAAATTGACAAATCAAAATGAACACATGGAAGAGCTTCTTCCCCTAAACAAAGGAGTTTTCAAAGAAAAAGTAGCATCTAACAAGGTATGGACCTTAGAATTTGACAGTAGCTGCTCCTCTACTAGATCGGGAGCTGGGATTGTGTTGGTATCTCTTTAGGGAGATATTATTCCTTTGTCTTACAAATTGTAGTTCAACAATACCAATAACATGGCTGAATATGAGTCCCTATTGCTTAGACTACAGACTACCAGAGAAAGGGGGATTAGGATACTCCATGCTAAAGGGGATGTTGAGTTGATAATCTGCCAAGTGAGAAACCTCTATCAGATGAAAAATGAAAGGTTGCATCACTATCGCAACCTGGTCTAGGATCAAATTGAAAATTTTGATGCTTTCAACATCTCTACCATTCCAAGGGAATTCAATGACCGGGTGGATGCATTGGCTATCTCTGCCACCCTTTTAGTCCCTCATCCAGACTTTAAGGGAGATAGATACACTATTGAGCTGGTCTTTTGACCAAGTGTACCAGATAATGCCAGCCACTGGCAAGTGTTTAACAATGATGATCAAATCATCGCCTTCTTGGAGCAAAAGGACAATTTTGAATAACTACATTTTAAAGGTAGTTAACCCCGAGAATATGAAACAACTCCTGAGACCAATACGAATACAGGTGAGGATTTTCTACAGCTTAAGGGGAATAAGATTACCAAAGGTCTAATTTCTCTAGAGAAGTTGTTTGATAACCATGACAGGTTTATTAAACAATAGTGAACATAGTCAAATTCTTCTCAAGATTTTGATCAAGTCAACTTAGAAACTCAACGTGATCCTAAGATGGTAAACATTGGGAAATGCTGCACTCTTGAGGAAAGGTTTGAGCTTGCCAGTCTACTCCGCTAGTATATGGATGTATTGGCCTATTTCTATGATGATCTGAAATCACTCAGGCCAAATGACATCCATCACGACATTCCCATGAAAGTCAACTCTGTACCTTACAAGCAAAAATCCAGGCAATATAATCCAAAAATCTTAGGTACTATTTTAGCTGAGATACAAAAAATGCTAGATGCCTAGATAATTTTTCCAATCCATCACTCAACATGGATTACCAACATAGTACCTGTCAAAAAAAAGAATGACAAAATTTGAATTTGTGTGGATTTCAAAAACTTAAATTAGTTATCTTTAAAAGATAACTATCCTCTTCCCATCATGGATCAAGTCCTACAAATGGTAACAGGTTTTGAAATATTATCAATGCTAGACGGCTTTTCAGGGTACAATCAAGTCAAAGTTGGAAAAGCAGATCAGCACAAGATAACGTTCACCACACCTTGGGGCACATTCGCTTACTAGAGAATGCCTTTTGGTTTGATTAATGCAAGCACCACTTTTTAAAGGGTGATGGATCTCGCTTTCAAAGATGAGATGGGAAAATTCATTGTAGTATACCTAGATGATCTGACAATGTTTTCAAAACATCGTTCTGAACATGTTCACCATTTGCAAAAGATACTGGAACACTATCGTCAGAATGGTATTTCTTTAAACCCAAAGAAATCTGTCTTTGAAGTAATCAAAGGGAAACTTCTCGGACACATTGTGTCTGGTGAAGGTATTATAATTGATTCAGAAAGAGTCAAGTCCATCTAGGAACTTACTCTGCCTACCAGCAAAACCGCCATTCACTCTTTCTTTGGAAAGGTGAATTTTGTCTGAAGGTTTATTCTTGAATTTGTTGAGAAAACCTATCATATTTTCAACATGATGAAGGGCAATACTACATTTAGGGGGACTGTTGAGGGTAAATAGACGTTCAAAGAGATTAAAGAAGCAATCACCTGTGCACCAGTCTTGGTCTACCCAAGTTATACTAAAAGTTTCAAAATATATAATTATGCTTCTGAACATACACTATCGGCTATTCTGGTCTAGCAAAATCTAGAAGGTGCAAAATCCCCTATTTCATTCATGAGTTGTCCACTTAAGGATCATGAACTAAAATATTACCTTATGGAGAAGCATGCATATGTCATGGTCAAAGTGGTCAAGCATTTCAGGTTTTATATCCTAAACTCTCACACCAAAGTTCTTGTACCAGACACTATAGTAAAATCTATTTTGACTCAGTAGGAGTTTGGTACAAAGAGAGGTAACTAAATTTCCAAAACTCAGGAGTTTGATCTAGACATCAAACCAACCAAACTCATATGGAGAAAGGGTCTTTGCCAGTTGATTGCTAACAACATTCTAGGTAAAGCAAAAAGTGAAGGGTTAGAGATCGAAGGCACGCCTACGGTCCTCTTTGTTGCCACTACTGACGAATGGTATTCTGACATCACTAATTTTCTAACATATGGTGAGTGTCCCACTCATCTTTCTTTTAAAGAGAAATGGAATGTTAAATTGAAAGTAGTTGGTTATGTTCTGTGGGACAATGGTTTTTACAAGAGAAACCTGGACGGGGCATTTCTTCGTTGTGTTGACAAGGTGCAACAAGAAAGACTCTTAGAATCTTTCCACAATCTAGCCTATGGAGGACATTTTTTTGCACCAGTGATAGTGCATAAAATTCTATGAGTAAGGTATTATTGGCCCACACTGTTCTAAGATGCCTACAAATGGGTGTGTAGGTGTGAATTGTGCCAACAATTCGTTGGGAAGCCTAAGCTACCTGCTTTGCCTCTTAAGCCGGTAGTGATCGAGGAACTGTTTTAGCAGTAGAGTATTGACTTTATTAGGGTAGCCAACCCATCTTCAAGTGTTGGACATGATTATGTCCTCATGGCAACAAATTATTTTACTAAGTGGGTGGAAGCCATCCCAACTAAACATGCTACGTCTGAAGTGGTATGCAACTTTCTCAAAGAGAATATCATCTCCAGGTTTGGGGTCCCACTAAAGATCATAACAAATAATGCAGCCTATTTTTCATCACATGAAATTACTCAATTTTATTTCTATTATGGGATCACCCTATCCCACACTTTAGATTATTTCCCTCAAGGGAATGGGCAAGCAGAATCGAGTAACAAGAATCTGGTCACCATTATCAAAAAATTGGTGGACAACAATTAGAGAACATGGCACAAAGCATTGTATGATGCTTTATGGGTAGATAGAATAACACCCAAAAGGGCTATAGGTATGTCCCCTTTCCAGCTTCTTTATGGTTTAAATGCTGAAATCCCCATCACCCTTAAACTGTTAGCGCTCAGGTTAACTAAAGCAATCAAAGACTCAACCTTTGAAAGCTTGATCGACAAAAGAATCACGTGTCTAAACGAGTTGAATGAGCATCGAGCTAAGGTAGTGGATCAGATTAAGGAACATCAGAACTAGGTGAAGGCACTCTTTGATAAGAAAGCTAAAGTTCATGAATTCCAAGTCAAAGATCAAGTCTTGTTATGGGACAAGAGGCGAGAACCAAAAGGGATGCATGGAAAATTTGACTCCCTATGGAGATGCTCGTTCACCATTCAATAGCTCTGTGGTGAGGCTAGCTTCTTGCTAGAGTACCAAGATGGAACACCATTTGTACTACCTCATAGCAAACAACATCTGAAGCTATTCAATCTTTGAGACTTGGAGAAGTTCCTTTGGATATATGTATAGTTTTTATGTTTTGTCTATTTTTCTTTTATTTTTAGCTCAACTCCATAGCCCAATGGCTTGGATGAAGGCACTTAGAGACTGGTTTCTACTCCCACTAATCAATTTGATTAACGAAAGTTTCCTAATAGGAGCTAGCTATTGTTTCCAAAATTGGATTAGCTCATTTTTGGGAACATGCCCCTATAAAACTTGTCTGTTTCATCTTTTGTCTCTCTAAGTTCATTTTTTGAGATGGATTTTGAATTCATTCTCATCTTGGCCTATGAACACGAAAGTGACCATGATCTTGTTGTGACCAAAGAACCCCTCCCCCAGACTACCTCTTCCAGAGTTGGTCTTTTCTTCTTTTGTGCATGAGTATAAATTTTTACCTTCAGTGCATTTTGACCCTTAGAAAGCAAGGGCGGCAAAATTTGCCACCCCTGCATTTTTTCTGCAAGGTTGGCAAATTTTTCCACCCTTACATCTTAACCTGCAAGGGTGGCAAAATTTGCTGCCTCTACATTTGGACCACTAGGACATGCAAGGGTGGCAAAATTCACCTCCTGAGCATGCCTCAGTTTCCATGCACGGCATTTATTACTGCACACGGTGGGTTTTTAGGGTCAATTTTCACCTCATATAAACTGATTTGAGCCCCATTTCTTCTCATTACTTCCTCCTCTCCTCTTGCCCTTTGCGTCTAGATGATCTAGCGAGTAGCTTGAAGAGCATTTTCATGGATTCGAGCTTGTGGCACACACAGCTTTCTAAGTCAGTCTCGTTCTTTACATTTATTTTGGTTTTTCTTCGTTATTCCTTAGTTTTTTATTCTTTTTATCATTTTTTGGTTATTATGAAGTTTTATCCCTTCAGAGATGGCTAAAAATGTTATCCCTCTCCATTCCCCACATTTTTAAACCCGCACAGATGGCAAACCTTACCGCCCGTACCCCTCGTGGGTTTTCATCCCAAAGCTTGCAAGGGTGGCCATTTTTGCCACCCATGCGTCTCGTTCCCCCTTCCCTTTTTTCACCTTTGCAGGTGGTGAATTTTGCCACCCATGCTCACTCCTTCGTGCCTAGTTTACAGGGGCAGCAAATTTCACCGCCCACACCATTGCTTTTCCAATCTTCAGGGGTGGGAAAATTCACCGCCCTTACCTCTTTTCCCTCCAACTTGTAAGGGAGGAAAAATTCACCACCCATGTAGGTCACCCCTGTGAGGGCAGCAAATTTCACCGCCCTTACATCCCTCTTATTCCAACATGCAGGGGCGTCAAATTTTGTTGTCCGTGCATCCCTCCCTCAGATTTTCCTAATCACAAAGAATTTTTAGCGTTGACTTTTTCTTTCCCTTTCTCCTCATTTTTTGGTCCTTTTTCCAATCCAACCTTTTTAAGTGACCTCCATTGACCATGATCACTTAAATTGTGCTTTCCCCTTTCATCCACTCTCCTCTAATCTCATAATCATGTCTGCAGTACCTTCAGAGAGCTCTTGTTCATCGACACCGATCCGGCCAAAACCAATTCCCATGTCTTAAGCATCTCCAAAAAAGATGAAGACCATGAAATACAAGTATCAGGGTGTCTTCCCACTCATGTCAGTCTCCTTAAATGTCGACGACATCTGGGACACCAAGATTGGCCACGTGGACATGGCCAAATTCCTAGCATGAACAAAGGCAATGAATCCAAGCACTGAGATGAAGAGGATCATTGAAAGTAACATCCACCTGGTGGTCACCTTTCTAGTAGTAGCACATCACACTGAGTTTATTCTCCAATGTGCTCACTTCTACAACAAAGAGACCAGGTCGGTCTCAGATGCCAGTAGCAATATGGTGATTCGATTGGACCCCAAATTCATCAATAAAGTTTTCATGTGCCCTCTAGCCACCGAAGTAACCAAGATTGACTTCGTGAATGGACAGAGAGAATAGGATAAAGACCTTGAGAGGGTGAAGAAAGTCATGAATTATAAATGGCTGAAAACCCCCAGGACTAGGTTATCAAGATGGCCATAGAACTTTCTGAGAAGTGACTTTATTGAGGAGGTTGGTGACTTGATCACCCTTCTCAATAGGGTACGAGGCCTCCTGTCCTCTTCACTATTTCATGAATGGATGTATTTATTCATTACAATCATCCTCTAGGGCAAACATGGCATCTTTTGGGGAGAATAGATTAGCAATGCTCTCCATGAATAGCTATCTAAGGTGTAGACCTCTTACAAGTTCTATATGACTTCATACCTTGTGTACATAGATGTCGCAATGTGGGCTTTTCCAGGCTTAACTACAGAGGGGGATAGAAAGATAACCCCAATGTACTCATTTTACCCTCAACTAACTCTGTAAGGATCAACTTGCCACTTAAAAAGAGTAAATGATGCCTTTTTCATCACATTCTTATGCCTTGACCCTCAGCTTGAGTAGAAAGTATGTATCAGACGAGGCCTAGATAGTGGTCAATGATTACGGCTACATGTTCCTTCAATTCCCCACCTTCTGCTATCTTCGGGTTGGCTTTTACCAAGGCTACCCCTACATGCTCCCCAAGTTCCCTTCAGATAAGCTGATACTAATGGAACTTTGCTAACAACTGATTGTCATGCATACCAGACAAATAGAACTGAAGAAACTAGGTTTCAAGTTTCTAATCGAGATTGGCAGGTACTCCATTGCAAAATAGCCAAAGCCAAGGTCATGGAAACTCAAATGCAAATGGTCACTCTAAGACCATTTAAGAGAAGAGAAAATTTTGACTATAGGGGTGTCAAGGACAAAATTAGAAGGAAAAATTAGTTCCATGAGCCCATGATTGAGGATGTCTAGATCGACCTAAGGACAGCCAAAAAAGTTAGGAAAATGGAATTTTGTAGGCTGACCCTAGAGCAGATCGAATATCTGGGACTTGTAGAGATCCCCTTTGGCCTGATCGATGATAAAAATGTTATCAATAGCAAATACCTAGAAAAAAAGGTTGATGGTTCCCCTCTTCCTCCAACACAGTGGTATCAGAAGGAGTTGACTTCTCTGAGAAGGAGATTCGAGCCAATATTGGCTAACACCAATGATTGGTTAGCAGCCAAAGGGATCATCCTAAAAGAATTTGTCATAAGATTCGAGGTTGAATATCAAGTAGAAATGAAGAAAAAGGCTGAGAACAGGACCAAGAATAAGGGTGATGTACCTTCCCCTTCTAGGTCTCACAAGCCTAGAATCATCTTTGTGTCCAAGAAACCAAAGACTACAAAAGAACCTGAAGTGGTAGCAAAAGGAATCACAGAGCAGAGACCTCAAACATAAGTAGCCCAACCAATGGAGATTGATGATCAACCATAAGGGAAACCAAGCACTAAACCTCCGCTCTCACAAGAAGAAGCATAGCTTCTCAAGAGCGTCTCTCCTTCTCCCCCAGTCTCCTATGGTACCCTCTTTTCCTATCTCTCCGATCAGTGTTCCCTCTTCTGGAGCCACCTCTCCTTCTAGAGTCATATTCAGTGATCCTGAAGGTGCTTCTGGAGGTTCTCCTCACTCTTCTAGGTCCATTCCAAGTTTATCATCTCCTTCCTTCAACTTGGCAGCAAGCCCTACATAAGACCCAAAATTAGAGGTTAGTGCAGTTTCACCAGTTACTCTAACTGCAACTACTGTCACCACTAGTAGTGTAGAAGCTGCCACAGTAACACCAACTGAGACAACTATTGCAATAATAGGTACTTCTCTCCCACCCTAGATGTTAGTAGTCACCCCCAAAAGAAAGAAGTTGGACATTTCTCCAAATGACTTCAACTTTGGCAAAATAGTGCCGGTGGAAGCTAAGTCTCTGAAGAGGCCAAAGATCCTCTCCAAATTGGTCAAGGAAAAAGGGCAAATTTTTTTGGAAATTTCCAAGCCTCCATAGGATGCAACCCTTGAGGGTTTCAAGATGAGTAGCTATTCCATCTCTCATGTTGAACTTGGCAAAGTTACTCATGAAGGTGCAAAAAGTGATCTTCAGGCTGCTATGGACATCATGGTCCAAAAATTCGATCAAGAGAAAGAGATGAAAGATTATTACAAAGCCAAAATGGAGTAGCTAACGACAATAATAAGAAGGTTCACTCTTCCCCCTGAAGCAGTAACTCCAGAGGCCTTCTCCATAGATGACCCAGTCATTCAAAAAGCAGAAAAGACTTACTTGAAGGGAAAAGTATTGGAGGATTATATTGAAAGAATGCACACTCAGGGAGTCTCTTCACTATCAGAGGTTGCAGAAAAGATGGGTAAGATGAAGAAGGTAAAAGTAGAGTTAGATGACTTTGTCTCCCTTATCTCTCAAGAGATCGATATTTCTAAAAAGGATCTTAGCAAATGGAAGGAGATGAAGGATCTAAAGAAAAGCACCCTGATATCTATCGGTGTTATCTCTAGTAAGGACTCCTATGTTGAAATCAAGGAGTCACTGATCTTCAAGATCCAGGTACTCAAAGATCTAATTGATGATCTCAAAGCTTTCAAGGAGGCTAGTGAGAAGAGTGACCTAAGCCTACTAAATAAACTAGAAGAGATACCATGCAACCTAACCTCTAAGGACAATCAGTTCCTTTCATTAGAAGAAATGATTCAGAGCTTCAAAGAGATGATTTGGAGAGATTTTGAAGAAAGATCCTTCTCAATGTCTTCAGTGGATAGTATTCTAGATGCTCAGTTAACTTTTGAAAATCTAAAATCTAGGTTAACTTGTCATGCTAAGGCCATCACAGCATTGAAAGACATGTTGATCAGAGCCAAAATCATCTCCAAGAACACAGTTGTGCCAGACAGCATAGGAATTCAGGCATTCTTCACTATGTACGATGCCCATATGAAGAAATCTGGTAGCAAGAACTGAATTTCTCCCCTTCTTCTTTCCTTATGCACTTCTATTTTGAGAGAAGTGCATGCAATTTTGTAAGATGTAATTACATGTAAATATTTTGGAAAAATATCTCAAAGTCAAAGATGAGTCATCTTTGACTGAGATATTTTTATATTTTATTATTTTCTAGTTTTTAAGGATTTTTTCTCTATATATAGTGGAGACCTCATTTGTAAATTAGCTTGTAAAAATTAATAGCAAACACTCTGCCAAAATTGAAACAACTTTTGAGACTTTGTGCTCAAATTTGTAAATCATATTTTGTTAAATGAATGAGAAGCAAGTTATTTCAGACTTTGTGTTGAAGTTATCTGTGTTGTCTAAGAAACAGTTTCCTATGTTCTCTTTCCTTATAATCTCTTGTTTATCTAATTTAATAAGCAAAGTGGGTGTGTTTATATTATCTAAGAGCATTTCTAAAAGTAGAGGATAGACTTTGAGCTTCTTTTATCTTTGAGATTCAGTTATCTTTTGTAGTTTCAGACGAAGACTTTGTGCTCCATTTTACTCTACGATTGCGCCTGTTCTAGATCAATGAGAGAATCTGTGGAAGACTTTGTGCTTACGATAGTGTTCTTGTGGAATTTGTTACTTCTGGTGATCTCCTACTCTCTGTTTGATACCATTCCTGAAAGAAGAGAAGTGTTGTTAGCTAGAGACTAGGATTTCTCTCTTTTGTTCTTTGTACATTATCTCTGAAAAAAGAGAGGTAGACGCTGTTATACCACCTCATGTGTTATTTTCTGCTTAATTATATACATATATCGAGCACATAAATACTTATAGGGAACCTCCCCTTGATGAGAGGAGAGATTTACTTCATCCAGATCTGGTAAACCCATACTTGTAGTGTAAATCTCCCTATGATGTGGTTGATATACCCATTTTGTCTTCAGTTAGTTGACGACAAAATATTCACCCAACAAAATGGATTAGAATTACTTGGAAACCACTTGGAATGTGTAGACTACTACCTAAACCTCTTGAAAAAGCTATCTTGTAGAATAATCTAGCACGTTTGGGTGCCTAAGAGGTTCAAAATTACATATTTTTGTAGGTCTTCAAAGAAAGAAATGGTATAAAACCACAAAAGGGGTCCAGTAGGACATAAAACATCATTACATGGAATTTAGAGATATTCACAAGAGTTTCCATGGTGTCTTGCTAAGCAAAATGGTTAAAACCCTAGATTTTGACATATTTGTGCATTGTTACAAGCTTAAAGGTTATTTCCACCATTATTATAGTCATTGAAGGTTTTCCATATATTCATTTTCTTCATCATACACATGCCATGAATGTCTAGAAGTATTCTAAAGGTCTAGAAGTGGTATTGAAGGTGCAAAATGGAATTGGGAAAAATATTTAGGGTAGCTAGTTGAGGGTGGCTCAAGATTATGACCTCCATCAATGGGGTCTATGGGAGTTGTAGGTATCATGGAGCTTATTACAAGTTGGATGATAAAATTCAAGTTGAAAATAGAAAAGAACCTCAGAAAAAAAACATGAAAGATAACCTCCATGGTCAGTTAAGCACAAAATGCCAAGTTAGCTAACCTTCTGCCTAACATCTTCTAGAAGAGCAAGTGGAGGGGGGAATAAAAGTCTATGTGAGGGAGGTTTGAGAGTGAAAGTGGAGAATTAATTAAATTTTCAAAGTATTTGAAGATTTTTCCTTCCTAGTGGATCATGGCATCATCATTCTCAACAAGTTTTTGTCTTCTAGTGTGTTTATCAACTAATGAAAGGGTTTGAAGACTATTGGAGCTAATGAATGTTAAATTTTTGAAGAAGGATTAGTTATAATTAACCCAAATTTGGGTGAGAATCCATGGAGGGTGTTTGGATCTCATTTACTATATTTTGTTTGCTTTTTTGTTCTCTCTCTCTCTTCCCCTTTTCTCTTATCTCCCATTTATCCCCCATTTTTGTAAGATATTCTCATTTGAGAAGGAGAAAACCTATAAAAATTTGTAAGAAAGACCTTTTGAAGCATTAAATATCAATTTTTACCTATCTCTTACCTCTAAATTGTGCTTAGCAAGCGTGTGCATGATGGCCTTGTGAAGAAGTGTTCTTCCATGTTCATTGTCCTTATTTATTTCATATTTTTGGTTTTTTTCAAGTTATTTGCTAGTATAAACATGACCTCTTTTCACCAATAATGGATTCTTGGTGTGAATTTTCGAATTCCTTTTTGCTTCATGTATTGTTTGGTGAGCCTAGTTTATGAAACACTTATGCAAATTAACTAGTTGGTGAGGTTGTGAGCCAGATTATCTTATGTTGAGTTAGTGTGTATGTAATGATTATGTGAGTGTAAATAAATTTTATGTATCACCTATTTATCTATCTTAGTTACCCTATACCCCCTCTCTACCTATTTTTCAAGTAAAAACATTAGTCTAGGTGATCTACCAAGAGGAATTCAGCCTTCTCTGGAGGTTTAACCTCACTATAAGATACCCATAGCCTGAGGTTGCTCCAATATTGTAGCTAGGAGAGAGATATCTTGAAAAACTCTCCAAAAATGGTGTAATTATAGGATATAATAGGTACTTATCCTATCATCTTCATACTAAAACCCTGTTCATGTCTTTTCAACATAAATAAGACCTTATCCTTAAGACTTTAGCCTATGTTTTTATTTTGTCTCGAGCTATAGCTTAAATGTCTTACTTATTTGCAAGATTAATGGTTCATGCTTCATTAGGAAACACTGATCAGATAGATTAAAAGAGACCTAATGCAAAAGGACCTTGATCCATCAGGCCAATCTCATTTGATCTCTTAGATCATAATTAATAGTTTGTAGGAGCCCATATGAAGATCAATGCTCTATGGACTCTTCCCAAGGTCAATAGAGTCAAAGATTTAAATCCCCATAAGGCTACCATGTGGAACTCCCACATTCAAAATCAATATCAAAAGAAGCTTGGGATAAAAACTTTCATTTTATTTATTAATCATTCAAGGGGTCATCTCTTTATTATGTTTCAAAGACTTAGGCTTATGACTTAGTCTAGTTTTTACATATGACCCTGATCTAACTTGATCTACTTTATGACTATAGAGACCAATAATGTGCATTTATTTAGATCATGATCCATGGTTATGTTGACTTGTATGAGATAATCTAATGGAGAGTATTTAACTCAAGTTTATATGGGACTAACTACATTCAAGATTTAAATTTGATGCTCTTGTGTTCATCAATTGATGACCGCGAGGCTGTCAAAATTTAACTCAGAGATAATTTCACCTAGAAAATAAATGTGCTTAAGACTTGAATCTCAATGAAAAAATTAGTATTCTTTAGATTAATCTAGTTTACTTAGACCCATGTCTAGACTTAGGGATCGTTATAACTAGGCTTAAATTTCCATAGGCTAAGCTTGAATATCATGTTGGAATCTAGTCATGTTTTAAACATTGACCCAAAATTTAGTCTATATATACCCCATGGTCTTTATGAACCAAATGAGTTTAGCTTAACAAAATGTCTCATTACCATAAAACCTAGCTTAAAACTTTAAATCTAAAGTTTTATCATGTTTATTAACATAATAAAACCCTAGGTTAAAACCTTACATTAGATCCTTTTGTTATTTAGGGCCCCCTTTTTAATGTGTTCTAAACTTAGCCTAAATATTTTGGTCTAAAGTTTGTTTCATGTATATTAACACAAAATAGAACTATAGCCTATGTTATTTACATGTCCCATTGCTAATTAAAGTCCATGTACATCTGTAAGATATACATCTTGCATTGATATGGCAAGTTTGATCAGATGATGCAAAACAAGGATATAATTTTCAACAAAGATCTAGGAAAATGTGAGATTAGCACATGGTAAAAGCATGGTAATGCCTAGACTAGTGATGTGTAGATCCATGAAGACCCACAAAACTATCAAGTGGTACAACCATGGGGCCTAATGCATACAAGGACCAATAATGTGCAAGTCCCTAGATCGAGATCAATGACCTACATTGGTATATGATTGAAGATCAGATGGTGCAAAACAAAATGTTATTTTTAAAATGTAATGGCTAGTTCTTAAAATAAATTATGAAAAGTGTCATAAAAACTAGTAGCAAGATGCCACATGGGCACCATATGGGCACAAGATGATAAAATGAGAGATTTTTTGGGCTCAAAAAGACAAACATATAAATGCAAAGGTATAAATAAAATACAAGGCATGAATATGTCTAATTCCAAGTAAACTATCACCATTAAAGCTTGAAAAAGCCCTAGCCTCTACTTAAAGCCTTACTTTGATCCTGAATAAACCACAGTCGAACTAGAAAGAGCCCAGTTATCATCTAAGTCGGTGCAAACTGATATAGAGACAATTTGTAGACTAGTACTAATCAATTTTCAAAAATCATAGTCATGGTAGCTCAAAATTATAATAGAGAAGACACCAAGCTATACATGACCTTAGACATGGATGAAAGAGTCTTTAAGGATACTTTATTGGATGTAGTAGCATTGAATATTGGGGATAACAACTAGTCCAAGATATTTAGGGAAATTTAAGAGTTATAGGCCATCACTAAGGAGGATTAAAATATTTTTATAGACTACTAGAAGTATTATGACATAGTCTCTATCTAAATAGTTGGCCTTTATCATGTAATAACAAAACCTGAGGTACTTGACTATATCGATGTTATTGCCACCATTTTTAAGGATTGTTGAATTGATCATGACATGATCATTAATGATCATAATTTTAAGAAGGTTGCTTACATTTCCCCTATAACCTTTAAGAGTTATTTCAAATTCACATTCCTCAAGTGGACTTTCCCATAATTAAGCAATGGTCCAACCACAACAACCTGAAGGCCACCCTAGTCCCATGGCTATATTCAAGAACCCAAATATTTTCTAGCCTAATTAAAAGAATTATTATAGCCAAATTTAGGGTGGGAATTAGAATGATCATTAATTTACTAAATAGACTATTTGGGGCCCTTTCCACCACTTAAGTCAACAAACTATGGGTCCCTTACGTATACTTCATTGTTGAGAAAGGATGTACCCCTCCTATTGGAGAATCAACTAGTGTCTACATAAAACAAAACCTTTATGCTATAAATAAGAGGATTACCAACCACTTATTTATGATGTATTATGTTTTAAATACCCTAATGGCTAGCATAACCATCCCTAACATCACAAATTGGTCACCTGAGGGAAGGAATACAATTTCCCATTATTATTATAAACTACACATATTTAAATATAAGGACCATATTCAATTCATTTATGACTGCATCTATCCAACCTTGTTTGAGGCTATTACAAGGCTATCCATGATGAGGTTAATTCCCTTAATCAAGAAATATTTGGATTTCATTTAAGATCTTTGGTTGTATCCTGATTTCACCATAATTAGGATAGAAAAAACCAACCTAAAAAAGCAAGAGATTACATACCAGTTATTCCATGGAGTTGATAGTATATGCAAACATAAAATAAGGAGGATACTCCATATGTTTCCCCTAACCATAAATATAAAAGTGTTGTAGAATTGGGATAGTGTGGATATCATCTATAGGCACAGAGACTCATTTGACTTACAATTGGATGAGTGAAGGCAATGTGACCATAGAGACAATGTTTTGAATCATTTAAAGGCCAAACAAATAAACATAAAACATGATCATCAACTTGGTTTACATGACACCCTATATATCTATGCATCTTCATTTTTTGAGGTCTTGACAAGACTAAAAATGCACAATATTAAACTCAAGGCTAGGTTGATGAGAGATGAAAAGCTAGCTGGTGAAATCTGGTAGATAAATCCTCTATAATACCATTTAATACTAAGACCATGTATTAGACCTCCTCCAAAATAACTAGAGACACCAATTTCACAAAGGCCAAAAGCACTGATTGTTCAAGGCATAGGAATATAAAAACTTGAAGAAAGATCTGGTGAGGGGGAAACCTCTTCTACCCATCTTAAGAAGCTAGAGTCTTTGTTTGAGTACATTGATATGATTGTATTTCACCTAAGGGAGATAGTATAATATGCCTTAGAGACATTGGTTAGTGCCTATGGGTTTAATGAAGAAGAGGCTTAATAATAATAACCTCAACCCTAAGTTGAGGAAATAAGAAAGGAAAAGGGGAAGGAAATATCTTTTGACTTACTTTTAGTTATTCCCCCTCAAAAGAGAAAGGTTGGATAAGCATTAGTTCCTGCTAGAACTAGGAGGCCTAAGATAACCCTCATTAACCCTCTAAGAAAAGTCAATTTTTTTAGTGATGGCAATCCCATTCATGGCCTAGCTATTCCTAAATGGTTTATATAGGTAAAAATACCAAAGATCCCAATGCTGCAACATTAGTGGCCATCACAAATTTAGTCAAGATCATAGTTCATGAGGAACTCAATCCCTAGATAGTGTCTCTACAATAATAAGAGAATGAAATATGAATGGCTAATCTTGGATATTTAGATAACACCCAAGTGAAAGCCCTAAAGCCACTAAAAAATGACACATTCATTAGTCATTGTCCAATTTAACCCAACCTTAGCTAGATTAGAAAGGGTTACAATAAAGAAAGCTATGGTGGGTGGAGAAAAGATAACCTTTCAAAAGGTGGATCCATTTGTTGGTTTGACCCTAGTTAGAGGTCAAATACTAGGAGAAGACCCCATTCATGAAGAATATATACTTTGGTTGACTGAAGCTCAAACTACCCAGTTGCAAACTAGCATCAAAGGTTTACAATAACAAATAAAGAACCTTCAAGAGAGGAATGAAGATTTAGAGAAGTAGGCAATTTTATCAGTTCCTAACTCCACCATTGAATCATTTTAGAAGACATTCCATGACATGTTTGACTCCTTGAAGTCAATAAAGCTGAGGTAGAGTGCATTGTTCCTTTAAGATACAATAACCAAGGTTTTAATCAACCAATGGTAGGATTCTAAGGTCAAAATCAAGGACTTAATTAGAATATTAATAGAGGATAAAATCCATATCTTTAAGACTATTGAAAAATCTCACCTCAACACTATCTTGGGATTTATTTTGGATAAAATTAATAGCCTCAGTTTATGGTCCAAATCCTTGGAGAGACACATCAAGGATGACAAATAAATACTCAATAAGATTGAAAAGCTCATAGGGACCATGATTACATATCCTTCCAAGATCACCTCCATAGACATCATGGTAGATGATGAATTCAATCATAGATTTACCTTAGTCATGCAAGAAGTGAGAAATAAAAGCCAAAGCAAGTCTAGTGGTGACAAAAATAGGATGTTGGATATGATTCTAACTAGAGAGAAGAAGATAATGGAGGTAAATAACACAAAATAGGATTTGGATAGAAATAATAGGGACTTGGATAATTTGGTAGATCAAGAAGATGAAATCCTCCTTGATATAGCTATCAACTTGAAGTTAGTTGTTGAGCAACATCAAAGGGTGATGATGTTACTTCAATAGATCTAGGGATCTTTATCAACACATGGTCCACCAATTAGTTGAATAAATTATCTTTTAAGAAAGAATTGTATATTTTGTAACGGAATATTCTTTGTAAATTCACATGTATTTTGTTAGCATATTTCCTAAAGTTCAATTTATTTTATAAATTTTAGTGTATTTTAAGAAACTTTGTAGAAAGGATAGTTGTCCTTCATACTTTGTACACTTGTAAATCAATACGATTGACTTCCATGCTTCCTTAAAGCCTATACAAGTAAAATTGTATATGTAAAAAGGAGGGAGAGTTATAAGAGCTAAAACTATGTTGTAACTTTTGGAGAAATTTAATATAAGTAGGGAATACTAGAAAGTTTGTCTCAGTTGTTTGTGTGAATTGTTATCATGGCTTCTCTCTCAATTTTCTATTCTATGTCCTAAATTTAAATGGTCTTAAGAATTATGGATGAGAATATTTAATAAAAGGCTGATAATTTATTCAAATTATATATTAGTTGAATGTGCGTAGGTCTACTTCCTTTTATTTTCTCTGCTTAAGGATGTGCACATGTTATTTGATTGTAGTAGTAAATATTTAAAGTAAACTGGTTTTTACTTGTATTTATTCATCTTATCCTTAGATATTGGATTGGTGTGTAATGGGATTTGAGCATATGCTATTTTACATTATATAGTGGTTAAATACATGTTTAGT
The DNA here is from genome assembly GCA_037957365.1 of Torreya grandis. Lineage (NCBI taxonomy): Eukaryota > Viridiplantae > Streptophyta > Pinopsida > Cupressales > Taxaceae > Torreya > Torreya grandis. The sequence continues at coordinate 28,102 of JARHVA010007215.1, forward strand.
TGAAGTTTAAGCCTTGTCATGATGTTTGAGACAAAGATTAACAATCACATACTTTCTTTTTTCCCTACCCTTCCTTTTGCTTCTTTTTAACCAGCTTACTATAGCTTAAAATCATTATAAATATTCATTATAGAGTAGTCTTATATTATATTTTGATCATGATTCATTATTAATAACATATATGCTTTATACCTTGTCAATGTTATTAAGGACCAAGGTGGTTCCTAACCACCAATCAATATAAATATTATGGAATAGTCTACTTGTTATGTCATTATTTCATCATAGGTGACCAGATAACCATAGCTTGTAACTCATGCTCTTAATTCCTTGAATTCTAAAATGAGAAGTGTTCTTTAAACACTAAGAGCACCTATGATATAGTTAGAGTCGTCAACAAGTGGAAGCTCCACTGGTGCTAAAAGGAGGGCCAATCTTTGTAAATTTATAGGATCTTTGTTGGTTTTAATGCATTTTGGTCAAATATCATTTTATTCCTTGTAGATTTATGTTTATTTTAAACATATTTGTGGAAATATTGGTGGTATTCATAGTTTTAGACCTATCTTTATGCATCTTAAGACAAAGATTAGTGTTCCTTAAAAGTATGTGCATGATTGTGGTAAAGATAACTTTAACTTTGTCAATTCAATAGGTTTGAAGTTAGTAATAGCTATTTTTGTTAAGTATTCATAGATATTTTGTAAATTTGAGCTCATTTGAGCTTAGGGGTGTAAATATTTATCATATTTACATATTTGGACATATCTTTGAGCTAGTTTAGTTAAAGATCTTAGTCTTTTATTATTCCTTACATGGATCTTTACAAAATTTACTTAATGTGCAAGTTTAACCTTGGTTCTTTTTAAATATTAACTTGACACATAATATTTTAGATATAATTCAAAGTCCTCAAGATAGAATTGCCTATAATCTGAATGCCATCATATTCCAAAAGAAGAAATCCTCTATTTGAACTAGGGATCCATAGGAAAGTTAGGTGAGACAAAGGTAGGTATAGATGTTTGAAGTCTTTGCTAACTTCACCACTCCAAGGTACTCCTACATTTGACTATCATCAAGGTATAACATGGTTAAGTGATTATTCCATCAATGTACCATGTGTAGTATATGATATCCCCCAAAATCATGAGAAATATTTGCCAACATTTAGTACAAATTGTGTTGTAGCTATAGAGGAACACATTAAATCATTTAAATCTACATTAAGTTTGTTACATATTACCCATGAAGACGTACCTTGTAGGTTACTTCATTTTACATTTAAGAATGTTGCATATGCATGGTTTATTTATCTAACTAAAAATTACATTACCAACTAGGGTGGTTTTAATAATGTCTTTATTGACCAATTTGGCAAAGTTATTAGCCCATGTATTTGATACCAGCAATTTACCACAATTAGAAGAGATGCAAGTGAGTCTAAAAGATAATTTAATGCTAGGTTTTAAAATATACACATCCAAACCATATATCACTACAAACTTGATGAGGTTTTGGCTTTAAAAATCTATAAATACAATATATCCTATGACTTATGTGTTCCTGAAGAGGTCTCTTCCAGTCATAACCACTTTAGCCCATGCCTATTCTGAAGTAGTGATCATTAAGGATAAAATTCAACCTTAAGGACATAGGGATTACTTTATCCCAAATGTTAATCCACATATGCCCACCTTGGACATTTTTCCTAACAATAATAAAAATAGATCAATCCCGAATCAGACCCTAACATTAAACCAGTTACCCTTAAGCCATGCTATCCAAATCAAACTCTTAGGCCATGCTAAAACTATATTCAATTTAAATGATAAAAAGGAATTAGTGTTATCCTTTGGTAATAACCAAGTTCATAACTCTGAAACTCCCAAGGGTGAGAATGAATCTATTTTTAAAATGGTTCAAAAGCTTAACACTAACTTTCTTAAGTTTCAAAAGTAGGTTAGTCATATAGGAAAAATTATGATAGATACTTCTCTTTCCAAAGGTTTATAGACCCAATAATAGATTTTAGAATGATAATTTTCATAGCCATAATAATAATGAATCATTTACTGATAAGAAGAACATGGAATGTTCCATAAATAGATTATTGTAGAGTTCATTATACTGCTTAGCATGGATAAGTTGATTGCATTGAATTATGTAAATATTTTATAGCATTTCAAGAATATTTGGACATTTTTGAGGTAGTACCTAACAAATATAATGGTGTAGGTACTTCAAGATCGAAGTCTACTAACCAAGCCTTCATGGTAGAAATATTTGATTTCCCCTTATAAGAAGGTAATGAACTTGATGATGTTATTAAATAAGTTCATACCTTCTATTAGTTCCTAAAGACAACCTACCTTCTAAATAATAGAGAATATAGGTATCCTTTGACTACATCAACTCCTTCAAACAACTTTGGCACTCCTCTAGACACTACATTAGATGATAACCCAAAACCTCCAAAGGTAAGTAATTCTAAATAGAGTAATGATACATTTATTTTCTCAAATAAGATTAGGTATAATATTGTAGAGGACATGAAGAAAATTAAAGATAACATTACTTTGCATGGATTGACATAAATAACTAAGCAAAGAGATCTATTTCTAAAGTCCTTGTCCAATAAACCTAGCAAGACATCCAAGCCTAATAATGCAAACATGTATATGTAAGAAGATAAGATAGAGTATCCACCCTTCCTATTTATGGTCAGAATTTTTGGTAAGAACTTGCATAACTATTTGTTGGATTATGGTGCCTCTACAAATATCATGCCTATAAGTATTTATAAGCAAGTTGTTTTGATCCCCATTAAGTCTGATAGGTTTATCACCCAATTAGATAAGTCCAGGGTCAAAATGATAGGGTAATTGTTAAATGTTTACATGTGATTGGCTTCTAAGACAAAATTACAACAATTCATAAACATCCAAATGGTGGATATCCCTAATGCCTATAGACTACATTTTAGTAGAGAATGGATAAAATATTTAAATGGATATATATCCATACACTATTCACATCTGTGGCTACTTTGGAAAGGAGTTATAAATCAAATTAGAGTGGAAAGAGAACCAAGGATGAAAAATATGATCATGAAATATAGTGTTGTAAATGAAAAGGTAAACTTAGTTGACTCTAATTTAGGAGTTTTAACTCTTCAAATTGATAAATTAAGTGACTCTAATCCTTCACATACTATCCCTCAATTATGGAAGATGCATTTTGATGGGGCTAGGTGTAAAATTAGATCTAGGGTGGGCATTATTCTAAACAACCCTATTGGTAAGAAATATCATTCTTCTTACATACTCTAATTTCCATATACCAATAATATTGAATAATATGAGGCTCTCATCCTAGGACTACAATTTGCCATCAAGAACAAAGTCAAAGAACTACTATTTTATGGTGACTCATAACTAGTAGTCAATCAGGTAAGGAATAAATATCAATGCAAATTAACCAACCTTAAGATGTATAAATCTAGGGTCTAGGATCTAGTTTAGATTTTTATGCTTTCAATATTTTATGTATCCCTAGGGAGGAAAATAATTTTTTTGATGGACTATCCTCTATTGTATCTAATCTCATGCCCAACCAACACTCACCAAACTTCAAAATCGAGTTAATACCTTATCCTTCTATCCTAGATAATGTAAACTATCTATAGGTCTTTAGTGATGACCAATATATCCTAAAATTCACAATAAATTTATGATCATTTGAGGCCTAGATCATAGATGAAGCTGATGAAAACACCCTTTAAAATAAATTTGATGGAAAAGTCATTCAACTGAATGACAACAAGATCCCTAAGGGAATGATTGCCTTACAAAGGTTATTTAACTAAGACAAGCTAGTTGAAGCCTCTAAGATTCCCAAAGTAAATGGGAAATATTACAATACAGTTGATCTTGGACCTCAAGATCAACCTCAACTGGTCAACATTGGAAAATCCTATACAAGTGTTAAAAATAAAAGAGCCAAGAAATTGTTAACAAAGTACAAATATTTAATAACTTATTCATATGATGACTTGAAGATTTTTGATCCAAGGGTCATCACTCATTCCATACCTCTTAAATAAAATTTCAAACCTTTCAAGTAAAAGTAAAGACCTTTAAATCCTATTTTATAACCCATGATTTTAAAGGAAGTCAAGAAATTGTTGGATGCTAGAATTGTATTTCCCATCAAACACTCTAACTGGGTTGCCAACTTGGTACCTATTAGGAAAAATAATGGTGACATTAGATTGTGTACTAATTTTTAGAAGCTTAATAGGGCATCTAAAAAAGATAATTATCCTCTCCCATCTCTTGAGCATGTAATATAAATTGTTTTTTGTTTTCCCATGATGTCTTTCCTTGATGTTTTTAAGGATATAATTTAGTATTGGTAAATATGGAAGATAGAATGAAGACAACATTTACAACCAATTTGGGTACCTTTACTTACAAGAGATTGCCTTTCAGGTTGATTGATGTAGGATCTACATTCCAGAGAGCCATGGACCATGCCTTCTAGGATTTGATTGGTAAATTCATCATAATTTACATGGATCATACAACAATTTTCTCTAAGAATAAGGAGGACCACTTCATGTATTTACAACATATATTTGAAAGATGTAGAAGGTATGAAATTTCCCTCAACCCTAAGAAATGTTTTTAGTGTCATTGAGGGAAAGTTGTTAGGCCATGTTATTACTAAAGATGGGATTTTTATAGATCCTGAAAGAATAGAATCTATATCAAAGATAGAACGTCCCAACAGTAGAAAAGAATTAAAATCATTTTTTGGCAATATAAATTTTGTGACAAAATTCATTTTTGGCTTTGTATAAATTTTCAAGCCATTAAATGATATGCTGAAGAAGGATGCTAAAGTATCATGGAGTAGGGAATCAAAGAAGGCCTTTGGGGAAATCAAAAAGGCAATCATTCAAGCTCCACTCTTGATAAGTCTAGATTTTTCAAAGAAATTTTTCCATTACTCTTTTGCCTTTAATCACACTATTATTATTATTTTAACATAGAAGATAGATGGATGTGACCATATAATTTCTTTTATGATCACTAAATTGAAAAATGTTGATTTCAATGATCCTTTAATTAATAAACAAGATTTTGCATTAGTCAAAGCCATCAAGATATTTAGGAATAAAGTGCATGCCATTCTACCAGACCTAGACACTAAGTTAATGATAAGTTATAATGAAATTGGAGAGAGAAGAGGTATCCAATACTATCCCCAAACTAAATATTATGCAGGTTGATCAGTATAATTTTCACCCTAATGACTGGCAGGATCTCATTATTCACTTAATCATCAATGGAACTTCTCTTGCAAGACTAACTAGAGAGAAAAAAAAGATCCCTAAGGCTTAAACAACTCACTATCTAATCAAGAATGGAATCCTATACCAAAATAACTTTGAGGGTATGTACTTAAGATGTGTATCCAAGGAGGAGGCATTTGAGATCATGAGTACATTGCATGAAAATTTGAGAAGTGGGCATTCCTATAGAAGAATAATGGCTCATAAAATCCTTAGGGATGGATAATATTGGCCCACCATTTTTAAATATGCTCATAAGCATGTGAGGGAATGCTATTCATTATAGATTTTTAGCATAAAAGAACCAAAAGAAGCCATGCTATTACAACCAGTAATGGTTGATAAACCCTTTACAAAATGTGGGTTATATTTTGTTGGAGTCATTAATCCTAACTCATTAGGTCATTAAATATGTTTTGATAGCAACTAACTATTGCACTAGATGGACTGAAGCACTAGCTATCAAATAATGCAAAACTAAAGAAGTAATAAAGTTTTTAGAAGAAAACATATGCACTAGATTTTGGACTCCACTCTCTTTGATATGTGATAATGGCTATGCATTCACATCCATACAAATTATATAAAGGGAATATGATAATGGTATTACATCAAGTTCTCATCCAACCATTACACATAAGGTAATGTAGTGTCTGAATCAACGAACAAGAACTTGATGAAGGTAATTATGAAGTTTACTTCAAAAAACACTAGAACATGGCATAAGCTCCTCAAATATGACCTTTAGGTAGATATAAAAAGATTCAAGAATTCCCTTGAAGTATCTTCCTTATCACTAATATATGGCCAAGAACCCATATTCCCCATCACCCTCAAGCTACAAACTTACAAGTTTATGCAAGAGTATATGGTGGAAGACCAAGAATTTTATAACTCAAGGATACTTGACATAGTTTAGATAGAGGATGCTTGAGAAGAATATTTTTATAAATTTATTAGGTACTATACCATAGTAAAATGGTTGCTTGACAAGTGATCAAAGATCAAGGTGCTCAGGCAAGGAGACTTAGTTCTTCTTTAGGATAATGTATTTGTGCCTAAGGGAAAACATGGTAAATTCAAACCTCTATATATTAGATACTATTAGATTTTATAAACACTTGGATACATCACCTTTAAACTAAAATATCTATGAGTAGAGTTGATACTACCCACTAATGGGTAATATCTCAAACATTACTTCTCTACTGTTCCACCTAGGATCTTCATGGAGTAAATCTATAAAGATATTTAGAATTAGTGTAAGTAGGATAGTTTAGTTCCATTTTATCCTTTTCCTTCCTATCCCTTATTTTTACATAATTACACACACACACACACACACACCCACACATGCACACGCACACGCACATGCACACGCATGCACACGCATGCGCACACGCACACACACACACACACACACACACACACACACACACACACACACACACACACACACACACACACACACACACACACACACACACACACACACACACACACACACACACACACACACACACACACACACACACACACACACACACTTAATTTTCCTTTTCTTTTTGTTATGTGTTTACTTTCTATTTTTGTGTTCCTTACTTATAATAAGTCCTTTTGGATAGACCTCAACTCAAATCTTACTTAATTTCTCAAAGAACTATGCAATTTCAAAAATTTAGGTATAGATTTTAAGCATGTGATGACCATGGGCTTGAAATATCATCTTGATGTTCTAATTTGAATAAGCTAGTAAGGATGAGTGAATAGGTTAATTGTTCCATAAATACTTAAAGATTTTTTTGATCCAAAATTGATTTTAAGAAGAATTATATGTGTAAATTGAAAGTTTAAATTATTAAGGCATGGTCATGTTTTAAATTAACAAATATCTTTTCCTAGGATAAATGTTGCAACCATAGGTGATTGTCTAAGGATTTGACACTTGACCAAATCCTTAAGCTTGGCTATCCTAATTCCTAACCTTTGTTAAAATTCCCAAAAGATTTACAAGTATAAAAATAAGAGATTATTGTAAAATCAAAAACTTTTCAAGAAAATGTGATCCTGGTAATCTCCACTAGGGTTATGAATTCCTAGATGGTAGTGGATCAAGGCTATGAGTGGAGCCAAAGGAATCTCTATTAGTGTTATGGAAACTTTATTGGTATAAGATCAATGCCCAAGCCTTCCTAAATTAAGAACATGATGATTAATGAGTGTCCAAACATGCTGCAAGTCAATTTAATGATTAAAGACTTAAAACCTAGAATCTTTCCTTTAAATCTCATGGCAAAAATTAAGTGGAATAAAGTCTATGTTATAATGTTTAATCCTAATTGTATAGTTACAAGGTTTATTTCAACCATGAACTAATCTTAATAATGACATTGGTCAAGTAGAATAAGTGACCTAGTTATTTGTCTAAACTAAAGTCTCTAAGTTTTGACATATTTTTGTGTTTCCCCAAAAGTCACCATTTATTGAGGTTAATATACCCCCATTTATGAAAAATAGGGACCCTTGTTTAATTCTTAACCTTAAAACTAAAAACTTGGCATGGTTTTTAGAATATTTATATTTGAAGATTATCCATGCTTGATTAAAGTGGCCTATTTGTTTATGATCTTGATTTAACTTCACTTAATGTTGCTAATAGTGGATCTTCATATTTTAGTTGTAGGTTTCATGGGGCCCTCATTGAATGGATTACACTTAGATTTTATAGATTAATCTTCATTCAATATTTTACTAGCCTTTGGTCTATATAAATTCAAGATTAAATCCATGTTTTGAACATCTTAAAAACCTCCTTCAAAAACCCTTGCTTAGATCCTTCAAGTTAAATTCAAGTTTCATGGGAGGAAAATTGGTGGGAACACTCAGAAGAATGCAATGAACTAAGTTAATTTTTATGCTAGGACTTAATCATGTTTTTAGACATGACCAAGCCCTAACTAGAAAATCATTTTGGGTGCCTTTTATATGTTATAGTCCTTTGTTACCTTTTTTTAAAAATTGGGTTTAACTTTCATATGTGTAGGGTCCTTAACTTTCTTAGATTAGCTTCACTTTATGTTTGATGGTCCCTTTTGGTACTTAGCCTAACATCTTAGTCTTAAGACCCGATTCATGATTTTTCAACATAAATGAGACCTTATCCCTAAGACTTTAGCCTAAGTCTTTACATTGTCTTGAGATCTAACTTAAATGTCTTACTTCTTTATAGGATCAATGGTTCATGCTTCATTAAGCAACATTGATTAGATAGATCAAAAGAGACCTGATGCAAAATGGCCTTAATCTATCAAACCAATCTCACTCAATCTCTAAGATTATAATAAATGGTTCATAAGATCCCATACTAAGATCAACATTCTATAGACTCTTCCTATGGTTAATAGATTCAAATCTTTGAAACCCCATGGGGATGCCATGTGACACTCCCACATTCTAACTCAATATCAAAAGAACCTTGGGATAAGATCTTGCTTTTTAATTTTTAATCATTTAAGGGGTCATCACTTTATTATGTTTTAAAGACTTAGACTTATGACTTAGTCTAGTTTTTACTTATGACTCTAAGATAACTTGATCTACATTATGATGACAAGGACCAATAACATGGATCTATTTATATCATGATCCATGGTTTCACTTAATCATAGGAGATAATCTAATAGAGTGTATTTAACCTAAGTTTATATGGGACCAACTACATTCAAAATTTAAATTTCATGCTCTTTTACCCATCAATTTATGATAGTGAGGTTGCCATTGATGTTTATGAGGCCATAAAAACATAAATCCAATATAATTTGACCTAAAAGATAAATGTGCTTAAGAATTACATATCAATGACAAAATTAGTCTTCTATAGATTAATTTGGTTATTTAGAACCATGTCTAGACTTAGGGATCCTCATAACTAGGTTTAGATGTGTATAGGCTAATCTTGAATATCATGTTGGAATCTAGTCATGTTTTAAACATTAACCTGAACCTTAGTCTATATATGCCCCATGGTATTTATGAACCTAATGAGTTTAGTTTAACAAAATGTCCCATTGTCATAAAACCGAAATTAAAAATTTTAATCTAAAGTTTTATCATGTTTATTAACATAATAAACCCTAGGTTAAAACCTTACTTTATATCCTTTTATTATTTAGGGCCCCCTTTTTAATGTGCTCTAAACTTAGCCTAAATACTTTGGTATAATTTTTTTTCATGTTTATTAAAACAAAATAGAACTATAGCCTAAAGTATTTAGCCTAATTTTTTTTGCATGTCTCAATGTTGATTAAAGTCCACATATATTTGCAAGATCTATATATTGAATTGATATGGAAAGTTTGATTGGAAAGTGAGAAATGAGGATGGAATTTTTAGCAAATCTCTAGCCAATTGTGATACTGACACATGGTGGAAGTGTGGTAATACCCAAACTAGTGATGCATAGAACCATAATAACCCATGGAAATTCTAAGTGGCATAACTATGGGACTTGATGTAGATAAGGACCAATAATGTTCAAATCCCTAGATTGAGATCAATGGCCCACATTGGTCTATGCTCTAAGATTAGATAGTGTTAAATGAATTGCCAATTTTAAAAGGCAATGACTAATTCTTCAAAGACATTATGAAAAGTGCTATTAAAATTAGCAGTAAGATGCCACATAGGCATAAGATGACATAAATAGATATATTGTGGGATTAAAAAGGAAAACATATAAATGCAAAGGTCTAAATCAAATTCAAGGAATGAATATGCCTAAGTCTAAGTAAAACATCACCATTAAAGCTATATAAAATCCCTAGCCTCTACTTAAAGACCTAATTTGATCCCAGATAAACCATAGTCAAACCAAAAATATCCCAATTATAATTTGAGCAAGTACAAACTGATCTAGAGATAATTTGTAGACTAGTACTAAATTTTTTTCAAAACTCACATTCATGGAAGCTTCGAAGTATAATAGAGAAGACACTAAGCTATACTTGACCTTAGACATGGATGGAAGAGTCTTGAAGGATACTATATTAGATGTAGTAGCATTAAATACTAGGGGGAAAAATTAGTCCAATCTCTTTTGGGATATTAAAGAGTTTTAATCCATCACTAAGGAGAATTAAAATATTACTATAGTCCACTAGAATTATTACAATAAAGTCTCTATCTAGATGGCTGACCTTCATCATGCATTAGCAAAGCTTGAGGTACTTCATTGCATCAACATTATTGCTCCCATTTTTAATGATTGTAGACTTGATGAAGACATGATATTTCATGAAAAAAAATTTATGAAGGTCTCTTACATTTCCCATATGAACTTTGAGAGTTATTACAAACTCCCTACTCCTTAGGTAGACTTTCCCATAATTAAGAAATGGTCTAGCCAGAATGACCTAAAAGCCACCCTATTCCCATGGCTATATTAAAGAACCCAAGTATATTCTAACCCAATTGGAATAATTCTTATCACCCAATTTAGGGTGGGAATTATAATGATCATGACTTTTTGGAAATCACTATTTAGGTCCCCTTCCACCACTTATGCCAATAAACTATGGGTCCTTTACATATACTTCATGGTCAAAAAAGGACTTACCCCTCCTATTGGAGAATTAATTAGTGTCTACCTAAAACAACAATTTTTTTATATAAATAAAAAATTAGAAACCACTTATTTATGATGTCCTACCTTTTTAATTCCCTCATGGCCACCATAACCATCCACAATATCAAGAACTAGTCACATAAGGGAAGGCATATAGTCTCCCATTATTATTATTATTATTATTATTATTATTATTATTATTATTATTATTATTATTATAAATTGCACATATTTAAATAAAGAGATCACATTCAATTCATTTGTGATTGTGTGTATCTAGCCTTATGTAAGGCCATTAAAAGGCTACCCATGATGAGGATAAATACTTTAATCAAAAAATATGTGGAGATAATTAGATATCTTTGGATGTATCCTAATTGTTCCATAATCAAGATAGAAAGAACCCTATGCCAGCCTCTTAGATTACCCATCCTTAGAAGTAAGAGTCTTCAATCGAGTACACTGATATGATTGGATTGTAACTAGTGGAGATAGTAGAAGATGCCTTAAATACATTGGTTAGTGCCTATGGGTTTGATGAATAAGAGGTTCAAGAATAAGAACCTTAACCCCAAGTTGAGGAAGCAAGAAAGGAAAAGGGGAAGGACATATCTTTGGACTTAGTTATAGTTATTCCCCCTCAAAAGAGAAACGTTGAATTAGCATTGATTCATACTAGAACCAAGAGGCCTAAGATAACCCTCACTCATCCTCTGAGTGAAGTCAATATGTTTAGTAATGAGAATTGCATTCATGGTCTAACCATTCTTGAATGGTTTATATATGGAAAAATATAGAAGATCCCAATACTAAAGATCAGTGGCCATCACAAAGCTAGTAAACATCATATTTCATGAGGAACTCAAGCCTTAGATAGTGGATATACAACAAAAATAACATGAAATATGAATTAATTATCCTAAATATTTAAATAAAACCCAAGTGGAAGCCCTAGAGCCACATAAAAACACACATTTAGTGTCCAATTTGATCCAACCATAGCTATATTATAAAGGGTTACAATAAAGAAATTTATGGTGGGTGGATAAGAGTTAACCTTTCAAAAAGTGGAGCCATTTGTTGGTTTGATCATAGTTGGAGGTTAAATATGAAGAGAAGACCCCATTCATGAAGAACATATACTTGGGTTGGTTGAAGCTCAAAGTGCCCAGTTGTAAACTAGTATCAAAGGTTTACAACAACAAATAAAGAAACTTCAAGAGTATAATAGAGATTTGGAGAAGTAGGTAGTTTAATCAATTCCTAAATCCACCATTGAAGTGTTTGAGAAGACATTCTTTGACATGTTTAACTCTTTGAAGTCAACAAAGCTAAGGTAGAGTGCATTGTTCCTTCTGGACATAATAACCAATGGTTTAATCAACTAATGGTAAGGTTCTAAGGACAAAATAAAGGACTTAATTAGCATCTTGAAAGGGGATAGAATCCCTAGATTCAAGACTATTATCATACCTCACCTCAACACTATATTGGGTTTGAATTTGGATAAAATAAATAGCCTCAATTCTTGGTCCAAATCCTTAGAGAGACTCATCAAGGATGACAAATAACTACTTGATAGGATTGAAAATATCTCAAGGACCATGATTACATAGCCTTCCAAGCTCACCTCTATAGTCATCATGAAATATTATGAATTCAAGCATAGAGTTACCTTATTCATGTAGGAAGTGAGAAACAAGAGCCAAAGCAAGTTTGATGGTGAAAATAGTAGGATCATGGATATGATTCTAACTACAAAGAAGAAGTTAGTTGAGGTGAAGAGCATCAAATAATGTTTAGATATAAATGACATGGACCTAGATAATTTGGTAGATTAAGAAGATGAACTCCTCCTTGAGCCAGGTATCAACTTGAATTTAGTTGATAAATGACATCAAAGGGAAATGACATTACTTCAATAGATCTAGGGTTGTTCATCAACACATGGTCTGCCAAATGGTTGAAGATATTCTCTCTTAAGAAATAATTGTATATGTTGTAATGGAATATTCTTTGTAAAGACATGCATTTTGTTAGAACATTTATTTAAGGTTATTTATTTTATAAATTCATGTATTTTAGGAAAGTTTTTAGAAAGGGTAGTTGTCCTTCATACTTTGTAAACTTGTCAGTCGATACAACTAACCGACATGCTTTCTTGAATCCTATAAATGGAGTATGTTTATTTTAAAAAGGGGGAAGATTTCTAAGAGCTAAAACTACATTGTAACTTTTGGATCAATTTAATACAAGTAGGGAATACTATAAGTTTTAGTTTAGTTTGTGTGAATTGTTATCATGGCTCCTCTTTCAAAAGTTTGTTCTAAGCCTTATATTTGAATGGTCTTAATAATTATAGATAAGCATCTTTAATATAAGATTGCTAATTTTTGAAAATTCTAGATTATTTGAATGTGATTAGGTTAAATATTTTTTATTTTCTATGCATAAGGATGTGTGCATGTTATTTTATTGCACTAGTAAATATATAAAGTAAACCAATTCTTGTATTTCTTTGTTTTATCCTTGGATACTAGCCTAGTGTGTAATGGGATTTGATCATATGCTATTTTACATTATACATTTGTTAAATACATGTTTAGTTGAAATTTAAGCCTTGTCATGATGTTTGAGACAAAGATCAATAGTCACATACTTTCTTTCTACCCTACCCTTCCTTTTGCTTCTTTTTTAACCAAATCAATGTAGCTTAAAATTATAGTAAATATTAGTTATAGAGTAGTATTATATTAGAGTTTGATCATAGTCCATTAATAATATAATATATTCTTCATACCTTATAAATATTATTAAGGACCAATGTGGCTCCCAACCACCAATAACTATAAATATTGTGGAATAGTTTGCTTTCTTTGCCAATATTTCATCACAAGTGACTAGATCATCACAAACTATAACTCATGATCTAAATTCCTTGAATTATAAAATGAGAAGTGTTCTTTAAACACTGAGATCATTTGTGATAGACTTAGAGGCATCAAAACTATCTACCTTCTACACTTGGACACAATCTAGAGCTAAGAGCTTCCTGTTAGATAATAAGGAGGCTATAGGTAAAGGAAGAAGATATTTTTTCTTAGGAGAAAAAAATCCCATTCTTATTTAATAATATCATATATATTTTGGGTGATAGTGGGAAAAAAAAGCTTCTTTTTATTGAAAATAAAAGTGTTCGTACACTTCTAGATCCCCAAAGGATAAGTGAAAGGGTTAAGTTCCAAAGTAAAGCTATGGGAAATCCATGTGGGGTTTTCATTAAAGAATGAGGTCAAAGATAAAATCAAGCTTGGCCTAGGAAATTTGAATTTTTTTAAGAATTCAAGAATTTCATAGGAAAAAATGAATTCAAGGAATAAGTGAGAGACTGATTCTTCATTTTAATTACAAAGGACATACATATTGGGTGAGGGATGACCCCTCTTGACTAGGTTATCCATACCGAGGATCATTTTTTAGGAAACCAACTAGAAAAAATCTAATATTAGGAGTGATATTCTTTATCCATAGTTTCTAAAAATCTATAGCATTCTCCACCTAATCTAAATTGGATAAGTATCCTAACTTGACTAAGAAAATGCCACTGGGATCTACAATCCAAATGAGTTCATATTCTTTAGGGAAGAGGTTTATATGAGTGTGTTGGAGCATTAGGTTGAGGTTGATTATGAATTTAGAGTTAAAATAATTTGTTACCTCCTTATAAAATGGTTTCTAACTCCTTCTTCCATTTGTCTCCTCATTAATCTCTCAATATTCTCCTTAAAATCAAGGTTGAGATCAGTTGAGTAGGATTTAGAGGCTAGAAGGTAGTAAAATAACCATGAGCCCCAAAAAATTAACTTTGTCACCATCTCCAACATTCCACTTGTTATCATTTTAAATAAGCTTTTGTTATTTGAGAGGGATTTCCAGAACATTGATCCATTATTTAGGCCTTCTATCAGGAAACCTTCTCCTTCTTTAGTCTCAAGATATTTGGATTTTATGATCCTAGTCCATTGATTTTCATATTTTATAACTTTCCATCCTTATTTTTATATTATAGATTTGTCCATATTTTTCACCTTTTTGAGGATTAAGCCTCCTTTTCTTTTAGGAAGGTATACTTTATCCTAAGCAATGAGTGGGGTTCTAAATTTCCCTTATACTTGGTTCTAGAGATTTTTTTTGGATTTGTTCCACTTTTTGTCTATCTTTCCTATAATGGTAAAGAGGGACATGTAGTAAACCAATATGATTTGAAGTAATATTTTAAGAAGCTAAAGTTTTCCTACTTGAGAAAGGAGTCTACCTTTCCATCCCATTAGCTTCTTTTGGATTCTGTCGAAGAGACAATTCCATAATTTAGCTTTCATTTTTCCATTAAATAATGATAGTCCTAAGTAGGATGATGGGATATTATTTATTTGGGAACCAAATATTTCATATACTTTATTTTGGAGGAGGCTTTTTGGGGTATTGATGAAGAAAATGGAGCTCTTTAATAAATTAACACATTGATTATAAATCACCTTTTAATTCTTAAGGATTTTCTAGAATATCTTAGCTTCCACCATAGAGTCTTGACCCATCAAAAAATTATAATCCATGAAAGTTTGGTACATAACTATGGTATTATTAGGGTCCTCTTTGATTCCTTTTATTTTTATATTAGTTCTAAAAAATTTTAGTATTCTAATCAAGGTTTCTAACATTATTATGAAGAGGTGTGTGGGCAATGGATCTACATAAAGTAAAACTATACCTACAAGGAAGAAACCTTTCAAGATGACATTGATGATAATAGATAACATGGGAGTATATATTCAATCATATATCAGATATATGATCACTATGTATATTTTTGAGTTTGTCAATATCTTTGTAAAGGAATTCCTAGGAGACTCTATCATATACTTTATTCATGTTTAGCTTAAGAAACATGCCTCGTATTATTGAATTTGTCATTGAGTGGATAGCTTCATGAGAAATTATAATTCCATTAGTGATTTATTTACCAAAGATAAAATATCCATATTGTTTAGCTATTATCTTATCTAAGAGCATTTATATCTTCAATGCTAATGATTTAGTGCATATACATAGTACATAATAATTAGTATATAGTACATAGTAATTCATACTATAATTTATATTTATTTATATTGATATAATAAATAATTAATACACATTTCTTATATCTAATATTCCTATACTACCATATGCTATTACAAAGGTTATACTATGATCTGTAGCCTCTTTATTACTCTTTGTTAATATACTTTTTCTTATCTATGTTATATCTACTCTACTACAATGTTGTGGTAAAAATACCAACTAGATACCTTAAAATTAAATGGTCATGTATATGTGAGACATGTATTTTTTCCATTCAAGTCATATTCTCTTAACATAAGGCTTAGTTCCTTACCACATGATCCAATCAATATAATCCTAAGTTTTATCAGCTTGGAGATGTTTTATAGTTTTTTTAAAGGTAAAGATTCAACAACTATGGTTTAGTATGTTTATTAATGAAGAATCCTACCAATATTTTACTCTATTATATAAAATTTATTTCATCCTCGAGATAACTCTAAATATGTTGACAAGTGCAAAACATAATCTATTTGACTTAGCAACAAAAATATGTTCTCAATTTTTTATTAAGGTGTGGATTCCCCTCCTTAAGGTATATGGTTCATGTAACTTATGATGTATTTAGTAAATGTGTCCCAATTCAAAATGGTTGCCTTATCTTACACAATTTTATTATTTATGGCCACATTTTCTTTGGCCATCATCACTATGCTATTTGTATCTAGGGATTTATCTAAAATGTGAAAGTATGTTTCATTCCATTTGAATGTAACTTCCATCCTCTCCATATAAGTACATAGGGAAGTGACATAATCCTTGATATCCTCATATATGGATATGCATTGAGTCCATTTTTCATTGTATTAATCATGTAGGTATATCATTTTAGTTCATTCTACTTTAGATGGAATCTATTGGGTACCAAAACTAATGTAAGTAATGCTCATATATCTTTCCATCTCCTTTAGATCCTTTTGTTCTTGAGTTCACAAGGGCTAGTTAAGTGAGTAAGAAAATTAAATAGCTAAATCCTCCATTATTTCATGTAGTTTCTTTACATTTTCATTGCATTTAGTTAGTTTCACTCGATTATATCCTAATCATGTCCCCAATAATTCTTGTTTAAATTATTCCATAGCCTAAATTTTTACAAATATTTAGTCCACTAAATTTACTTATTAACTATTTAAATTATCCATAATATAATTAAACTATTTATCTATAGGAAAAGTTATATTAGGGTCATATTGTGGCCTAGCAGTGGTCAAGATAGTTAAACACTTTTTAATTCCTTATTCTAGGTTTATACACCATAGCATCCAACCTTCTCTGACCAATTCAATATACCCTCCTACAGTAGGCTAAAGGAAACTTGATGGCACCATGATAGTATATGTTATTTCCTTAGGACATGCCAACTCTAGATCTTCTTTAATGGGTCCATAGGAGTATTTTTACTACTCTAGACCATTCAAAATATTCATAAGGTGTGTTGTAGTGAAATATTAGAAGTGTTTCTAGCTTCTTAGAGCCTAACAAGTAGCTACTATCCTCATTTCCATTTTCCTTTCCTTGTTCAAATTTTTCTCTTTCTTCCTTGTTCTTTTTTCCTCTCATCCACCATTTTATGTTTTTTATTCATGTTTATTTCTCTCACCTTTATTTATAATTTTATTTTCCTCCTCCTTTTTCTTCCTCTTTTATTCTATATTTTTGTTCTATTTTTTCCCTTTTTTCTTATTCATTTTTTACTTTCTCCTTTCCCAATAGTTTTCTAGCTTGTTGAGTTGCCATTTTTGAAATATCTTTAATTTTTATGATCTTCCACTAGTTATTTTTATAATTGTATCCTTTATTTAATTATGGCATCCCCAAATTATTTCAATCCTTGAAATTTATATTTTTTCCATAGTCTTTGCTACCAGATCATTCTTTTGTTTATTTCTTAGCTCAATCTTTTGTATTTGTCTTAGCCTCTTTATATCCTCAGGGGACATAGGTGCTTCCTCTATTATTTATTAAGTGTTTCCTCTAGATACTTTTACACCATCATCTAAGTTTATTTTCTCTTATCCTTTGTATGATTATTATTTTTAGATAAATAATGATTACTCCTACTATACATCTAAATCATATGGACTTAACTTTGTGTATTCCAAAATTACTCTGACTACCCTATGTAAACCCTAAACATCTACATTATTGTATAATTTCCCCACTATATGTATCCATTATTTGATGTGTAATATTACTAAAAATGTATTCATATCTGGTACTTTCATCTTAGTCTCCCCTTGTTCATTTTCTCAAGTTTCCTCATGGTCCCCTTCATCTAATGAGTGTATCTCTTAACATGTATCGAAATTTATTTTTATCTTTTTGGTTTTACTACTCTATTTTCTATTTCCTTTTTTATTATTTATAATGAAGGAATTATTTATCTTTCTTCCCACTCATCTATAATTATTTGTGTCCTATTGATAAGGATGTTTTGGGGGATACCTCTATTTATTCTATTCTCTAAATCTTTCTTTATTATTTTTTGGAGCTCCCTTACCTTTTTTTAGATTTATTCTCTCTCAAATAATATGAGGGGGTAGCCTTAGTTTTCATGTCTTCTTTTCATAACACCTCACCAATAAAAGAATCCTTGAATACAAATGGTGTAGTGTCATCATCTTATTCATATTCTAAGAATTATAGTCCTAGAGTTCCTCTTTGAAATCACAAATATCTACTTATAATAAGGTTTTTTGTAACTTTTTGTGGTAGTGGTATATTTAGTGCAAGAGTTTCTTCTTCCTCCATTGGCTAAGAACCCCTACCTAACTCATGAATTATGATAATTTAAGGTCATATGGTAAATTACAAGCTCTAATTATCACCACTTCAACCTATACATCATTACCTCATAAGGAAGAGGTGAAAGTGGATTGATTTTTATACCAAAAGGTTATATATAAACATTGTCTATATCTACTATGAAGTTGAATTTTGTGTAATATTTTGGCACTATCTCCTTAGATATACAAAATATCTTAGTGATCATATTCTTAAATATTTTATTCCATGATAAAAGTGGCATACCTCTTGAAATATAGGTATTCCTTATAATACAATTTTTATTTAAGCTCCTATAGGGTAATTTGGATCCCATTAGATTGACCCTTCATAACCAAGAATAATATACATGAAATACATGGATAAAACTAAGAAAAGTGAGCCATAAAAAAATTCATGTGTACTTTTTTTTATCATCTAAAAGTTCTCCAATTATTGTTCATATAGCATGGTATCCAAATCATATTGCGTGTTAGTGGAGATCATATCCCATGTAATTTTCACACTCCCTGTAATTTTTGAATCTTGCATGTTTGTGTAGTATACCTTCCAAGCAATTCTCTTTGTTGAAAAGTGTAATTTGGAGTCTTTAAATTTTTGAATTTAGAGGGATAAAATATTCAAAATTATTCATGTGATATTATCTAATTATATTATGATAACACTCTTCTTCCCATCATACTTATTAGTGATATGTCCTTCATGTATAAGTCTAGTCATAGCATGGATGATATCCATTGTAATATGGTAGGGTTGATATACGTATTTAAAATCCCCATGATCATGTCTAAGAATAACCTTTGTTTTACTTTCCATTAATCCAATTTATGGAAACTAAATCTAGACATATAATTTTTCTCATGGTATGATTTGATATTCTAGCTTGTATTCTAATTATTGTGTTTGATGATTTAGTTACATCATTCCACTTCTCTCTATTTATAAAAACCTATGGTTAATTTACAAAAAATGTGAATGAATGAATTTGTAAATATATTATAAATGTGTTATCATATAGGGTATGTTATAAATATCACCCTATATATCCATATTTTCTAATTTTAATGAATGCCTTTTGAATATAGGCCACTTAATCTACTTGATAGTTACAACATGGTGTATTTGTTGTCATTTAGAATTTAACCCTTTAAGGAGATTAAAATTATTTAATTATTCAATTGGTACAATGGAACCACCTCAGGGCTATGGGTGACCCAAATTTGAGGTGGATCTATAGATTAGTGCTAGTTCCCTTGGTGTACCACTATAGATCAAACCTACTACTAACTTTTGTGGGGTGAAATGGGAGAAGGATAAATTAAAAAATATATAATATAGGTGAGTTGATATACCAAATGGATGGTCTACTCACACCACTTATAATGCATTTGGAACCAAAGAGAAGCCTACACATACAATTCATCCAATTGAACACTCTTCTTCTACATCAATGTTTCAAGCATGGGGTCTTGAAGAGAACCTAGGTTAGGAGGACTTAGAAAATAGGAAATATATAAAAAATAATGAATAATCTAATAAATACACCTTCAATCCACATTAGACATTTCTTGTTAACCTACAAAAGGGAGATTTCAAACTACACAAGGCACTAGGAAGGATAACATGTCAAGGTAAGAAAAATACACTTGTACAAGACCAAAAACCATAGAATTCACTCCATGGATTCATTAATGAGGTAAAAAACATTATTTATTATTTAAAAGTAAAAAAAAAAGTAGGGATTCACTATACTTAGGTGGAGAGATTGGTATAATAGCTAAAAAAGCTAGTATTTATAGCAATTATGAGAGAAAAGAGAGAAGGTGAAGTTTAACAGTCAATAATACACTTTTAAAGAAAGGAGGATGAGTTAAAATAGTATTAAATAAATAATTAAATATTTACAACAAGGAATATAAGGATAACTATCCCTCCAACTTGTCTAACTCCTACATATATGGCATAGAAGCTCTTTTACTTGCATACAAAACTATCTTCATGCTTTTCCCTCATTATAATACCTCATAACTAAGTATGGTTAGGTATTATGATTGATATGAATGGGAGGGGTTAATGATAAGCCTTTAAATTTATTGTAATTTTCTAAAACAATTCATATCTTTATTTCCATGATCAATCATCTCAAACAGTTACAAATGACTCCTTCCCATACACCCCTCTCACTTGGCACACAAAATGCTTCAAATTATAGAATTTTATCCATTATAATGGAGGAATTACACATTTAAGAGTGTCCAAGTCATAATATTTGAGAATAAAGATTTAAAAGGCTTCATAATTTGAGTTTTACCATTTTCACTAAGTGTTCATTACTTGTTCACTATGACTGGCTGAGATGAATAAGGTAGTAGACACACTTAGGAGTTTATATATATCCATATATGTACATGATTACTTATAAAAAGTCACAATATATTTCCTAAAAATGGTTGCATATTTTGAAGCTTCTCCATACCTGTAAAACACATAAATTTATCAAAATAAGCTCTGTTGTACCTCCTCCATATAAGTAGGGTATAGATCAGTCACATGGGGTAAATATTTCTTGATTAATATAAATATTCAAGTCATTTACATATAATTTACTCCCCATATGGATACTCCATTTGTCTCATCTTTCCAATTGGGTCTTTAGAGAGGGTTTGTGAGGGTTTTAGGGAGGTATCTGGTCTTAGCCTTTGTTCATAAGGGATACACATTATAATTATTAAAAAATTACAATAATTTATTATTAGGGACCCTATAAAACATCACTAAATACCTTTATTCTCCATACAAAGATTCATGGAAGCTCTGAGTATTTCAATCTGGCCACTCGTGTACTTTTAGTAGTCTGCATAAGCTTATGTGCACTTTAAGATAAGAAATGGATTATTGATGGATTTATCTACATAATAAAGGTTGAAGCACCTATTTTATCCTAAAATAAACATATATCACATGGTTTAAATGTCTGTTTAGTCCCAATAATGATGATGTACTAGTTCTAGGTACTAGGCATAGACTAGGGCTAGTAAGCCTTACCTGTAACTTTATGGTTCAGATCTATTTTTTGACCTTCCTTACTTATGAGAGTGTTTAAAAACATAAATTTTACCTACATGACCATTATCCAAATAATTTTAATTATTTCCCAAGGCTAGAGTTGAAAATGACTTTCTATTTGGGGTTAGGCTTGATCATGTTTAGCTAGGTCTGCCTATAAATATTGTAGTTTAGACTACCCTATCTAGTTTCAAAATTTACTACTTGGTTTACCATGTTGTTTAATATTTATTTAATCTTATCCAATCATATTTCATTGTCTCTATACCTTTTATCTCATCCTCCATCTTCAATTCTAAAACTTGTAGGGATTATGCAAGGGAAAAGTGCCCCTTATCTGAGACAAAATACAAGGAACTTCCCCTACTTGCCTTAACAAATTAACAATTTTAAGATATTATATAAATCCAAAGGATACTATATACCAATATTTATTTTTTTAGTACATTATTTGACCATCCAAAACTAAAAATTTCCCAAGTAGACATTGCATAGATAACAGTGCAGGGGTATTGAATGTTAATTGTGTTTTATGAAATTAGAGGCTCTTTGTTTGATTGATATAATAATATGAGGGAAAATACATCATGAAATAATTATTATCATGTTAAATAATCTTTTCCCATTTTAGACCCACTTTAACTCCCATGTTCTCACTTCACATCTTTTAGTCTCATGACTATGTTTCTTCATCCTATGATTGAGACCCCTGCCTATAGGTGTCATTCTTAAAATTTAATGAGTTTAGATTTGATGTTAAATTATCTTTCATGAAACAGAAGAATTTTTATGCATTTTAAATACCTTAAACTAATTTACCTATTCAAGATTGAGCATGATCTAATCATGATTGTGATTGAGACAACCTTGTTTAAATTCTTGCATGTAGATTATGATTAGTGGTTAGGCTTAGTTTTCATATTAGATGATCATATTAGACTCCCATTGCAATAAAAAAGTGTATTTTTCACTTATAATCACATGAACTCCCTTATAAAATCACTAAAAGATCAAAAATAGCTCACTACAAACTTTGTCTCACTTGACTGAGACATTTTACCCCTTTTGAGCCTACCTATAGGGTACGTTGAATCATATGAGGTTGATTATGATATGACAAGGCTTGCCTAAATCAAATCTAGGAAAAACCATTTTATATATCACCTTGAACTCATCTTGAGTTCCATTATATGTTTAAAGGAGGTCTAAACTATGTTTTCCTTAGATTGAGACATCTTTCTCCTCAAGACCTTGCCTATAGGTGCATCTCAGACTTGTATGTATTGATTTTCATGTTAATACCTTGATTATGATGTTTGATGATAAATTTGAACTCATAATAATTCATTTTCATGTCTTTAATTTACATTAAATTCCCATTTTGTTATCACTAAGCATCAAGACTACCTCACTATTTTCTTACCTAGATGTAGGTGCAACTTTCCAGGCCTATGTACGGATAGGGAGTGAGTAAAGTTAACTAAACTTGATGTAACATCATCCTCAAGTGGTCTTTAAGTTATATATACTTCCATAGGTCATATTATACTATTTTACCATGTGAAATGGTTTTAAATGCAAATTTTAAAGTGAATAAAACTTGGTACTCAAGGCTTGTAGATGTCATTGCATACTTTTAGTGTTTTCAAAGGTACTTTTGGATCTTTCAATCACCCCTTTATATTAGTCTTCCACTTTAAAAAATTTGTATAGTTGTTTTACATGTTATATTTTATAAATCTAATGAATAATAAGTGACCAAAGGTCAATATGACATTGCTACAAAATTGATCTAAAATAGCTAGGAGCTCTATTTTAACAAAAGATAGATCAAGGTTTTGAGTCTCAGTCTTATCAACTTTAAAGATATCCTTCATTCCTCACTTGGAAATTCACCTCGTCAATAATGATACCATGTTATTCCATAATATCAAGGTAAAGGAAGATTTGTTTAAGTTCTTCAAGGTCACTAAATAACCTCCATACTCTCTGCTCAAGCCACCTGAAGATAAGCATTTGATTGTATGTAGGTAAAAAGGATGGAATTGAGAAACAAAAGTTTGTTAAAAGCCTCCTAACAATAAAAATTAATTTTTAAACCCTCAAATGGATAACCTACATCAATAAACTTTTAAATCATCTTTAAAACACTTTCCTCCACATGGAAATCACCTGTTTGTAGATGAAAAGAGAAGATAGAGAAGGAAAAAGTGGACAATGTGTATAATTTGGGCCTCATGGGTAGACCTATATTATTTACCAATCCTTCAATGGGTGATTTCCACCATGGGTATCTTAAAGACACTCTCTAAAACTCCTACTCAATGTGATATTCCCCTATATTGATGCCAATGTACCTTCATGGTTACCTAGCTAAAATAAGCTTAAAAGAGACTCCTTGATTTTTTGAGACCTCCAAAAGCTAAGAGAATAGGGAAAAAACATATGGAGAGTTCTTAGACCACATTAAAAACACCTAAAAATAACTAACCTATCTAATCAAATCAAACTATTCCGAAATAAGCTCAAATAGGGACCCCTCATGGATGTGAGTGCATAAAAAGCTACCTAGTTTCTTAATAATGGTTAATAAAGGAGGATCCATGAAACTAAAACTTGTTGACATGAAAATAAATCTGACTAAGAGTCCTCTCAACCCTCAAGATCACCCCTCCCAACTCCACCTATATGGACTATACCAAACATTTGAATTTGACTCTTCTTGGCTTGTTAAGGCAAGAAAGAAGGAGCATAAGATAAAATTAATTTTTTTGACATTTTATATGTAAAAAAAGTGTTTTAAAGACCTTAGGGAGTTGAAAATATACATCCTGTGTTTTATGCTAAAGATGGACTTCACAAGTCTATACAAGTGCCATTAAGAGGTTATTTGGGAGGAATTTTCCCTATTTTCATGCTTGAAACTACTTATTGACTACCATATTACTAATTAATGACATTTTATAACCTTATCCACATTTAAAAATTTATTTGTGACAAATTTTCTTCCATAACCAATCCGTACAAGTCATTTAATGAGCTAAAATGTGACAAAAAGGTACATTTGGCATATAAAACATAACAAAGGGAAAATTTATGTCTAAAGAGCACCTTAGAACTTTTAAGTTACCAAATTAGGAAAATTTTAAGATAATTTGAGCCTTTGATCATGTTTTAATAGAGTTGGACTAGAGTTGACTTTGGTTGACTAGACAAGTACAAGGAAGCTAGGCTTAGACCAAGGCTAGAGCAGGGATGGATGAGGTGTTTAGACACACATGAGACCATTTTAGACATATAATAACCTTTGAAAAAGTTTAAATATTTAGGTTTTTACTAAATTTGACTAAAATTCAAATTTGGTCAATGCTTTTGGTAATTCCTAGGGGTAACATGCTTACCTATGTTAAGGACCAATAACCTTATCACATCCATTGGGAAAAGGGAATCACATGCAATCTATAAATAGTAGGATCAAACCCTAACCTAAATAAAAATATAGATAATTGAACTCAAAACACACAAAGAAAAGATAAAACACACTAAGATAAAGCAAACACACAAAGCAAAGGCACACTTGTGCTACTAAGCACTTAGGGGCCACAAGACATAATAGAAAAAAACTAATTATGTACATCTAAAAAAACATACCTCCCTTCCTAGATCAAAAGGAAAGTATCTTGAATCTCCTTCCTCATGATATTAATAAGGATGCCAAGCATGCTTCTTTTTTCATGTAGTATTAGATGACTTATGCTTCTCTCTTGCTATTTGGCTTGGCATGTCCCTTGATGGAATCATCTCAAATAAGTCTCCAAGGTATATTAACTCTTATTAACCTTTGAAAGGTATCTCATACTATTTCTCCTTTGTCTCATTATATCATATTTTCATTCCCATGAATGGATAACCTCTTGCAAGTCTAAGTATTCTTCCAAGATTTCATTATCATTTTCTTTTATTGAAACTTTTTCAAACCCTTCAAGAAGTCTTATATCATGGAATTCTAGGAGTGTTTCTTGTTCAAACTTCTTCCTGATATTTGTTAGAGTAGATTCACATTTGGTTTTAGAATCAATCTTCAAACCTTCTTTAAGAGATTCATAGTCATCATGGATTAATCCATCATGGTTTAGAGCCTTTTGATTATGATACCTCTCAACATATACTTACTCCTCAATAGCTTGGGTTTGTGTTCTTATAACTCTTATCTTCTCAATATCTTCATATTATTTGAACATTTAAATATGTGTGTGCCACATATCTTATTCTTGAAACATATCATCTTTCTTACCATGTCTTATAGTTAGCTCTAAAGGAATTGTAGGCCCCATGAAACCTTTAAGTTCATTGCAAATGTCTTCAAATATTTGCCACAATTCATTATCCTTTTTTTTATTAGCATCATGAAGGGGAATAACAGGATAAACTTCTTCCTCTTCTTCTTTGGAAACCAAAATAGCTTCTTCCAAGACTTATTCACTACATGTAAGGTCCTCTTCCCCATCATCACAATCTAATGTTTTTTTCACAAAGAGTTAGCTCTTCCTCATCATCAATCCAATTTGAAATTTCAATCTCTTTCTCCCTCTTATTGGTTATAATACTACGCATCTCAAAACCAAGAAATTTAGCCCAAGAAGGATTCGAATGAGTATTGTATTCCTCACCATTATAAGGGTAGAATGTATCAGTTGGAGGAG
This sequence comes from Torreya grandis, assembly GCA_037957365.1. Lineage (NCBI taxonomy): Eukaryota > Viridiplantae > Streptophyta > Pinopsida > Cupressales > Taxaceae > Torreya > Torreya grandis. Next base: position 54,797 of record JARHVA010007215.1, read on the forward strand.
GTGTAAATATGGGTTCAATATGTTCATTAGCTCCAAGATTCTCTTGGATAGATGAGAGATCTTGAATTTTGAGTTCCAAATCCCCAACTCTTTTGCAAGGTTTTCTTGAAATAGCTTCTCTAGGGGGAAAATATGATCTTTGTTAGGAAAGGAAGTAGGAGAAGGTCTAGATGAAGGGAAAAAGGCTTCATGAGGAGGGGTGAGAGTTAGTCTAATAGGTTCACATTTCTCTTCACTTCCAAATTCTCAACTTAGACATTATTTTTCCTTCTTTTTATAAGCTACCACAACCTCCTTCCATCTTGGGAAGCTAGGCTTATAGAGTCCTTAATGAGGTTAAGATACAAATGGATGAGTAAATGATTGTCTTAAGAAAATTGGTATTTCATTTGGCGTATCATCTTATCTCCAACTTGGGAAAGTAGGCTTAGGAATTCCTTCATTTTCTACTACCATGATCGATTATGCCAAATGTTGGTTTGCCAACTCAATCTCTTTGTCAAGATGGGACTCTAACATCAAATTTATTCTCTCAAAATATTCTCCAATCAAGTTGTGAGATGGATCAACTTACTCAATAATGGTGTCCTCCTTCCTTTGGCTACTCTCTTGGATGGACTTCTAAGAAGGGAAACTTTGGGGAGTGTATGAAGGACTTAGGGATTTTGAAACATGATTGGATTAGTATTTCAAATAGGCATAGTTGGCACACTTGAAGGCTAATGTAGGGTATATCAGAGCTTCCAAGATTGAGCTAGTTCATGAGCTTTTAGCCTCACTTATATGTGGAAATTTAGACTAAAAACATAAATCATTTCACCCATAAGACCTTATCAATTAGCTTTCTCAATGGGCATCCATTCTCTCTTGACTATCTCTAAATCATCTCTTATACTCTTGAAATAATCACTAGGGATGACTTGACCATAACCATTTATAGTATCAAGATCTAGCATATAATTCTTATAGCCAATGAGAGTCTTCTTCAAACTTGCAATGGATTGACTTGGAGAGGAACTAGGTGAACTAGGTGAAACATAAACTTGGGAAGGCTAATTATAAGACTAATGTGAATCATAGTAGGGCTAAATATGGTCATATTGGGATTGACAAGACTAACTAAAGACTTGTTCATATTGATATGAGATAGGCAAAGCTAGATATGTCTCACCAAGACAAATTCAACATCAAAATTATCCATGAATGATTCATGAGAAGTTTATAGAACAAGAAAACAACCTCAATTAGAGTACCTAGACTACTTAACTAGTAGATTTATGCTTTGAGTCTCCATTGGTGCTTCATGGAATTACCTCCAAAGGTTGATATCTTGAGTATAACACCAAAACTCCTCAAGGAATGGACTATTCAATCACATCGGGCATGCTAAAAACTATTGTCACTTGAACTTTCACCCCTTGAGGAGATGACAAGTCTCTCATCATTAAAGTGGCATAATGGAACCACCTCAATGCTATGGGTGACCTAAATTTGAAGTGGATCTTTAGATTAGGGATAGTTCCCTTGATGTACCATTATATACCAAACCTAGTACTAACTTTTGTGGGGTGAAATGGGAGAAGGATAAATAAAAACAAATATAATATATGTGTTGTGATATACCAAATGGATGGTCTACTCACACCACTTAGAATGCACTTAGAACCATAGGCCTTCTAGAAACACTAATGAATAAGCTACTAATCATTCCTATAATCCACATTATATGCTTCTTACTGAGTTGAAAAAGAGAGAGTTCAAACTACATAAGGCACTAGGAAGGATAACATGTCAAGGTAAGCAAAATACACTTGTAAAAAACAAACAACCATATCATACACTTCATGGAGTCATGAATGAAGTAAAACAACATTGTTTATTATTTCAAGGTAGAAATTAAGTAGGGATTTACCATACTTAGATGGAGAGATCTATACAATAGCTAAAAAGGCTAGTATTTATAGCAATTATGAGAGAAGATAAAGAAGGTGAAGTTCAAGAGTCAATAGGACACTTTTCAAGCAAGGAGAATGAGTAAAAATATCATGAAATCAAGATGAAATAGGTAATATAAGGAAAATAAGGACAAATGTCCCTCCAACTTGTCTAACTCCTCCATATATGGCATAGATTCTCTTTTTCTTGCATAAGAAACTATTTTCATGATTTACCCTCATTAGACTACCTCATCACTAATTAGGGTAAGGTTTGATAATTAATCTTAGGGGAAGGGGTTAATGAAAATCCTTTACATATATTTAGATGGTCTAAAACCATTCATATCTTTTTTCCCATGAGCAATCATCTCAAATAGTTACAAATGACATCTTCCCATGGACCCCTCACACTTGGCACACAAAATTCTTATAATTCTAAAATATGATCCATGAAAAATGAGGAATGACACCTATAAAGAGTGTTCAAGTCATTATATTCATGAATCAAGCCTTAAAAGGCTTCCCAATTAGAGTTCCACCATTTTAACTAAGTGTTCACTATGATTGGCTAAGATTGAGAAGGTAAAATACAAACTTAAGAGTTTAGATAGATACATATAGGTACATTAGGACTTATAAAAAGTCCAAATCTCTCTCCTAAAAGTGGTTGCATCTTTTGAATCTTCTCCATACCCACAAAGACCATAAATGTATCACAATAAGCCCTATTGTAACTCCTTCATATAAGTAGGGTATATCTCAATCACATGGTGTAGGTATTTGTAGAGTCCTCTATATCTTAAAGTATTTTACCTAGCCTTTAATCCCCATCTGGATACTCCATTTGTCTCATCTTTCCAATTAGGTCTTTAAAGAGGGTTTGTGATGGCTTTAGGGAGGTATTTGATCTTAACCTTTGTTCATAAAGGCTACACATTATAATTATATCACAATTACACTAAGTTATTCATAAGGACCCTATCCAACATACTTGAATACCTTTAGTCTCCATAAAAATATTCATGGAAGCTTTAAGTATTTCAATCTGACCACTCATGTAATTCTAGTAGTCTATATAAGCTTGTGTCTACTTCAATCCAAAAATGGATTATTTATTAATTTATATAAATAATAAAGGTTGAATCACCTCTAGTATCCTCCAATAAACATGTTTCACATGGTCTCAATGTCTTTTTAGTCCCAATAATGATGATGGACTAGTTCTAGGTACTAGGCTTAGACTAGGTCTATTAAGCCTTACATGCAACTTTGTGGTTCAGACCTCTTTTTTGACCTTCCACACCTATTATATGGCTTTAAAAAATAAATTTTACCTCCATGAACATACTAAAAATCATTATAATTATTTCCCAAGGCTGGAGTTGAAAATGACTATCCCTATAAATCTTATAGTTTGGACTACCCTGTCTGGTTTCAAACTTTAATACTTGGTTTACCATGTTTTTTAATATTTATTACAACCTATCCAATCATATTTCAAGGTATATATACCTTTTGGCTTATCCTCCATCTTGAATTCTAAAACTTGTAGGGTTTATGCAATGGAAAGGTACCCCCTATTTGAGAAAAAACATGGGACACTTCCCCTATTTGAATTAAAAATTTAACCATTGGATGAGATTATTTAAATTATAATGATAATATAGAAAAAAATTTATTTATTTACTTCATGATTTTACCATCCATATCTACAAATTTCCTAAGCAAACTTTACATAGTTAGACTGTACAGGGGTATTGAATGTTGACCGTGTTTTTTGAAATTGGAGGATCTTTATTTGATTGATATAATAATGTGAGGATAATTACATCATTATATCCTTATGATCATGGTGAAAAATATTTTTCCATTTGAAACCCACTTTAACTCCCATGTTCTCACTTCACATCCTTTAGTCTCATGACTGTGTTTCTTCCTCTTATGACTGAGACACCTACCTGTAGCTGTCATTATTAGCCTTAAATGAGTGTATATTTGATGTTAAAATGTATTTCAGGATACATTACAATAATTTATCCCTTATGATAACCTTAAACTCATTTTCCTAGTCAAGACTAAGCATGACCTAATCATGACTGTGACTAAGACAACCTTGTTTAAACTCCTACCTATAGATTACTTTTACTGGTTGGGTTTAGTTTTGATATTAGAGGTTCCTCATGAAATCCAATTTAGATCAGAAAGTGTATCTTACACTTATAATCACATTAATTACCCTATAACATCACTAAAACATCAAAAATAGCTCACTATCTACTTTATCTCAATTGATTGAAACATTTTGCCCCTTTTGAGACTACCTATAGGCTACTTTGATTTATCTGAGGTTGATTATGATGTGACAAGGCTTAATTAAATCTGCTCTATGCCACACCACTTTATATATCACCTTTAACTCATATTTAGTTACCTTGTATGTTTAAATGAGGTCTAATTTTTTTTCCTTAGATTGAGACATCTTTCTCCTCAAGACCCTGCCTATAGGTGCATATCAGACCTATAGATATTGATTTTCATGTTAATAACTTTCTTATGAAATTTTATGATCACTTTTATCTGAAAATAGTTCATGTACATGTCTTCACATTACTTTGAATTCCTCTTTTGACATCAGTAAGCATCAAGACTACCTCACTATTTGCCTACATAGTTGTAGGTACAACTTTCTAGGCTTGTGTACAAACATGGAGTGAGTAAAGTGAGCCAAAATTGATGTAACAACATCCTCAAGTGGTATTTAGGTTATCTATACTAACCTATGTCATATGTGACTAGTTAACCATGTGAACTAGTTTGCAATGTAACTTGGAAAGGGAATAACAGCTGGTGCTCAAAGCTTATAGATGTCACTACATACTTTCAGTGTTTTTAAATGTACTTTTGGATCTTTGAATCACCCATTTATATTAGTATTCCACTCTCCAAACTTTTCATAGTTGTTGTCCATTTTATAGGATACACATATAATGAACAATAAGTGACCAAATGTCAATATGACATTGCTACAAAATTTATCTAAAAATGTTAGGAGTTTTGTTTTGACAAAAAAGAGATCAAGGTTTTAAGTCTCAATCTTATCAACTTTGAAGATATCCTTCAGTATTAACTTGGAAATTCCCCTTATCAACAATTATATCATGTTATTTCATAATATCAAGGTAAATTCATAGTTCTTTAAGTGCCTTAAGATCATTAAATGACATTCATACTCTCTACTTAGGCCACCTAAAGGTATGCATTTGACTGTATGTAGGCAAAAAAGATGTAATTGAGAAAAAAAAGTTTGTCAAAATCCTCCTAAAACTCCAAATTCATTTCATATCCATAAAATCAATAACCTCCATCAAGAAAAATTTGAAATCAACTACAAAACACCTTCCTCCACATGGAAATCACTTGCTTGTAGATGAAAAGAGCAGACATAGGAGAAAGTGGATAGTGTGTATAATTTGGGCCTCATGGGTAGACCTATATTCTTTACCAATCCTTCAAGGGTTGATTATCACCATGGGGATCTTAAAACAACTCTCTAAAACTCCTACTTAATGTGATATTCCCCTATATTGATGCTTGCAATGTACCTTCATTGTTGCCTAGCTAAAACAAGCTTATAAGAGACTCCTTGAGTTCTTGAGACCTCCAAAATCCAAGAGAACAAGGAAAAATATTTTGGAGAGGTCTTAGACCACCTTGAGAACACTTGAAAACAAACAACCTATCTAATCAAATAAAAATAATCTAGAATAAGCTCAAATAGGGACCCCTCATAAATGTAAGTATATAAAAAGTTATCTACCTTCTTATAAATGGTTCATAAAGGAGGAGCCATGAAACTAAAAAATTTTACCATGAAAATAAATCTTACTAAGACTCCTCTCAACCCTCAAGATCACTCCTCCCAACTCCACCTATGTGGACTATACCAGGCATTTGAAATTGACTCTTTTTGGCTTGATAAGGCAAGAAAAAAGGAGCAAAAGCTAAAACTAATTTTTTTAACATTTTCTATGTAAAGTGTGGTAAAGATCTTAAGGAGCTAAAAATACACATTCCCACATTTTAAGCTGAATATAGAATTCCTAAGTCCTTACAAGTGCCATTAAGAGTTTATTTTTGAGGAATTTTCCTTGTTTTCATGTATGAAACTAATTTTTTACTACCATCTAACTACTTACTAACATATTATAACCATATACATGTTGAAAACTTTCTTGGTGACAAATTTTCTTCTATAACTAATTTGTGAAAGTCATTTAATGAGCTAAAAATGTGATAAAAGGCACTTTTGGCATATAAAACATATAAAAAGTTAAATTTATGACTTAGGAGCACCTTAGAACACATAAATGACCACATTAGGACATTTTAAAGATAATTTGAGACTTTGACCATGTTTGACTAGAGTTTACTTTGGTTGAATAGACAAGTACAAGGAAGTTAAGCTTAGACCAAGGCTAGAGCAGGGATGGATGAGGTGTTTAGACATACATGAGACCTTTTTAGACATATAAGAACCTTTGAAAAAGATTCATTATGTAAGGGTTGACCCAATTTGACTAAAATTAAAATTTGGCCAATAGTACCTCCATCTTTCCTAGTTCTATATGTATAAACTCAATTTCAAGCAAAATAATTCTTGTGAAATTTTTATAAAGTGTTGATACTCAAATGATTGTGTAACTTTTCCATTATCAAAGTCTCTAATTTATTCTTCATATAATCTAGCCCTTAATCATGGCATTCAAGTGGTGTATTTACTTGAATTTATTTTAGATGTTTGTTCCACCCACTTCATTCACTTTGGTTTTTAATTGCTTGTATTTTTTTATATATTTCCATTTATTTTGATCTTATACTTATGACATCATTTCATTTATATATTTTTATCTATGTCAGTAGTTCCTACCATCAACCCATTTGTATTTATTTTTTATTTTTCATTTTTAAAACTAACCTATGTAATATATCATTATGTGGAAATAAACTCAACTACTTTATTATATTTTCATCCTCACTTATTTACTATTATTCTTAATTTTCTTCCATAATTACTCCTATTCTTAAATAAATTATCATATCTTCTTTAGCTACTGCTTTCGTTAGGGTTTTGACATTTTGCCTTTTATTTCTTCATCTTTTTTCCAATTTTTTGTCTATATTTCTACAAAAAATTAAAATGTTTATTCCATATATTTTTATCAAAATTATTTTTATATTTTTCCAAATTTTTATTATCATACACCCTTCTTCATATCTCCTACTTTTTCAATTTATCCCACTAGGGGATTTTGACATGATCAACAACTAGGTACTTCAACATTTAGTGTAGTACATTGTGGTATCTTCATTCAACTTACTCATCTAGAAGGATAATATTAAGCTAATAGGGAGGTAACATGATCAATGACCAATTACTTATACATATAGTTTAAGGTATCATAATACCCTTAATTCATTCACCTATCTATAAGGACAATGTTACCTTGTAAATGCCTTTACTACCATTCACCATCATTCATCAAAGTAACGTACAGTGTAGTGTTTCAATCAGTATCCATTCACAAACCCTCTATTGAGTGTCATTCTAATTGTCTTCAATTTTATTACTCTTAATTATAAGATATTCTCAACTATAAAGGGTCCAAGCCATATTATTTTTAGCATGCCTCAATTTTTATATTTACTATCATATAGTAGGACTTTATCTTCAACCTAAAACTTATTAATCTTAATATGTCTATTATACCAAATATTTTGGCATATTTTCTCTTGATTATGGTTACATATTTCCAAGTATATTTTATCATCTATTTTATCTAGTTGTATCAATCTTTCATAAATGGAATCCTTCTCATTCATTTTGAATGTTACTGTAATTCTCAAGCTTTATAGTATGCACTCCATTGGTATTATTTATTCTAACCATACACTAATTGAAAGGGGTAGTGCTTAGTTAATCTAGTTAGGTAGTGTTAAAATTCCATAGTACTATCAGTATATTAATATCCCACTATCTAGTCTATGTATTAAAAAAATTATCAATACCATTTCTATAAGGGTTATAAGGAGTACTCCTATTATGCTAGATGAAAAAGTGATTAAGAAACTCTATAATTTTATTATTAATAAAATGATTACCCTGATTACTTGATATGCTTAATTAGCATTCAATCTATGTGGTTATATTCTCATACATAAAATTTGTAACAATCTTGGATGTAAAATCCTTTGTGGGAATTATTTCTACCCATCTTGTTAATTATTTTATGATAGTAATAATGAATCTAGCATTGCACTTTATTTCCATAGGTTTAATTGGATCAATAAAATTAACTACCCATTTATTAAATGGGGTGCATGATAAAATTGTTAGAAGTGGCATCTGATATATAGAATTTGATTTTTGTACTCTTTGACATATGCCATAATTTATTGCATATTAATGTGCATGTTGTTAGCAACCTAGATAGCACCCCACTTTGAAATCTTGATAGATTTGGTTCTGAAAGTCTTTCACACCTAGACTAGCATTGGAATTATTTTAGGTGTGGGACACCTAAACTCAAACTAGAACTCTAGATTTTGGTGAGGCTAGAATCTCTGATGTATCACTGTGTACTGATTACTAAACTACTAATTATCAAGATGAAAATGGGGACAAGGAAACTAAAAGGGAAATCATATTTTAATATTGGTGATACATCTATATTTTTGGTTCATCCACTCTATTTGAGCTCCTAAAACATTTACAAGAAAAGTAAAGACTAAATTTACAACTTCAAATAGATCCTATACATCAGTATTTCATTTAGAGGTTTTATCAGTTGATTAAAGCATGAGTGAAATGATGGAATATGCCTAATTCAAGGCACTAACTAGCCACTTATATCCATCTTTAGCTTAGTGAAAATAACATCAAACACTAAAACATGACCTACATAATATGACAAACTAGGAACTAGGTGAGTCAAGGACTTGACAAGGGAGAATGCTCTACCACATATTCAAATCAGCTAACCTAAACACACTATAATAGCATAATGAAATCTAAAATAGTCATTTTATTTATCTAAAAAGGTTTAAAAACTCAATCTTGGTAGAGTCTGGTCACACCAAGAAAGGGATGGATCTTGAAAAATGGCTTCAAATCCTACATATATAACCAAAATAGTAGAAGTAGCTAGAATCTCTAGCCAATGTGGCATAGAGGTGAGAATAAGAATTTAGATTGACATGAACTCAAGTAAAAAATCTACTTTTAAATAGTTAACAAAAGTCCTTAAGACTTATTATTTCTTGAAAATCTTGCATGAAGTTCATTTTGGCATTGGACTAAGTCAAGGTGGTCCTAGCTTGAGTTATTAAATCTTATTTACATGAAATCAATGCCAAATTTTGATGTAAACTCCACTTGAAGTGATTTGATGCGAAGTTGGAACATGTTAATGTCTTCCTTTGCATGGAAAGAATGATAAATCCATGATCTTGTCTAAAGTCAATTGATGTGATGTAGACCCAAGGACTAGTCAACTCCACTAGCTCCTTCATTACATTAAATTAGATTTAAATATTGAAATGAACATGAAAAGTGGCATTGAAACTCAAAATGAACTACTTGATAGTCATTTAAAAATTGATCTTTACTTATTTGATCAACCAATTAGGCCCAATAATCCTCTTATTCCACTTAAAAATCCATTAAAAGCTATAAAAAAAACTTTTAAAACCTAAAAAAAAGATACAATTAGACCTGAGTCAACTCATCCCATCATGAGATAGATGATTTTGATGAAGAAACTCCTGCCATTTAGTCAATAAGGTTGATTAGGTCCATTTTTCCCCATTTTCTTATAGAGTGGATATTTTGGTGGAGCTGGTATGGGAACTTATATGCATAATTTTTACCATATGAATATTGGAGGATGAATCAAAAGTCTTATGGTTCAATATCCATAAAGTGTTTTTCATGTAAACTACCTTGTACCTCATTTTTCATGTTTTTTTCCACAAAAAATCTAATGTTTTCCCTGATTTGTATAGTTTCATACATAGAATTTGATTTTATAGAATTATATTTGAGTTTAATTTATTTTTTAAGATGTTTTAGGTTGATCCATGTGCTTTGATGGCAAGAAAATTCATTTTTCTCAAAACTAGTCACTATCATAGTTTTGGACGGTTTTAGAGTTGAATCTCCTTACTGATGATTCATGAAGTAAAAACATCCAAATCCAAAATTATTTACTTTTATCTTTATTAAATTCTCCCCCCCCCCCCCAACACCCCTAAAAATATTAGTTTTCCATGAAAAACATATGCAAAGTTATCACATAAAGTAAATTTGCCTATAGGGTTTTGCTTGCATTCTTGGATACCTATTTTTTAGTGATTGTTCATAAAGCATAGTACCTAAATAAACATAAATTTTTAATTTATTATAATTTAATATGGGTCTTCAAATCATTCTATGATTTTTTGTCAAAACTCCTTAGGTGGTGAAAGATATGAGCATCTAAACAGGTGGTTTGGAAGGGTTTCTGAAATTGTAGAATTTGAATTTCACCTCATGGATTAAAATTAATATTCCCATGATTATAAATATCTTAAAACATAATAAAAAGACCTGAAATTATATAAAAACATTCTCAAGGTTCCATCTTACTGGAAAAATCAAAAAATGATTTTTTACCTATATGCCTACTTATTTGAAATAACCTGTATGGGCATGGTTTGCATATGAATTTGAGTTTTATCACCTATAAAAATTTGTATTAATAATTAATTTCATAATAAAATTATTTTCCAACATTCACTTGAAATCAATAACCTTTGTGGAACTTCAAAGTCACCTAGGCCTCCCCTTTCATAATTATGACTATTTTTTGACTAGTGATGTACTGTGTAAAAATAGAGAATACTTCCACTTGTCCAATGACTCTTAAACTGATATTTATGATTATTAAATTTATGATAATTATATTTACTAAATTTAAAGTCTTGAAACCACCTGTAGATGCTTGAATCTTCAAATTTATTTCAAATTTATCCCTTTTACATGGTCTGAGTGCATATTTGACTATGTTTTTGCATATTGTAGACATTTTAAAGATTTATTGAGGTGAATGAGATCAATTATATCTTAAATTATTTATATATTCATCTAATAATGTTTTAAATCATATTTCACTCTTCATCTAGCATGCTTTGACTCCTTAAACAAGGCATTGTGCTTCTTATAGCCCAAATTTTGTACAAGTCTCTATGGGTTTGACTATGGTGACCTCATCAAAGGTTCATTATGATGATATTACCAATGAATTAATACTTAAAAACCTATGGTATACCATTCATGATCAATATGCCTTATGTCACTATGCTTCTCTTCACTTGCTTCTTGCCTAGAACATGATTGTGTGTTTTAAAGCTTTTGTGTGGTCGTAGCTTATAGTTTTTATTATTTGACCCTACCTTATCATTGTTTATGCTCCTTTTATTTATTTCCATGATAATTTCAACTTAATTACTCTATTTAACCCTCCACTTGCTTTTGTAACTATCATAGACTAGTGCTTACCTTCAAATTTCCTCACTGTCTTGGAAAAGGGTCTACTTGGAAGGCTGTAGGTTACTTTGGGTAGTTGACATGGGCTGAGTGCAAGGTACTTAGAGATAATAGCATTTTATTCTTTGGATAGTTCACTATATTTTTTCCAATGAAACATCTACAATTTTTGAAACCTAAAATGGTGAAAATCCTTGACCTCATGTTCTTATATATGGGTGATAGGCTAATCTTCTTTGTTGTAGATGCCCTTTGAGGGATTGATGACTCTAATAGTGTGTTCATCTATATCATCTAAATCACATTTGAAACAAATTTATCCATCTTTTTAACATTCATTCTTCTAAACACAATAATCTCCTCATGATCTCATATCTTGTATTAAGTGATTGACTGTGTTTAATACTTAATAGCCCCTATAAATAGTGATTGAAGGTGGATTTGGAGAGGGTAAACAAACATAAGATGTCATTGAGTCATATATTTTTATTATCACTTAAACAAACATCAATTATCTTATTTGAAAATTTCAAACCCTTGATTGGCACTCAAAGGACCTATTTGACTATGTAACCCTCTTGGTGACTATATGAATAGTGTTAAGACCCAAGAGTCATTTAAGGATTGATACATATTTCTACTTGAGCTTCCTTGGAAACCATTCACTCCATACCCTTCATCATGATTTAATATTTTCTTGAAATAAATCTCCTTTCGATAAAGACTTGAATATGTTTAGTGGCCTATAGGTAGTTAGTTTGGTTGACTTTAGGTGTACATATTTTGTTTCATTAGTTTCTATTCAAAGATTCAACTATTTGTTTACCTCTTAGTTACCTTCAAAGATAATCACCCTCTCTCCCCAAATCGATATTGATATTTTAAAACCTTCAAATCATTTTTTATGTTTCAAACTCCTTTTTTTTTTGGAAACCTTGGTAGCCATAGGTCACTTTGTATTGTTATAGGTTAATTTGGGTTTGTTCATAATGGTTCTCAAGTTAGACTTATATGCACTTTACATATTAGATGGAGGTTATTATTATTATTCACTTGGTAGTTATTAATTCTCCTTGGTAGTTTGACAAGTCACTTAACAAATAAGACCTTAAAAAAATATAGGTATAGGTTTATATGGTAGCTTTAGGGCTATAGGTATACCTTATTCGAAATGAAACTTGTCCTTTAAATGCTTACTTGCCACTTGATTTAGGTCATCATATTTATATTAACCTTCATTCATTTGAGAATGTTTTAGGTTTAAAACCTCTTTGAGATTTCCTTAATGACCAAACTCTTTGGTGGCCAAACCCTATGGTAGTGATCTATATAACCCTGTAGGTGCATTTAAGGCAATATAGGTTACTTTAGTGTCTCTCAAAACAAATTATGTCTTTAGACCTATGTGTCTTTCAAACCCTTTTGAGGTCACCTTGTAACATTTTTAGGTTCTTAAAAAATTTGACAAGCCTCTTTGATTACCATAACTTTTACTAGCCATGGATGATTATTTATGCCTATTCTATGTGGATTCTTAGATATATTTGATGTTTGATAGACTTATGTTATCTTTTAGGTATTTGAGGTGACCTCTAATCAAAATCTTGTTTTTTTCTAGCATTTTTATCCTCATCTAGTCTTTTGTGCCCTTTAAAGTTCATATTACCATCCATTTACTATCACACATGCCTATTGTAGGATGCCTTAGGGCACTCTAGGCAATCCTTTATGACTATAAGATGCATTTATATCTCTCAAAATCTTAAAGGTGGCATCTTCCTTTCTTTTCTATATCTCTTGAAATCCAAATAGTCTCCAAGCTTCCTAAGAATCAATGTTACCTAGAAGAGTCCTTAAACCTGTGAGGTAGGTTACTTTCATGAGAAAATATAGGTCCATAGGATGATTTTTTATAGGAGGATAAAACAAGCCTTGGAGAGGTCATTATTATGAGTTAAATCCTTGATTCCCAAGACTTATAATTCTAGTTAGATCATTTGAATAGATTACTATGAAGGAATCTCCACCATCACTCATTATATTTTGTTTTTCATGGTAAATATGACTTTGTTCTCTACTACTGTAGGTCTCTTTTATTAATATAAATGATGATTTGTAGGTGATTCTTCTCCTTTTCATGCTCATGGTGACCTTAAATCTTTATCTCTTATAAGATTGATCTTATTAACCTATATATGATGTTTCAATGTCTCTCCATACCTCCTTCTCTTCATTGTTCCTTGATGATCAACCTTTGGTTGTAGCTACCTACTATAACACTATGTTATTAGCTTTTTATGATGCTAAATTGACCTATCCCCATTTTGACCATGATTTTAAAGGTGCCTCTTTGTCAACTTGGATCTTTTGAGATGAAACTAGGTGATGGACATGGGTTTGAGGGTGATATGACATGAATGGATAATGGAAACATGATGGAGGGTGAAAAAGGAACAAGAACACAATGACAATGCCTATGTTTAGATAGAGATATGATGTGGATGAGGTGGAAGTGGGAAACAAGCCCTCAGAAGCATGCCAAGACCATGTTAAAGAGTTAAAAACAAACATAGACACATGATCATCACACCACCTAAATTTGGAAACTATTAGAGGAGGGATACATGTCAAACATGAAACATAGGTTTTTTAGTAAACCTTAAAATATGCAAAATTCTTTAAACCATGCTAAACTACGCTTCTTGAGACACTTTGAGAGAATAAGATGGTTTGTTAGCCATCAAACTTGGATAAATTCTAAGAATTATGATTGTAAAACATGATAAACATGATGGAAACCCTATAAACATAAATTCAAGAAAATTTGAGGCTGCATTCTTCTTCCATGACCATACATTTGCTCTCCTAGGCATTCCATACTACAGATTTAAGTTGATGTATTTGATTTCTCTATTTGACCATGAAATGTGTGATTAATATATAAAGGGGTCCATGTAAAGGAAACTTAAGTCCCCAATATTCTGGAAAAACTTGAATCTTCTTGAAACTCTACCCAAGTGAGGAGAAATTAAGAAAAATTGGTTGCCTTTCTGATTGCAAGGCTATAAAAATTAAACAATATTCAACCTGATGGTTCATGAGGGTGGATAGGAAAATTAAATATCCACTTTATCCATTAGGAATCCCTCTAAGTCTACTTTCTTGGCTCCAAAATTCAACCCTGTACCTTCCTCCTACAAATTGTACCATCCTCAAACCTATAAGCAGGTCACTATGTGAAAAATTCTCAATTCAAAAGAAGAGACCAATTTAGGAACTATTTGGCCTCCAATTTCCATGAATTTACTAAATAATCTTGTGCATGGCCTGTTTCCCCTATTTCATGCCTTGCATGTATGGAATTTTGTATAAGTTTGTACCTCTCTTTGTGAAATGGGTGAAAGAGTGTATTTTTAGCCTTTTAAATCAAACTAAGCCTTTTGTCACAAAGTTTATTACATGTAAAATATATCCACGTCATATTTATCATTAAAAAATAAATTAAAAACGTTTTCCATGCTTTTGAGACTAATTTTGGCATGTGGGAGCCCAAAATAGGCCCTTTTTGGCTTTAAAAATGCATAAAAATACCTTTTCTTGTTATGAAATTTTGGACTTAGGCATAAACCATATATTTGAATAAAATTGAAGGAAAATTGGATATTTTAATGATATTTATAATTCTAGTTTTGACATTTTAAAGATTAAAATTAATTTTTTAGGCCAAAATATACTTGTTTGACCAGTTTGGTGAGGCCATTGACTAGACTAGGAAACGTTTTGAATTGTAAGGGTTGGTATTTGGCCTTGATAGGAAAAATTAACAACATTTTTGATCACTCATAGGGGTTGACCATCATACTATTTAAAATAACTCAATGGATTCCATGAGACATTAAGAGACTGAAGCATAACAACTTTGACTTGATACGCTCTTAACTGGGAAATATTTGGGCTTTGAAAAACCTTTTCTGACTATGACACAACAAAACTAAATAAAAACAAACCACTAAAATATAAATTTATGAAAACTAATCTAAGTAAAATAGGAAAACACATTAAAATGGAAGTAGATACTACTTGCCCTACTCATTTATTGACATAAAACAAACTTAGAATGACTAATTTGAAACGAGAATATTTCCTCCAAGATCGAATGCGAATATTTTTGGTCCACCTTGGAACCTTGAAATGTATTTTCCATCTCTTGATAGCTCTTTTATATATATAAGGGCAATTTAATGGTCATGTCTTCTTGATTATGTAGGTGGGATTCCAACCTCCATTCTCAAGTACATTGATCAGAGGTATGGATCCAAGACCCAATCATCATGCTCTAAGATCCATGTAATTTTCAAGAGCATCTTCATTTATTATTCATTCATGAATTATTGATCATGATAATGTAGGACACCTTGGTTTATCTCATTTATCATATTTATAATGTTGTCCTCTAAGAGAGATGAATATGATTTTGTGACTTCTTGAGGCCATTTGTGTTCATATTCAGCTTCCAAAAGTAGACAAGCATTTCAAGATGATGAGAGAGGTTGATAACCATGCTTGAGATGCTCAAACATGTCATATCCTAAGAAAATATTTTATTATTTATTGATGATATCACTTCTCTCATCTTGTAATTGACCACATTCAAGTAAAGAATAACATGAATGGAAGATGTGAAAAAAATCTAAAGATTTTTTCTCATGAAGCTAAAATACAATTGGAACTTCTCCACTATGATCATAAGGCTGAAAATTATCTTTTGGTATCTCATATTGTTCTTCATGATGTATGGAAGCTATTGTGTGATCAATAAACTCATGGAAAACACCTTCAACTTATATAACTAGAGTGTCTTCTTCTTGAATTTCATCCTCTATTTTTAGTTTATCTTCTATCTTAGTAGCAACCTGTTTGACCTCACTTTACTATACAACTTTCATGATTAGATAAATCCATTCAATGACACTAACTTTGTCTATGATGATATTCTCCTTTTGATCATGCAATACTCTTTCAACTTCATTTAACTCAGATGTAACTTCATCAATTATTTCAAAAAGGATAGGCTCCTTCTCTAGGATAGGAATAGTAGATCCTTAAAAGTATTCAATAAGATGAGATAGATCTAATGATTGTGCCATATATACTTTATTTTTATCACGGATCTACTCTTCTTAGATATCCTTCACTTCCTCTCTTTGTTGCACTACTTCTTGAATGGCTTTTCATGATGGAAAGGATTTGGGATTTTCAGGAGGAAGGGGTGAAGGTTGAGTCTCTGGTACTAAATGTATTATAGCTTGAGGTATGATTGGGATAATTTCTTATTGAGATGAAATTGGAATCTAAGGATATTGATATGGAGTAGAAGAAGGTATTAGCCTTTGAGACTAACATTGATTATCTAACAACTCTTATTTGTAGGATGATATCTCTTCAGCAATCATTTGGCTTACCCTCCTCATTTCCTCTATCTCATCATGAAAATTGAGAGAGTTTTCAAAGGGTGGTTGATCTTGGAATGGGTAAGAATCATATATATGAGGATGAGATGCATATGGATGATTATTATAGGACTGGCTTGAGCTTTCATACTAAAGATAAGGCTCCATATACTCTTTATATGGCTGATATGGGTCATGAGGATCATACTAGAATTGTTGGAAGGGAGAAGAATGATGAAACTCTTCTTTGTAGGCTACCATAGCCTATAATATCATGAATATAACTAAAATTATGAAAAACAATTACCTTTTACCTTGAGATAAGGGCCAGAGGAGTCCAAAAAATTGGTTTTGAAGATGATATTCTAAAAACTTGTACTCTAATAGCTAAATGTGTGTCCCATTAGGCATGAAAAAACTATTAGCAACCCAAATAACACCATAATTTAAAGGTTTGATATATTTGGATATGAAAGTCCTTCACACCTAGACTAACATTGTAATGATCTAAGGTGTGGAATGCTTGAACTCAGACTAGACCTCTAGATTTTGGTGAGGTTATATCCTTTGGTGTATTATTGTGTGTTACTTGCTAAATTGATAATTGTTGGGTTCAAAAGGGGGAGAAGAAATATAAAAGGGAAATCTTATTTTACTATTGGTGATACACCTATATTGATGGTTCATCCACTCTATTTGAGATATTAAAACACTGATAATACAAGTAAAGATTGAATCTATGACCTCAAATGGATCTTATGCATCGATATTTCATGTAGAGGTTTTATTAGTTGATCAAATCCTAAGGTAAATTATGGAATATCCTTAATTCAAGGCATTAACCAGCCACTTATATCAATTGTTAGCTCAACCAAAATGACACCAAACACTAAAACATGACCTACATAATAAGATAAACTAGTAAATAGGTGAGATTAGGAACTGACAAGGGAGAAAGATCTACCACATATGAAAAATAAACTAACATAAATGAACTATACCAACATAATAAAATCTAAAAGTCATGTTTTATATAAAAATGTTACAAAACTCAATCTTGGTAGAGTCTAGTCATGCCAAGAAAGGGATCGATCCTAAAAATTGGCTTGAAAGCCTACATATATAACCAAAATAGTAAAATTAGGTAGAAGATATAGCTAACGTGTAATATAGGTGTGAATAATAAGTCATCTGGACATGAATTCAAGTCAAAAATCCACTTTTCTATAGTTAACAAAAGTCCTTAAGACTTATCCTTGAAAAAATTGCATGAAGTTCATTTTGGCATTAGAATAAGGAAAGGTGGGCCCAACTTGAGTTATCAAATCTTATTTGCATGAAATAAACACAAAAATTTGATGGAAACCTCCACTTAAAGTGATTTGAAGCTGAGTTGGAACATGAGATTGTCCTCCTTTACATGGAAAGCATGATAGATGAATGATCTTATCAAAAGTCAACTAAAGTGATGTGGATTTGAGGACTAATCAACTCCACTAATCTCCTTAATTTCATGAAATGGGATTTAAATATTGAAATGAACATGTAAAGTGGCATTGAAACTCAAAATAAACTTCTTAACAACCATTTCAATTCTATTTTTTGCTTGATTTATTGACTAATTGGGCCTCATAGCCTTCCTATTGCACTTAAAACTCAATTATAACCTATTAAAAAACATTTAAAACTTGATAACAAGATGAAATTAGACATAAATCAACTCCTCCCATCATAAGATATATGATTTTGATGAAGAAACTCTTGCCATTTAGTCAACAAGGTTGACTAGGTCCATTTTTCCCCATCTCTTGTAGAGTGGCTATTTTGGAGGAGATAGTAAGGGCACTTCCAGACATAATTTTTACCATATTAATATTTTAGGATGAATAAAAAGTCTCAAGATTCAACATCCATGGATTTGTTTTTATGTAAACTACCTTATACCTCATTTTTCATGATTTTTACCAAAAAAATATAATTTCTAACTCAATCTATATATCTCCATACATTAAATTTGTATTTATAGAATAATATATGAGTTTTATTTATATTTTAAGAGGTTTTATGTTAATCCATGGTGAATTTATGGTAAGAAAAACTACTTTTCTCAAAATTGGTCACTATCAGGGTTTTGGAGGGCTTTAGAGATGAATCTTCTTATTGATATTCATGAAGTACATATATCCAAACAAAAAACTATTTCCATTTATGTGTGTTAAATTTACCCCCCTAAATCCCTAAAAATATTTGGTTCGCATGCAAAATATATGAAAAGTTCTCACATAGAGGAAATTTGCCTGTAGGGTTTTGCATACATTTTAGGCTACCTATGCTCTTAGAAATTGTTCATAAATAAAAAAACCCTAAATCAACCTAAAATATTAATTAATTATAATTTAATATGGGTCATCAAATAATTATAATATCATTTGGAAAAACTCCTCATGTGGTGAAAGATATGAGCATCTAAATAGGTGGCTTGGAAGGGTGTATAAAACTATAGAATTTGAATTTCACCTCATAGATTAATATTAATCTCACCATAATCCTAAATTCCTTAAAACATCATAATTTTACCTATATCATTATATAAAAAACAATCTCAAGGTTCCATCTTTCTTTAAAATTCAAAAATCTATTTTTGCCTATATGAATGCTTGCTTGAAATACCCTATATGGGTATGGTTTGCATATGAATTTTAGATTTATAACCTGGTATATACTATATTAATACTTAATTACATATTAAAATTCTTTTAAAAAATTCACTTGGATTCAAAAAACTTTTTGGTACTTCCAAACTCACTTGGACCTCCCCTTGCACTATTATGATTATTTTTTGACTAGTGATGGACTATGTAAAAATTGTGATTACTTACACTTTTCCAATGGATTTGAAACTGATATGGATGATTATTATAGTGATTATTATTATATGTACCAAATTTCAAGTGTTGAGACCACAATTAGATGCCATAATCTTCAACTTTATTTCAAAATTACCCCTTTTGCATGGTTTGAATGCATATTTGACTATGTTTTTACATATTTCACGTGTTTTCATGAGTAATGTATGTTTATGATATAAATTTTACCTTAAAATATTTCAATAGTTCTCTAATAATTTTTTAAATCATCTTTCACTCTTCATCTAGCATGCTTAGACTCAAACAAGGAATTATGCTTCCCATATCCTAAAATCCATACAAGTATATAGTGGTTTGACTATGTTGACCTCCTAAGAGGTTAATTATGATTATATGACCAATTTATTCATTATTTAATATATATGGTATAACATTCATGATCAATAGGCTTTCTGTCACTTTGTTTCTCTTCACTTGCTTTATGCCTAGAACATGACTGTGTGTTTCAAATCCTTTATACTATTGTAGCTTACTATTTTTATTGTCTAACCCTACCTTTTCATTATTTAAGATCATTTTATTTATTTACATTCTCATTTAAACTTCATTACTCTCTTTAACCCTCCACTTGATTCTGTAACCATCACAAAATAGTCCTTACCTTCAAACTTCCTCACTGTCTTAGAAAAAGGCCTACTTGGAAAGCTATAGGTTACTTTGGGTAGTTGACATGGGTTGAGTGCAAGTTATTTGGATATAATGTAATTTAATCCTTTAGATAATTCACTATATTTGCTCTAATGAAACATCTACAATCATGAAACCCTAAATGAAGAAAATCCTTGACCTAATGTTCTTTTATATGGGTGATAGGCCAACTTTATTTATTGTAGATGTGTTCCTTTTTATAATCTCAATCACATTTCAAACCAATTTATCCCTCTTTTTAACATTCATTCTTATAAACACAATCATATCCTCATGATCTTAGATCTTGTATTAAGTTCTTGACTATGTTTATTACTTAATAGCCCCTATATGGACTCAATAGGGATTAAAGGTGGATTTAGAGAGGGTAAACAAAAATAAGATGTCATTGATTCTTATATTATGATTATCACTTAAAAAATAATCAATGATCTTATTTGAAAACTTCAAACCCTTGATGTTCACTCAAAGGACCTATTTGACTATGTAACCCTCTTAGTGATTGTATAGACAGTGTCAAGACCCTATAGTCATTTAAGGATTGATACATATGTCTACTTGAGATACCTTAGAAACCATTCATGCCATACCTTTCATCATGTTTTACTCTTTTCTTGAAACAAATCTGCTTTCTTAGTAAATACTTAATCATGTATAGTGCCCTATATGTAGTTAGTTTAGTTCACTATAGGTGTATATCTTTTATTTCATTAGCTTCTATTCAAATATTAAACTATTTGTTTAAATCCTAGTTCCCTTCAAAGATAATCACCCTCTCTCCCCAAATCCTTCTTGAGAGTTCATAACCTTCAAATCATTTTTAAATTTTCAAAAAAAAAAAATTGCCTTTGGAAACATTAGTAGCTATATGTCACTTTGTATGGTTATAGGTTACTTTGGGTTGGTTCATGATGATTCTCAAATTAGACTTACATGTTATTTAAATATTAGATGGACATTATTATGTTCATGCACTTGGTAGTGATTAATGCTCCTTATCACTTTAACAAGTCACTTGACAACTAAGACCTTCGTTAAATGTAGGTACAAGTTTGTATGGTAGCTTTAGGGATATAGGTATATCTTATTTGAAATGAAGATGGTCCTTGTAATGCTTACTTACCACTTAACTGATGTCATCATCCTTATAGTACCCTTCATTCACTTGACAATGTTTTAGGTTGAAAACATCCTTGAGGTCTCCTTAATAAATAAACTCTTTGGTAACTAAACCCTATGGGAATTGATCTATATAAACCTATACGTGAATTTAAGGCACTGTAGGTTACTTTAGTGTCTCTCAAAACTAATTATGTCTTTGGACCTATGTGTCTTTCAAACCCTTTTTGATAGGACCTAGGTTCCCCAAAGCTCTGACACAACTTCTCAAAATTAAGAGCACACATCATTACCATTGTATAAGCAACTTAAGATTACAAAAATAACCAGAAGAACAAATAACTATCAATGAGAAAACACACAGAATATGAGAGGCAACACACAATTGTATTCAACTCATTACAAAGGAAATTACAATAAAGAGATCACACTCTTCTTCCACCTTTGTGAGGCTTCCTCCTCAAGGGCTCCCAGTAATCTTCCCTCTTGAGTAATATTCTCTCAATAGGTCACAACACATAGCTAACACAAGTTATTGTTCACCTCATTATACTTCCAGTACAATTGAGTACAAACTGGTACTCCAAGTAGATCTCACCATGATCTTGCTCCTTGATGTATTGCTATCACCTTGGATCCTGCTCCCCCACCGATCTCCTTTTGACCCTTGCACATACACACCCCTACAGACCAACCTGATCTTACTTATCACATGTAGATCTCCACCATGATCCTACAACACCCTGCATATCAAACCTGATCTTACATACATGAATAATCCTACTTGATTCTACCATGGGAAGAACTCTCCAAGTTCTAGACTTGAGTTCTACACTTAACAATACAGCCCATGAGTCTATTATATAGATCTCATGCATACAATGATTAGACTTGTAGCTCAAGACTCGAACTAGTCTTCATCATGCAAATTGCCCATTTACTTAACTGACTATTCATCAACAGCAGTTTTGGAACTACCACAGGCAATTGACGTCAGTCCCTATCTGCCTAGAGGTGACCAATGCCAGCTGATCCCTATCGATGTGGTTGTTGTACACTAATCCCTGACCAATGTCAGTTGTGGCATGTCGATGTCGGTGACTGCATACTCAACATCCTCCTTCTGTTTTCATCAAGGTGAAGATTTTAGCTCCACACCCTAATAATCTCCCACTTAGAGATAAATAGCTGCACCTATACCCATACCAGTACTTTGTCTAATCTGCATCCTAGCTTGTATTCCTCTTCAAGCTCAATCTTGAAGACTACCCACCACACTCCTTGTGGTGTTAATCCTGTGCTTGAATTTCTTCATTCTCAGCTTACCTTCTTTTACCATTATTATACTCCCACTCAATCAAAAACCCCTGTGAGTAACCTGTAATCAACAAACCACTAACCAGATTTGGGCCATTTATTAGTCAAACTCACTCTGAGAACATCCAACCTCACTCTGATACCATTTGATAGGACCTAGGTTCCACAAAGCTCTAACACAACTTGTCAGAATTAAGAGCACACATGATTACCATTGTATAAGCAACTTAAGATTACAAAAATAACTGGAAGAACAAATAACTATCAATGAGAAAACACACAGAATATGAGAGGCAACACAATTGTATTTAACTCATTATAAATGAAATTACAATAAAGAGACCACACTCTTCTTCCACCTCTATGAGGCTTCCTCCTTAAGGGCTCCCAGTAATCTTCCCTCCTGAGTAATCTTCTCTCAATAGGTCACAACACACAGCTAACACAAGCTGTTGTTCACCTCATTTTACTTTTAGTACAATCAAGTACAAATCGGTACTCTAAGTAGATCTCACCATGATCTTGCTCCTTGATGTATTGTTGTCACCTTAGATCCTGCTCCCCCACCGATCTCCTTTTGACCCTCACACATACACACCCCTGTAGACCAACCTGATCTTACTTATCACATGTAGATCTCCACCATGATCCTACAACACCCTGCATATCAAACCTGATCTTACATACATGAAGAATCCTACTTGATTCTACCATGGGAAGAACTCTCCAAGTTCTACACTTGAGTTCTACACTTAACAATATAGCCCATGAGTCTATTATATAGATCTCATGCATACAATGATTAGACTTGCGGCTCAAGACTCGAACTGGTCTTCATCATGCAAATTGCCCATTCACTTAATTGATTGTTCGTTAATAGCAATTATGGAACTGCCACAAGCGATCGACGTCAGTCCCTATCTGCCTGGAGGTGACCGACACTGACCGATCCCTGCCGATGTCGGTTGCTGTACACTGATCCCTGATCGACGTCAGTTGTGGCCTACCAATGCCGGTGACTGCATACTCAGTATCCTCATTCTATTTGCATCAAGGTGAAGCTTTTAGCTCCACACCCTAACACTTTTGAGGTCACCTTGTAATACTTTTAGGTTCTTAAAACATTTGACAAGCCTCTTTGATTACCATAACCTTTATTAGTTGTGGATGATTTTTTAAGCCTAATGTAGGTGGATTATTAGCTATATTTGATGTTTGATAGACCTATATTATCTTGTAGGTGTCTGAGGTGGAATTTGATCAAACTTTTGACCCATTCTATCTCTTTGATCCTCATATAGTCTTTTATACCCTTAAAAGTTCATCTTACCCTCCATTTACTATGACATAAGCCTACTATAGGATGCCTTAGGGAGATATAGGTAGTCCTTTATGACTATAGGCTACATTATATCTCTCAAAATGCTCAAAGTGAAATATTCCTTTGTTCTCTTGCTCTCTTGTAATCTAAATAGTCTCCAAGCTTCCTAAGACTCAATGATGCCTATAAGAGTCCTTAAATTTGTGACGTAGGTTACCTTCTTGACAAAAGACAACTCTATAAGATGATTTTGTATGAAAGGAGGCTGAAATAGGCCTTGGAGATGTCATTATCATGAGCTAAATCTTTGATTACCAAGATTTCTCATGCTGCTTAGATTATTTGAATAGATTGTTATGAATGACTCTCCACCATTACTCATTAGCTTATGTTTTTCATGGAAAATATGAATGTGTTATTTATTATTTTAGGTCTATTTTATGACTGTAAATGATGCTTTTTAGGTGATTCTCCTCCTTTTCATTCTCATGGTGGCCTACATATATTTCTCTCTTATAAGAATGATTTTCTTGATATATATATATATATATATATATATATATGTGACATTTGAAGGTCTCTCCATACCTCCTTCTCTTCATTATTCCTTGATGATCAACCTTTGAATGTAGTTACCTAATGTAGCACTATGTTATTAGCTATTCATGATGCTTAATTGGCCTATCCCCCTTTTTACCATGCTTTTAAAGGTGCCTCTTTGTCAACTTAGCTATTTTGAGATGAAACTAGGTGATGGAGATGGGTTTAAGGGTGATATGACATGAATGGAGAATGGAAACATGATGGAAGTTGAAAAAGGAACAAGAACACTATGACAATGGTAGTGTTTAGATAGTGGTGTGAGGTGGAGGTGGGAAACAAACCCTTGGAAGCATGACAAGACCACGGTAAAGAGTCAAAAACAAACATAGACACATTATCATCACACCACCTAAAAATGAAAACCATTAGAGGAGGGATATAGGCCAAAGATGAAATATATGTTTCTCTAAAAAACCTTCAAATATGCAAAATTCCTTAAACCATGTTAAATGAGGCTTTTTGAGACACTTTGAGAGCATATGATGGATTATTTTCCATGAAACTTGGAGAGATTCTAAGAATTATGATTGAAAAAAATGATAAATATGATGGAAACCATAAAAACACAAATTCAATAAAATTTGAGGTTGCCTTCTTCTTCCATGACTATATAATTTCCTCTCATAGGCATGCCATACTATAGATTTGACTGGCTATCTTTGTTTGCTCTATTTTAACATGATATGTGTGAATAATAGTTTAAGGATGCCATGGAAATGAAACTTAAGTCCCCAATATTATGGAAAAACTTGATTTTTCTTGGAACTCTACCCAAGTGAGGAGAAATTGAGAAAAACTAGTTGCCTTTCTAATTGCAAGGATATAAAAATTAGCCTATATTCAACTTAATGGTTAATGATGGTGGAGAGGCTAATTAAATATCCACTTAATCCATCAATAATCCCTCTAAGTCTAGTTTCTTGGATCCAAAATTTAGACCTATACCTTCCTCTAGCAAATTGTACCATCCTCAAACTTATAAGTATGTCATGATGTGAAAACTTGTCAATTGGAAGGAAGAGACCAGTTTGGGTCTCTAATTTCCATGGAATTCATAATTAATCTTTTTCATGTCCTTATTACCTTGTTTAATGACTTGTATGTATGGAATTCTATACAAGTCTGTACCTCTTTTTGTGAAATGGGTGAAAAGATTGTATTTTTGGCCTTTTAAAGAAAACTAAGCCATCTAGCACAAATTTTATTGCATTTAAAGGAGGTCCACTTGATATTTATTATTAAAACAAAATAAAAATCCTTTTCCATGTTTTTGAGGCTAATTTTGGCATGTGGGATCCCAAAATAGGCCCTTTTTAACTTTAAAAATGCATCAAACCAACTTTTCTTATGAAATTTTGGACATAGGCATAAAACATAAAGGTAAATTGTATAATATAATAATATTTATACTTTTAATTTTAAAATTTTAAAGATAAAAATTGATTTTTTAGGCCAAAATACACTTGTTTGACTAGTTTGTTGAGGCTATTGATCCAACTGGGAAAGTTTGAATTACAAGGGTTGGTATTTGACCTTGATAGGCCAAATTGCCAATACAAGTTTGAAGTGTGTTGGCCGCCATAGGATTGAAAGAATTATTTTCTTTCATGTACTCTCTCTAAATTTATTCTCTCCATCAACTCCATCATGGTCTTCTTTTAATATTTTATTTTTTTCATACAATATGGATACCCTTTGAAACATTTAATCTATTTATTTATTATACAATAATCACTCAATGAGTATAAAGGGTAAATATTGGATCAGTAATATTTTATTTCTAAGGGATTCTATTTTTTTGAATACTCCCTACTAGACTAAAAATATACAATACATCCATGTCCTTAGGAATAGCTTCCATGAAGAAGAGGTGAGATCTGGTAAACTCATCCTCAGTTGGTAATATGTCTTCACATGTAGTTATTATGGATAGATAGTCAAGTTCATTATTTACCCTATTAGGTTTTACTACAATCTTGAAATCCAATTCTTGGAATAACAATAACCAACAATAAATTGGACCTTATATACTTATTTTATTAATAAAATATTTGACTGTGTCATGATATGTAAAGAATAAAAATGGGGTTGCCAAAAAGTAATGTATAAATTTTTGCACTACACACACCATAGAGAGTGCCTCTTTTTCTATGTTATAGTTATTAATTTTAGCTTTTCCCAATTTATTACAAAAAAAATAGGATGATCTATTTTTCCATAGGGTTGTGCCAACATTGATCATATTATTATGCTAAATACATCTACATGAACATTGGAATTAATCATAAAATTATGAAACACAAGTATTGGGGTATCCACAATATTGTTTTTTAATTTGTCAAAGGTTCCTAACATTGTTTTACCCAATCAATAGGTTGGTTAGGTTTCTTATTTAGTAAGTCCTCTTTTGGTGCACTTATGGTTATGTAGTTTATTATAAACCAATAATGATATCCAATACAACTTAGTATTTTCCTAACCTCCTTATATGTTTTGGGTAGTGGTAGGTTTATGATCATTACAATATTGAGCGGATCTACCATTATGTCCTCTTTTACTATTATATGTCCTCGTAATGTACCAAATGGTGTGGAAAATGTGTTTCTTTAAATTAATATAAATTTTAAGTTATTGAGATCATTAAAACATCAATTATAAAACCTGAACATGGTCTTTAATCAAGATATATACCATCTAATAATCAAGATACACTTTCAATTATTTGTATATAAAATCTTTGTATGCATTTAGCATTATTAGACTAAACATAACCAATGCATTTTTCAATTCAAATGGTATAATTATATACATAAAGGATCTTTATTCTTGAGAAAATGTAGTCTTCAGATAATATTTAGGTGATATTCATACTTGATGATATCTAGAGAATCCATTAGTGAAGGAATAGATATCCCTTTCAGTAACACTTTCTAATATCTCTTTTATAAATGGTGTTGGTACAGGTCATGATAATAGGCCTTATTCAACTCTCTATAGTCAACATATATAAATATTTATCTGTTTTTTAATCACAATAGGACTTATCCATTATGTGTCCTATATAAAGGTTATTATGTCATCAACTAACATATTATATGATTCAAACTTAACATTAGCTTTTATATTTGGATTGAATTTGTATGGTCATTTCTACAAAGGTTTCATATCCTCTTTTAGTTGCATTTTCATAGTTCCAACTTCATATTTTATTCAGTTTAGCTATGGGAAAGTTCATGGGAATAGTCTTCATATTTCCTAAACAACTCTAATATCTTTTCTACGTATTCTTCTTCTTTCTAGTAATTTCCTACATTTTCTATTTTAGGATTATATTTATATAAATATTATCTTCTCTGAGTTTGATTAGTTGGTAAAAATATTGTATTTTGTCTTCTACAATATACAAGAATTATCACTCTCCTTCCTCAATTTATACTTTTATGCCTTTTTGTTTTTCCTCATTATGTCATCTTATTTTTAAATTTTTCTGAAATGTATCATACTCTCAAGTTATCTTATTTTAATTTTTAGTCTTTCATCCTCTGGTAAATATCTTGTAATTATATCATTTTTTTCCCATCCATTCATATGGCCTAGCAATATTTCTTCTAATTTGATTTTGGTAAATTGTTGTTTTGTAGTGGAGTATTGCATGAATAGGAATTGTTTTATCTTCTACAATGTTTTACAGATCCTAATATCTAGATCCTAAAAGTTAAAGGTTCTACAGAAATCTAATTTTATGTCATCCCATCTATAAGTTCCTTTCTACATCCCCTAATGCACTTGTATGAATGGAAATAAGATGTTAAATAAGAAAGAGTTTTGAAGAGAAAACTTATGTATATTATATGTACCTTATCAAGTATTATAAAGGTTATTTGTTATATGTGAATAAATAGATTTTTTTTTTTTATAAAACGTGATTAGACTGTATCCCTATATCAATATGAGGTTTTTATAAATAATAGAGTATGATGAATGAGAAGGGTGAAATGCATAAATTGAGCTTACATATCTGATCTTGTTTATGAATTATTTTAAGATTTCATGGGTTATATTTTTGACTAAGTTCAATTATCAAATATATATATATATATATATATATATATATATATATATATATATATATATATATATATATATATATATATATATATATATATATATATATATATATATATATATATATATATATATATATATACATACATATGAAAAGGTGTTCAATGGATATGTTGGAAAGGGAATTATAATACTTTGATTTCTTATTCTAGTATCCTATACATATTTTGTTTTGAATATACTTCATTTGATAAAATTATGCATAGCACTCTTATGTGTAAGTGAATGAAAATAATGAAATTTATGATTTATGATTGCTTGTATCATTTATTACTATTTGGGTTAAGTGTATGCTATATTATTATGCTTTGAATCTTTATGTGAAAATTACTAGAATATATTTTTGGATAATAGGTGATAGTGATATGAGGATGCCATTATGCAACTCATATACATGTCCCCTAATATCATCTCATAGTAATGATTTAGTAACAAAGAATTTTTTGTGAGTAGAATTGACTAAGATCCTTATATCTAATTTATCTAATGAAAACTTTGGAAAAAGTAATGTTATAGTTGAGACATTATCATTCCACTATACTTTCTAGTTTACATGTGTATGTTGATGTCATAATAGATAAAGGTTTGGATTTCATGGTCCACATTATTGTTGTGTGTATTAATGATTGTACACATGAGTTGTAGTGGATTTTTAGGTATCTGCACTATTCATATTTACCCCTTCATGAAGGGTAGGACCACTCCTAGTGTGGATATGTGTGGGAAACCATTTGTCTATGGTTAAAGGTAAAGCATTTAGATTATGGTCTCCCTCTGCTTAGTTGTTTTAACTATTTGGGATCATATTTAGTCTATATTTATGGATTTTGAGCTACTTGTGAAGCTCTTTTGCATTTTTATACACATTATATTATATATTTGATTTGTAATAAAATGTAACAAGTTGTACATTATTGTTTGATGTATATTTAGCATAGTATTAGTTGTGAGACTTTTAATTAATTCTAAATATTATGATAAGAGGGTTTGTAGGCTTATCTATAGTTCAAATGTGGATTATATCACTATTTTGATGTACTTGATTATATCCACTATTCATTTGTGAGATATATTCATCTTGTAAATCTATTTTGGTTGTTTAAAAAATAAATGGATCATTTTATTAAGTAGTAGGTTGATTTATTTCTACCATTAATGATTTTAATAAATTTATTAGTCCAATAGTGGATTTATATATAGTTATAGATGATTTCATAAGTAAACTATGTGAATAGAAAAAAGTAGTCTAACTATTGGTTAACCTAGTGTGGTTATAACCTTTGTATATGGTGACCATTTGAACACCCAAGTAAACAATGTTGGATACATGATCTTCAATTATTTATATAGTTTTGGGGAATACATTTTTCTCATATTATCATGTGATCCTTCAATCACATGGCATGTTATTCCTTGATTGTCTTCATGAAACCAATTATTATGTGTAATATATACAATATTAGGCATACAAAAACACTCCTTAACAATAAATTATGTTACAAAAGCCATCCTTTACTTATATTTTATTTTCCTCTTTTCTATCAAAGTTTTACTTATCCTCAATCCATAATCACATTGAAATATAATTAACAAAAATCAAAAACTATAAATTTTAATTGAATATTTGAATTAACATAAACCTTTAGTACTCAAATTCACATTTAATATTATTCAAACAATGAATATTAATAATATATTTTAAATATAATAATTCTGATAATTAAATGATATTGTAGTTAAATCTATATATGTGTGGACTTAATAGTATTTTTCTTTCTCATAATTATGGTATTATTATTTAGACTTTTTCCTTGACTCTTTGAAAATCTTATAACTATGCATATGGAATGGTAACTACTTAACTGGACTCACCATTACCCAATTATATATCTATCCATTTGGTATCATCTCATGAGAATATTTTCTTATTTTTGACATCTTGGATAGGTATCTAAAAATATTTTTTCTAGATATACATATTATTGAAATTTAATAAAGGTAAATTGAAATTAAGAGATAGCACATACATAAAAATATAAAATGAATAGAATTTTTCTAAATAATTTCAATATTCACTTATATTCATTTTTATATTTTATTTAATTTTCACTTAAATATGTACACTAAATTAGCAAGAAAAATGAATTCAAAATAAATGATTTTATAAGTATTATTTCATTAAGTAGAAAAAGCAAACCCTAAATATTTACCCTCTTTTTTTCAACATAATCAACATATACCAAAACTTTGGTGGGAATATGTTTCTAGCATTATGTAGAGAGATTTTAAATATAATTTAATTTGATTATTCTAGTTATGATTAATATAAAAATATAATTTTATTATATATTATGATCTATTATTTGACATATAATTCCCACATATGGTCAAGCATTATAATTACTTAATAAAATTGAATTAAGATTAATTAAGGCCAATTTTATATGTGGAAATAATATAACCAAGTTTCATATTTAATTTCTATTTATAATAACAGTAGTAGGTGGAGTTTTAATTTAGTAATATATTGTTGATCTATTTAATCATTGGGTGGGAGTATTATATTCTATATACTATTTTTATTTACCTATGAAAGGTATGATTGTAAAAATAAGGACAAATATTATTCAATTCAAATTGAATAGGAGTATTTTGGATATATTTTTTTATTTCTTTATGAAAAATTATGGATGGATCACTTGAGCTCATCTTCATTGATGATGGTCCACTGCCATAAAGTGATTAATAGGTGGAATTTCAAAAATTAAAATTGAAACATATGAATGATAAGTTTCAATATCAATACTTTGCTTTAGTTTGGAATTTGTAATTATTTTTTATTACACTCCCACAAACCAAATTAAATTATTGATAATGATAGTTATCATTCATATGTTTCCATTTTACTAGTTTAAATTCCACTTATTAATGACTTTATGGTAATGGACCATCATCATTGAAGTGGAGATAAAATATTCCACTTATCTCCATATATCATGATTGACACTAATTTGGTTGAATTATGAATACTATAAACATTTTTCATTCATCTCAACCACCTTCAAAATTACCCTACTTTCTTTAATTCAAATTATAGGAGTATCTTTATTTTATTTCCTACTTAATTTCTCTTAACAATACACCTTACTTCAGTAATTCATTAATATAAAGAAGTTGGTATAGATTTATATTATAAACTTTCAAATAGTTATATGTTGATTTGTGTCTTAGAGTTAATAAACTTATAATTTTATAATGACAATCCAATAGGTTTGTGTATAATATATTACCAAATGAATCAAACTAACGTGTCCATTAGTTTTTTCTAGTTGAGAATTACAATATAAATGTTAAAATTATGTAAATAATAATCATTTTAAAATTTATTTATGATAATTCAATTCCTTACATTTCTCACCTTACTAATAAATAAATAAGAAAATATATAATGTGGATCACAATTTTGTGTGTGTGTCCACACATGCATGCATGTGCAATAAAAATGCATTTATATATGGTTTTGTAAAGGACATTTAGGTAAATATAATCAAACTTGAATCTTAAAATGACCCATAATGACTATGTTATTTTATGGGGAATCAGGTGTAAGAAATGTTGATGTTCAAATATCATCATACCCATGTGGAAAATAAACTTAAACTAAACCAAAATTAAACCATTAACATATTTTTAATTAATTTTTTTTATAACATTTTATTTTCCATTGTAAAAGACTATATTTTGTGTCTTTACATGACTTCAAATTGTATAAAAATATATATAATAAAATAAAATATGTTTCACAAAAAAGAATGGGAATTTGTAGGGAATTAATATCCTCGGTTTAGAAGCAAGCATTTTAGTTCATTTGTATTTCATACCGTTAAGATGGAAATAGACTAAAATAAATCCTTTGATGTAACTTAAATGGTGGTTATTTAAATTTCACTAATATCTTAACAAGGAATAATGAATTTCAATGCAATACATGACATCAATAACCTTTTTAACTTTTTACTCATAGTAATGAACCATGAATCATACTCATACAATAAAATTAGTTTTATTCCATTAAGGAAGTTTTCACTTCATACCCTAATATTTTATATACATTTGAGAAGATGTTAAACACTAATATCTCTACTAGCATGTAAGTTGTAGGGAGATTAACAAGTTAAACAGAGCATGACTAATGATTGATAACACCCTATGTAGACGATGACCAAAAAAAATTCTATAAATGAATTAAGAGATAGGGAAATTTTGAGCAAATTTAGTAAACAAAATTAAAATTACATATAGGGTCTACCTTTAATAGCGTTTGGGTGGTTAGTATGAATTAAGTAGTTGTTTAATAGTTATATATTTTTTTTGACATGAAATAAAGATGTCAATAAAAAATATTATGTATGATAAAGATAAAATGAAAATAATTACATTACATTGTTGTATACTTAGTTTTATAAATTAATGTAATGATTTTTCTATTTATAAGTGACTTCAATTCAAATTTTAGTAATATTTATGAACAAGTAGACTTCCCCAATCTGAAAGTGAGAAAGATAGAAAGGAGTGAATGAACCCATCCATTTAAAGTGGGAGAGAAATAAAAGTGTTGGGAGCATATGAAAGGTCATAACTTGGGGAATGAAAGATCAAAAATAGATCAATATCTCTACAACAAGGATCTATAAAAAGAGTTCAGAGCATAAATTTTGAAAAATAATTGAATAACACTTAATTTAAACCCAATTATCAATACATAGACAAATGTGATAATAATTATAAATTATCACTAAATAAATGAAAAAGGGCCATTTTAGGTGTCTACATATCCATACTTGTGTTAGTGTATTATAAATAAATGGATTACACCTATATGTAACACAAATAACCTAACTTCTTCTAATTATGCATAATAAACATGTGCACAAAATTATGTACACTTAATTTATTAGTGTAAATCTATAATTTATTTAAAATTATGTTTGGTCATTAAATTTGGTGATATTAATTAAAATTTTAATATATAAATTTACATCCATAAGTGATAGAGATTTACCCAAAAATTTAATGAAGATTTGTAATAAATGTATAAAGTGTCATAGGTGATCTTAACATGTCCAAACATCGTGAATGACATTGAAATATTATATTTATACTTAAAATTTACTATATAATTGTGTTTTCCTTGTCTAGATATTCAATTTATTTTTTAGGATATTCGTGTTGTGAAATTTATAACCTATTAATAGAATTTCTTCTCCTTGCCCCATATTGACAACATTATAAGAAAATTATGGAAATAATTAATATTTTATGACATATATTAAGGGTTAATTAAGTTTTTAAGTGTCATATAGCAACTAATCCCCTAAAAAATTAACAATTCAAAAATAGTGAATTACATCATTGAAATAATTCTAGTGGCATTCAAAAACCTAGGTTGTGTGACAACACTACTCCACTTGAAATATTGGCTTCAAAAAAATACTAATGCTCTAATGAATGGTTGATCCCTCTATAATTCTTATTAATACTTAATAGAGTGCCAAAAATATCATGTGTAATCTATAGAATGCCAAATATCTCTTAGATATTGAATTAACTAAAAAATATGTGTTCTTATAGAAAAATTAAATTCAAATCACCTTATTGGCAGCAAACTCACATACAACAATTGAAAATAGAAAAATTTAGGATAAAGATGAAATTTCACCATGAATTTAAAATACCCAAAATGTTGGTCCATGAGCATTATATGTACTCTAAAAAAATCCAATATTTTCTTCAGTGATCATTAAAATATCCTAAGAGACATAAAATAGAGAAAGGGGAGAGAGAAAGTGGACCATAGTAAGAGGGGAAAATGGCAAAAACTTGACACATGTACTAATAAAAAATAGTTTAGATAATTGTTCA
The DNA here is from genome assembly GCA_037957365.1 of Torreya grandis. NCBI lineage: Eukaryota > Viridiplantae > Streptophyta > Pinopsida > Cupressales > Taxaceae > Torreya > Torreya grandis. Next base: position 89,749 of record JARHVA010007215.1, read on the forward strand.
ATAAATACATAAGTACTCTAAAATAATGCAACTTAATGACTAATAAAAGCATAGGGGACATATTTATATGTTTGCATTTTTCCTCACTTTTATTTGTGTTTGTTTCCATACATATCAGAGTATAGAGTAAGATATGGTATGGATGAAAAATCTTGTGTGCCTAGATCTCTAGAATAAAATTCAATGCATATGAGAATCTGTAAAAGCATTTTTCATTTTTTTACATGCACATGGGTCAATGCAATTATAATAAATTATATTAAATATGAAGTGATTAAAACTTGAATACCATTTGATGATGAAATTGGATCTATAATATAAATCATATCTATTAGATCAAAAATAAATAATTTTAAGTACATCTTGAGTGTGAATGAAGAAAGAGCTTAAATAAATGAAATATAAAATGGTTAAAGAGGAAAAAATGATACCCAAGAAGATGTAGCCTATTGGGACATGTTAAAATATATCTACCAAATTAAATAAGAGATGAATAAAAGTAAAAACAAGTTTGAGAAAGTGGAGGGGAAATTTAGGTCATTAAAGAGGGAATGGAGTAGGTGATTTCCATAAACAAAGCTACAATTATGAGCTACACCCAGAGTTTTAAAACCATCTAGGATAATACTTAGAATAAAAAGGATAAGGACATGTAATAAATACATAGTAAGATGGCAAAAGTCAAGATGTGTAAGTAAGAAGTGAAGATATAGAAATCTAAAAAGGCTTATTTTGAAGATCAAATTCAAGTTCTGAAATATGACTGGGAAGAGGTTGAGATCATGTGTGACCTTGTAGGCCACTTATTTTATTTTTCTAAGGTTATGGATTTTATTGGACATTATGATGATCATTGCCATTTATTTCTCTGATGTTCTTATGTAGTAAGGCCTTTGTGGTTAAAGATTAGGCATATTTCTTATTTGTCTCACTTGGTTTTTGGTCATGCCTTATCTTTGGCTTTTGATGTAATAAGGTTTTTTGACCTTTAAAAATTCATGTTTTACCTTTTATTAAAAAAAATATGTCATGGGTATAGTCTAAATATGATCCATATTGAGCCTAAGTCATCAAGGTTAAAGTTAGGTACCCTATCAATTTTGTTCCTTTAATCATTATCATCATGAATAGTCCTATGTACTAGAATTTCAATATCGGTTACAATAACAAAATAGATAAATATATAACATGGGTTTTTATCTAATTTTTTTTGCATGGGATTTTTAATCCCATATTTTGGCTAATATTATAATTCATGTAAGTTATTTAATAAATTGTGCACAAAGAGAATATAGTGAAAATACCCTTATAAAGGCAAGGAGGAAAGAAAATAATAGTTATGCATATCATAATACATTCCCTTATCTTATCCAGATATCATATTAGTTCCAAATCCAAGAATGATAGTAAAAATTTAGGTGATTTGTGTAACATGAGAATTGATTTTAGACACTTTCAAATCTCAATGACTTACACCTCTTTGTTGAGGATAAAACTAGTTATTCTTATTTAAAATTTTATTTTACATGTAATGCATGGTGGTGTGGTGATTATATCAATGCATCCCTACCAATATTATGTATTTGGTTTTATGTGATATGTTAGAGAAACATTTCTATAATTAGCATGAATGGTCATACATGTTAAACTATAAAGTGTATCTTGATTAGTAATGATAATATGGAGTACATTGTGTCTTTTTTTAGGTAATATGTCTAATTTCACATGATGATTAACATTTTGTATTTATTTTTTCATGGATTTCATAGTGAAGTTTTAAATATTTGTTATTAATTATGAATTATGAGTTTCATGGATGAATTACCAAATAGGATCTCCATTTACCATAACACAACAAGGGCTTATTTTTCTCTCTTTATGTCTTGAGTGAGTTCCTAAGTGCTTCACTTATGTAATATTTTTTCATGGGATTTTTTTTTTTAATTGTCAAGCGATGAATGAACTAATATAAAAACCTTAGTTTAGTTGGTAGGACCTCTTTGATTATCATATGGATATGGTTGTTAATAATGGCATTCTAGAACATAGTGGAAAATTTGGAAGAATGGTCTAATAAAAAAGTGTTGTTGTTTTATAGAAATAGATCTCAAAGAGGATACATAAATCTAAATGAGTTGTTGGATAAATATATTTACAATATAATTGGATGATGTCATAATAACTTTAAGAAGACTTGAAGTATCGCATTGTAGGTCTAGTAATATATATGCAAATTGAAATCTCCACTTGGATTATAGATAAGGATTCACCATTTTATTATACTCATAAAATTATTAAGAATGATGTGTGTGTGTGTGTGTGTGTGTGTGTGTGTGTGTGTGTGTGTGTGTGTGTGTGTGTGTGTGTGTGTGTGTGTGTGTGTGTGTGTGTGTGTGTGTGTGTGTGTGTGTGTGTGTGTGTGTGTGTGTGTGTGTGTGTGTGTGTTGATGGCAAACTAAAGAAAGGAGAAATATGAAAAATGAAAGGCACTAGAAATCAGGCTAAGTAAGAAGGACCCACAAAATCAAAAGGAATATTGGAAATATTATTCAACATATTAATAAGGACATAAAGATTCAAAGTGAAGGCCTCATACATGCCACCATAGTATAAATATCTCTAGAATGATATAACAAAGGACTATACCTTTTTGGCTATGCAACATCATATGCACTCCAAGGTAACTTCAGATGGACTAGTTGAAGAAGAACATGTCCATTAGACATGTTTATTGAGTAATAGAGGTATCAAGTAGGTATTTGTACTAGACAATTGTAATATGTAAGAGAATACTAAGAAATAATATAGATATAGTATGAGATAATAAAATATTTTAATATACAGAGAGTGGATATAATATATATATATATATATATATATATATATATATATTGAAAAGTATGTGTAATGTAACATAGTTTCTAAGATATGAATAAAGAGATAGTTTATGAAAGATATGTGTTATATGTGTGAGATATCTACATAAAGAATATACCTAATTCAAAATTTATATTTGCATAACCTAAATAAAGAACATAACTAATATTAACACCTATGTGGAACTAGATCTAATTGAATTATTAATGAACCCATATTAATCTAACTAATTATTAGATTTTATGTCAACATTTGGTGGTGTCAGATGGACTTTGGCTAACTAATGTCTATAAGATAAGAATATACTTTTTTTTATATAATACTAATCAAATAGAGATAGATTCATGTTGGGTAGTTTACTAAAAAAATAAAATGGAAGAAAAAAGGACTAGTAAAGCTTTGCCACTAATAAAATAGATTTATTTTAGGAAAATATATATTAGTAGTAGACAAAATAGTTATATAAAAATAGAAGGAAGTAGATGATAGTGAGAAATAAACTATATAAGGTGAACTATAAAATAATTTAAAATTAAAATTAGAAGAGACTGAAGGAGATATTAATATCATAACAAGTTAGGATAGGATAAACAAAGTGGATATTATTATTGAGGATAACCTTGAAGAGATAGAAAAAGAAAATAATGAAAACATTTATCAAGGAGAGGAAGGATTAGTTAACCAAACTAATGTGATAAAATAATAAGGATATGTAGAAGTTTGAAATAGAGATATTATAAATGATTACTCATTTCAAAACCCCCAATTGAAGAGGCCACATGAGTAAATGAACTCATTTTACCAACCTCCAATCCCCATGCCATAACACATAGGAAAAGATGACATGTTCTAAATATGAAAATAAGTATTCAAAGGAGAAGAAGTAACAAATAGGTTCAAGGCACATAGTGATTAAATATATAAAAGGAGAGAGAGAAAAAAACTAAGAGGAATTATTAGGAATTAAGTAATTTCCCATAGAATTGATGAGATACAAGGGAGAATCATACCTTTAGTAAGATACAAAAGGGATACCAAAAAGAAAAATAAAATATAGGACAAACTAAATCCACATGAAAGTATATTAAGTAGTTTACATAGTAGTTGAGTAAGTAATAGATTGATAACCTAAAAAATTAGTCAAAATATGATGAAGTTACCACTATTTATAAAATATACCAAATACATTGAAGAACACATGTGCATATTGGACTCATACGGGTGGATTATAAATCTTGTAGATGAAAAAATAAATTTGTTTGAATTTGTGGACACATTGTGTCATGGCCCATTGAAATGGTATAAGAAGGCAAACCCAAGCCACATGAATTCATGGAAAGATGAAAATACAAAGTTTAAATGATATTTATACTACATATGTTCCAAAAGATGGTGTAATTAGAATAATAAAATATTCTAAAAAAGATAAATAATATGTAAAAGATTAGGATCAAATATTTAAAGCAGTGGTGAGGAAGTTGGAAGAACCCTAAAACACCAAAGGGTGGTGGCTAATTTATGGAATATTATTATATATAAGAAAATAATTTTATGATAATATATTATCAAATTTTATGGAAGCATTGGATATGGATTCAAGGCTTGAATCATAATCATGGAGTAAAAATATAGATTCCTCCTTAAAAGGAGATATCAAAAAACTATACCAAGCATTAACAAGTTAAGACTAAAATAATAAATTCATATCAAAGTAGAAGAATGAAAATATTATAACTTAAAGGGGAGTGAAACAATACTAAGGATAAGTTTCATGGTTTGTTTCATAGAAATATGTTTTAGAAAAAAATACCCTCATTATGATATGGCTTGAATGGAAATAGTGGTGAAAAAAACACATATATACATGGGAATAACACCCCTAGTAAAATAATATATATATAATAAAAGGATATATTATGGTATATTTAGTGTTGGTTGAATATTTTGTCGATCAACATATTGATAAACAAAACAGGTTTGATTAGCCAAAGTAGGAAGATTAGTCATCCAAATGTGTAGATTTACCATATTAGAAGGGGACGGATCTCTCCTCTCATCAAGGGGAGGTTCCCTATAGGATATATATATATATATATATATATATATATATCCTATAGGGAACCTCCCCTTGATGAGAGGAGAGATCCGTCCCCTTCTAATGCGGTAAATCTACACATTTGGATGACTAATCTTCCTACTATATAAATATAAAATAATACTTAAGGGTAGGACAAACCATCCATCTCTCTTTCTTCAGAGATGATGTCTGTAGATCACAGGAGAAACTCAAGAAAAATGACTGAAAGCACTCCTCTTCTTTCAAAAGTACTATTCAACAAGCCACAAGAATACTCTAGGTAGTAACAACAAAATGTAGCAAAAGATGTAATAACTAGCAAATCGAGATGCAGTACAAAGTCTCCACCTGAATCACTCAAGAGTAAGATACAAAGGACAATGAGGGCACAAAGTCTTCCCAAAGTCCTTTACATAGAAATGAAAAGAAAATACACGGATGGTAATTATGGGGGCACAAAGTCTCTCCACACTTGACTCTTCAAGACACCTTCTTGACTACTGTCACTAATTCTACTTATTGAATTAAAGGAATAGAAGATATATTAAGGAAAAAGACATAAGAACAGTTTCCTCAACAATAAAGATATTACAACACAAAGTCTAAAAAACCATTTGCTTTCTTATTCCAATAACAAAATATGATAAACAAATTGAGCTCAAAGTCTCAGAAGTGTCTTTCAATTTGGGTAGAGTTTTGTTCTGATTGTCAAAAAGAGATACATTTACAATAGAAGAGAGTCCATTATATAGCCATTTCAAGAAAGAATCAAGAATAGTAACACATCATGTTGCATTGGAATCTATTAAGAAGATAGGCTAAAACATAGGGGAGTTTTACCCATTTGATTTTATCAATGTAGGGAAACAAGTCATGCTTATTGAAAGTTTGTAACTTTTAGTGTCCACCTGGTGATCTGATCTTACCTTCATCATTCCTCCTTTTCTAGTTAATTGAATCAGGTCCTAGATTTAGTTTGTTGTTCTATTCCTTCCTCACTTTCTGTTGGTCTTAGCCTTGAAGTCTGTGAATGTATTCTAGTCTATAGGTTCAAAGGATCAATAGTTATTTTGTTGTCTTGAATTTGACATCTTTGGGCACACCATCCCTTTGTCTTCTTTTAGCTTTTCAATTTGGTACTTTCTCAGATTGAACTTGCCCTTTCAGGCCTTAAGAAATGACCTATTTTGAGTTGGGAAGAGCCTCCCACAATGGTATCTACCCTTCGGGCAATCTTTGAATGGCCTTTGGGCTTCTTTAGGTGACCCTTTGGCTTCAAGAAGTGTCTTCAAATTGGTAGCCGAGAGTCCCCCACAAGGGCACCTGCCTTTCGGGGTCCTTCGGTAGCCTTTTTCCTTAGAGTTTTCACAGGCTTTCCTCAGGCTTTCTTTGTGGATAAATTCCCATGGATGAAAAGTCTAGGGATAAATTCTCCTAGTCAAAAAATCTCTTGATCTAATAGTGTGAGATGGATCAAACAATCAAGGGGATCAAAATTTTAACATGTGGCATAAGTGCATGAGGCTATAGCTTAATAGTGAATCTTGAGAATAAATGTGCATTAGACATGTGGTAGAATATGGAATAGAGTTGACAAGTCAAGGGGAAATATTTATGGTTGGAGTTTGATCATGTAGACCAAGATCTATGGTGTGAGCAAAGGTTAAGGAGTCAATGGAGCTGAGTTAGATTGTCAACAACTAATGGGAAAAAGATCATGCTTGGAATATTTTCAATGGATATTGGTGAGCCAATGTTTGACGCTAGGAAAAAAATATAAGAAACCAAGCTTGAGTTCAACCCAAGCTAGTGGAAATTAATGGAACCAAGTTTGATGTGGATTATGATAGAACTAGAACAAATATTTTGAGACCAGTCTCCACCATTAAGGCTCTAAAGAGATAGATTAGGTCTTTTAGACCTAATATATATCAATGTTCAGCAAGTTTGTGGCTAAATGGGACTAGGCATCATGAAGAGTATGGAAAACTATAGGATAAATAATGGTCTTAGATTGGTTTTCCATCATAAATGAACCTATGATCTAGATATGAGAAATTTAGTAGATATGTGTTTAATGAAAAAGGGCCCATCTATCAATATGTCATGACATGGCATTTTTAGTACCAAAATTCAAGGATTTTATCCTTGTGAACATTTCAAGTGGAATTAAGAGCCCAAGGTGGTGAATAGGTAGTTGGAGAAATAGTTAAGAGCATTGATTTTGCTAAAATAGACTTTGTCATCATGTAGAACTAGTGGGATTTCTTATTCAATGAGAGGAGATTAAAGGTCATTGGAGAAAATTGAGATTTGTTTATAGTTGGTTGATCAAAACATGCATGTATAAATCAATTAATGAGCTATCACCTCACTTTTTGATCTTGAACACATGTTCCCATCTCTTTTTATCTATTTTATTGTATATAGAGGCTTTTGAGCCAAAAAATGGATCCCTGATGTATCACTCTACTGCCTCTCTTAGCCATGACCAAACTCTACCAAGATGGAGCTTGTAACCTTTTGAGATGAATACAAGACTATTTTTCATATTTCATTATTTTGGTATAGTGTGTACATGTCATATTTGCATATGTGGTTGAAATATCTCCCTTATCAAGTCATGATCTCACCTAGTTACTAGTTAATCTTACTATGCAGGTTATGTTAAGTGTTTTATATCTATTGATTGAAGCCTACATGTGGATACTATGATTGGTTAGTGTCTTGCATTAGACCTCTCCATCATTTCCCTCAACTTTGAACATCTAGTGAATATTTTCATGAAACAATAATGTATGATAGATATTTGGAATCCTAGATCCATCCTTGTGCCTATTTCATTAATTTTTAAGAGTCAAGTAGAGTGGATCAACCATAATTTAGGTACATCACCATTAATAGATTAGGTTTCTCTTTCAATCTCTCTCTCTCTCTCTCTCTCTCTCTCTCTCTCTCTCTCTCTCTCTCTCTCTCTCCATTTTCCCTAGTCATTAGTAGGTTTTATTAGTGTGAAAATGAACTAAATGATGAATCAGAGGAACTATCCTTGTTAAAAATCTTAGAATTCTAACCCTATTACAGGATACCCAAAACCTAGGGTCAATCCCATGTTGAGTTAGATTTGGAAGTATGACCTAAACACTGTTGCCTCTAACTAGGGTATAATCTAGATCTCCAACATGGCCTATCTAATAGGGTTTGAATTTTTCCTTCTTCTATATCATGGTGTTCTTTCATTTTTATTTGATAATAATATCCATAAGCTTGAACTCTCTATGTTTTACCCATCAATTATAGTGACCACAGAGTCACATCAGGTATACTTGAAGTATTTTGACAACAGTCATGCATTTTTCATCAAGTAACTCTAGCTCTTGTAGGTGAGCTACTCACTAATATTTATCATCTAGAATTTATTTCAATGATATATGTAGAGAAGGTAGCTCAAACTCAATGGGAAGAATGGCCTTAGTGCCATAAACTATGGAATGTGGAGTGGCTCTAGTTGGAATATGATAATCAATGTGGGGAGAAAGAATTGGAGGCTCTAATCACAACCAACATCACTAACAATATTTTTAAGGATGTTGATAATGGTTTTATTAGATACTTCTACTTGGCCATTAACTTGAGGGTAATATGCAATATAAAAATGTTGGGCAATGTGGTACTCAACACAAAGTATTTTGACATAGTTGTTATTAAACAATCTTCCATTATTAGATATAATATTAGATGGGATATCATAATGGTAGATGAGATGGTTAAGGATGAATTTGGAAATTTATTTTTTAGTCATGTAAGAGAGGGGTATAGCTTTAATCCACTTAGTGAAATATTCAATAGTGATAAGGATGTGTTTATGACCATAAGATGATGTAGGGTTAATCCTCCCAATGAGATCAAGTCCCCATGTTGCAAATGTATATGGTATAAGCACCAATTTTAGTATTTTGTCTATGAAATGAATCAAATTAGCATTCATTTGACATTTTTCACACTTATTAACATAAAAAACTACATTTGCATCTATATTTAGCCAATAATAATTGAAACATAGGAGTTTTTGGGCTAGGACAACCTCACTAGCGTGGGATCCACATACTCCTTAAAAAACTTCCCATAAAACTAATGTTACTCCTGAAAATTTAAAATAAAATATTAGAGTTATATCAAAGCTACAATAGTAAAGGGTTGGGACAAGTAAGGTATAATATGAGGCTTGATGGGTAAATGCCTTTAGTTGTTTATGTTATAGGTTTGGTGGTATAATGTGGTCATGTAGGTAAGTAAAGAGGTTTAAATACCATATATATCTGAACCAATAATATCATAGATCATTGTGATGGTTGAAGGTTCATGAGAAGGTGATAGAATATTTTCAATGAGGAATTCATATTCTTTTACCTTGTCAGTGTGATAGATCAAAGAGCTAATGGTGACCATAAAATCTATTATCCTACTACTCACCTGAAGTATGTGTTTAAATTTTATATCAATGATCTACTATTTGAGAACATCGATCATAACCTTTATGGCACCAAATTATCATCTTTGGTCTATAACCTAATTATTGATTAATTGAGAAACATCATAAACCATTAGAAGTAGAATATTCTATTATACTATTGTTAAAGCCATATAATGAGTGCTTCATATTTTTCCATGATTTTATTACAAGGAAAGTCTATACAAAATGATTTAGGGATAATATCCACCTATGGTGTAATAAATAATAGGCCTATCCCTGATCCATGTGATGTGTGTTAGAATATGTAATGGTTAAGTGGTGTATTTATGTGCCCTTAATACATTAATTGTATCATTAAATGAATAATACATTTTATTATTTATGAGATCATGCTCATATAATAATAAATAATATTATTATTAATGTTGGAATTATTATTCTAGGTTGAAATCATGACCTATGGTCAAAGATGCCAACCTATGTGACCAAGGAGATAAAGTCAGGACCATGTAATGTGACCATTGAAAAGGGTCCCACTTCTCCAATAGTCATATTACAATGGTTAGATTGATTTTATTATATTATACATATTTTAAATTATAAAATCTAATGTGAATGCTTATGTATTCCAATCTATCCATCTAGGTTTTATGAGGATTTGTGGAGAAGCGAGAAGAGAAAGCTTATATTGATTACATTTTGTTTCTCATAATATGAATAATTTTGATTGGTTTTTTTACCTCTTCATGAGGTTTTCCCATGGTATATCTGGTGTTTCATGGTGAATGTCTTTGATATTGGTCTCACATCTATATCTAGTGTTTGTATGCAATCATATTTCTTATTCTATCATAATATCATATCCGGTTGATGTGTGATCAAGTGGAAAGATCATAGATTAGGTTTTTAGCTTGTGTTCAATCCTAGATTCATCCATTTTTCAAGCCATGGTATGTTTATGAGAATTTTTTAAGCTTCTCTTTCAATAGAAGTTATTTCATTTATTTCCTCTCTTAGAGCCTAGAGATTTCAAATATGAGCTTTTTATTAGATTTCAAGCTTATTTTCATGTCAAAAATATAATTGAGATTCTTAAAATGGGCTAAAAATGCTTCTTGAGCACTAAAATCATAGATTTTCTCTCTAAGTTAGTCTAATGATCTTTATGAAGATGTTTTGAAGCTCTCTAGCTACAGATCTAGCACCTAAAGGCATTTTCAAGCTTGAAGAGAACCAACAAGCAAGGAAATCATCTTTTAGACATTCTTATATGGCCTTGTATGACCTTTTAAAAAAAAGATTTTGTATAGTAAATCTTTGTTCTAGTCACTCCATTGGCTTAGTTTGGCCATTTCCAAGAATTTTTTTACGCTTACTTTGCCTAATTTGGACCCTTATAGGATATTTCAAATTTTCTCTCTCCTTACAAGCATCTTTGTATGGCCTATTCAGAGAAAATTCAAAAAAAATAATTATATCCTGTGCTCTATATTTTTGGAAGTTGAAAAGTTTTTCATCTATTTTAAGCCTTCTTAGAATCTTAAGACCTTGTAAAACCTTTTCTAAGCTCAGTTCATTTTTATTCATCCTCCATTGACATCCTTGTATGGCCTAATATGGCCATGGAAGAAGAAAAAATTATAAATCATGTATTCTCAATCATTTTTTGAGATTTAAAGGTTTATTTTGTGTTTTCTATAATATTTAAGCATGTTGGAGCCATTTTTAGACCCTAAAGAGCATCAAAAGGAAATCTAAAAAAAATTACTTCTACCTAGGTTCCATAATATGCCCTAACAATAGTAGGATCATTAAAAAATCATTGTGCATTAAAAAACACTCAAATATGGTGCTCTTAGATACTTTGGAGGGCAATTTCAAGTCAGTTTAAAGCTTTAGTTTGATGAAAATAGTTACCTAGAGTTCTTGTCATGGTTCCATATCCTCCACCTATGCCATTCCCCTACCTTTTACATGCTACAAAAGGTAAATAATGGGTATCTAATGTTTTATGCAAATTATTTAAAAAATAAACATTTTATTTAAAAATTGATATTCCACATAGGTAGTAGACCCCACCTATTTTTAAAACCTTTTTTTGTTAAAAATTTAAATATTTACTTTCATGAAAATATTTGTATCTAATTTATTTAAAAAAAAATCAAATTAGAAAAGGTTTAAATACAAAATGTGCATGCATAATATCAATAAGTTTCACGGTTGAGATGGCTAACCTAATTTTTATAGTTCTCTTATAGCTGAAAATTTATGTTCAAATTATTTTAATCCTTATTTTTGGTCAAAACTTATTTTCATTAAAAACTTTTTTTTTAATTTTCATTCTCATTCATGTGGGAACTTGTACCTTGTTTGATAATTTGTTCAACATTTAACCCTATCAATTGCTTATCAATCATAGTCATTAAACTGGTTAATTTAAAGGTTTTAGCACATTTTGGACACATTAATAAGGTCCTTCATTTGATTTTAAACCTCATACTATTATTTTTAAAATAATTTATTCAAATAGTGCTCTTACAACACTATTTTTGACACTTACAACCATTTCTTATGACATTTACAACTCTAAGTTTTCTTAAATATTTTGATCAATTTAGTGTCTTTGTACATTTTAAATTTGTATTATAATAAAATTTATTATAAAATCACATCATTTTAAGTGTCATAATTCAAAACCCTTCTAGTTTTTAAAACACAAATCTAGAGTGCCAACAATGTAGGGAACCAATGGCTTCACCTAGTTTTAATTTAGACAAATCCCAAATGTTAAATGGATAAAATTATAAAACTTGGAAAATCCACATTAAATCTGAGTTTATGGCCATAAAATTGTGTAATATTATTATCAAGATTGAAAAAACCCCGATAGGAAGAATGTGACAACTAAACTTATAAATGCATTTCAATAGAAATCACAAGAAGTGATGTCGATAATTTTGAGTATTAAGTATGATTTCCTACTCTATATTGGAAATCAAGAATTCCATAGTGATTCCTAGAAACTTGTTGATTAAATTCATGAGGATACTCATCTCTCTAAGATCATTAAATTGATTCTTGAACCGCTAACCACTCTTATGAAAGGAGATGCAAAAGTTGTTAAATTTATTACAAAAATTAATAATGTTAAATCCCAATTTTATGGATGTAACTATAATTTAATTCAAGACCATTTATCTTATTTTATCATCTAATTAAACATCCATGAAAAGTTTCACAACTTCATTTCCATTGTAAACTCCAAATATCAAATAGAGCAAGATATCCCTGATCTCACTACTCTATCTACTCTCCTAATTCAAGAAGATAAATTTATGACTAACTTTGAATCCAAATAAAATGATAGTCATGAACTTTTATCTATCAAACCTATTGTTGAAAATAATAGAAATCAGAAATTTAAAAGTAGATTTGTCAATGGCCCAAATAAAAACTTTAAATCTAGTAATAATCATAAAGTTTGGCAAAATTGAAATTGTAAACTATGTGGTAAACTTGGACACAAACATGAATATTTTTATAGAAAAAATAATATATGAAAACACAAATATTCTAAACATAAAAAAGGGAAGGAAAATGTTAATTGTAACTATAAAAAAATGAAAACCCTAATCAAGGATAAAAGACCAAAACCATTGCTTTATATGTTGCCTTACTTGCTTCTAATGAAACTGAATGGATTCTAGACAATGATGCTTGACATCATAGGACATTTCTATCAAGTATTTTATTTGACACCAAAGATATATCTGAAAGGATTTATCTCGATGATAATTTATTCTTAGAAGTAACTAAATAAATAACAACTACGTTTGCAAATGTTGTATAAAAGATGTTTTGTTTGTCCACAAACTTAAGAAAAATATTCTATCATGTTCCAAAATTATGAATGATAAATTCATTGAAATCATGTTCAAGGATAAAGGGTCTCTTAAAAATCAAAATGGTTCCTTGATTGTTGAAGGAATTCAATAGAATTGTATATATATTTTCTCTACTCCTTCTTCATGTAATCTTTCATCACAAAGAATAAATGAGTCTCACCTCTGGCTGAAATATTAGGACATGTTAACTTTAAATGTCTATATGATATGTCTAATCAAGATATTTTGAATGGTCTTCATATTATATCTCAACATTATGAAGCTTTTGAGGGTTGCTTAGGTGGTAATCAACACACAAATCCTTTTTACAGAGACCATTATGAAAATTCCTCTAATCATTTAGAGCTTGTTCATAGTGATGTTATAGGACCATTTAAAGTTCCCTCTCTTAATGTTTATTTATATTCCATTGAATTTATTTATGATCACTCTAGGATGATTTGGACATATTTTATTAAGAATAAATCTAAAGTCTTGTCTAAATTCAAAGAATTTAAAGCTTTAGTTGAGAATTTTTATAATTCCTCTATTAAAAGGATAAGAATTAATAATGGCGGTGAATATATTATTAACTAATTTTATTCATTCTACATTAGTTTTGGTATTCAAAGAAAATTAACCATTCCATATTATCCATAGTAAAATGGGATTACTGAAAGGAAGAACCACACCATTATTTAAATGACTAGGAAAATGTTGCATTATGAAAAAGTTCACAAGTTTATATGGGATAAATCCATGAATAATGTTATGCATATCATTAATAGATTCCCTACTAAATATTTGTATCACTCTACACCTCTATAAATTTGATCTAATAAGAAACCAAGTGTTTCTGACCTTAAGATATTTGGTAGCCTTGCTTCCATTTTCATTCTTAAATCAAAGAGAAATAAACTTGATTCTACCTCTTACTCTTGCATTTTCATAGGTCATGGACTAAATACTAAAGGACTTAGAGTATATGATCCATCTTATAAATAATTAATTGAAAATAGGAATGTTCATGTTCCTAAAAGACCATTATGTGAGCCTACTATGGATCCTCATTAAAGGTCCTCATGTGATGAACCTAACTCTCCTATTTCTCATTATGAAGAAATACATGCCCTAAAGGAAGTTGATCCAATTTTGGATAACTTAGAGTGTAATTAGGAGCCTTGTTCACTTGTAGGTCAATCTAAAATACTTAAGTGGGTAGAATCCCTAATTGATCCATCTAATCTTGATAGTCTTATTAAAATGACTATAAGTTAACCTACATACCATGCCTTGATGACCATGTATGAGAGTGAACCTCTATTTTTTGAGGAAGCTATTCAATATGAAATATGGAAACTTGTTATGCAATTGCAGTATGATTCTCTAGTTAAAAATCAAACTTGAATTCTTATTCCACCTCTGCCAAAACAACATATTTTTAGTTGCAAATGGATTTATAAAATAAAATATAATTCAAATGGAAAAATTGATAAATTCAAAGATAGATTAGTTGCCCATGGATTTACTCAGAAACCCAGGATTGAATATGATGAAACCTTTCCTCCCATATAAAAAATGAGTATTGTAAGGTTGTTTATATCTCTTTCAACTAATAATGGTTGGCATATACATCAAATGGATGTTAAAATTGCATTTCTCAATGGTGATCTTCAAGAGGAAATATTCATGTCTTAACCTATAGGTTTCATTGATCCTAATAAATAACATTATGTTTGTAGACTAAATAAATCCTTTTATGGTTTAAAGTAAACTCTTAGAGCTTGGTATTCTAAAATCACTAGTTTTTTAATTTTAAAATGGGGTTATCTAACTATTATTCTGATAATGATCTCTTTTCTAAAATTGTAAATGATCATATTATCTTAATTGTTGTATATGTTGATGATCTTATTATTACTATAGATGATAGTTTAATTCTTTTATATAAAAATAATATAAATATTTGAGATGACTAATTTAGGCATTCTTCATCAATTTTTGGCAATGGTTGTATTTCAATATAAAATTATATTTTTATATCTCAATTTAAATATGCACATAACCTACTTGTTAAGTTTAAAATGCTTGATCATAAGCCTACATCTAATCCTACTGAAGTTGGTGTTAATATTGATCTAAAACATGCATGTGATAAATTCAATCCTACTCTTATAGACAACTTGATGGAAGTTTGATTTATCTAACCATTAATAAGCTAGATATTGCATATGTCATGGGTGTTGCCTCTAGATTTATGCAAGATCCATACTTGGATAATTGGAAATTAGCAAAATGGATAATTTAGTATATAAAAATAACTATAAATTTTGGTTTGTATTCTTCTTCTTTTGAGAAATATAGTTTATATGGTTATTTTGATGCTGACCATGTTGGTGATATTACAAATTAGAAATCTACTTCTAGATATGTTTTTGTGTTTGTTGTAGGTGCTATCACTTGGATCAACAAAAAAAAAACCTATTGTATCTATCTCTTTTCTAAATTAGAGTATAGAAGTGCTATGGAAGCTACTAAAGAATCCATGTCGCTATGAAGGATGTTAGAAGAGATTCATGTGAAAGTTCCTCATTGTACCATGCTTCTTTGTGATATTCAAAGTTGCATTACTCTGGCAAAAAATCTAATACAACACCAAGGGACTAAACATATTGAAGTTTTTGTGCATTTCATCTGAGAGAAAATACTCAATGTTGATATTGATCTACAATTTTGTCCTATAAATAAATAGGTGGCAAATATATTCACAAAACCTCTTGATACAACCAAGTTTTTTCAATTTCATAAAATGTTAGGCCTCTCATAGTTGTCATTGAGGGGGGTGTGCATGGCAATGTCACTTCCTAATGGCCTTTTACCTTTCTTATTCTCTATACTTCTTCTCATTTTATAACATTGTTATAATCAATTTGTGATTTTTTGTAAGCTTCATATGGAAGTATTAATTTTTAACCCAATACTTGTAAGCATATGGCTCCAATTATTTTTTATTATTCATGAGAAATAGTGGGACTTAGTCTCACAATCATGCTAGCCTAAACTTTGTATAGAAGTTTATGGATTATAATTCCTTTTATTCCAAAAGGTAATATTGGCATGATGAAAGTTTATAAATCCTTCAATTAAATCTCTAATTATTATTAAGGGAGATTATTACTCATTTATTATAAAGGAATGACTAGATGGATATGTGCCTTAAAATTTCCCATTTAACATTAACATGGAGTGTTGGAAAATGTAATGGTTAAGTGATGCATTTATGTACCCTTAATACATTAATTACAACATTCAATGAATAATATGTTTTATTATTTATGAGGTCATGATCATGAAATAATAAAGCATGTTATTAATAATGTTGGATTTATTGGTCTAGGTTGGAATCATGACCTATGGTCAAAGGTGCCAACCCATGTGACCAAGAGGACAAAGTCGGGCCCATATAATGTGATCATTGGAAAGGGTCCCACTTCTCCAATGGTCTTATTATAATGGTTAGATAAATTTTACTATATTATAGAGATTTTACATTATTAATGTAAATGCTTATGTATTCCAATCTATTCATCTAGGTTTTGTGAAAATTTGTGGAGAAGTGAGAAGAGAAAGATTATATTGGGTACATTTTATTTCTCATAATATGAATAATTTTAGTGGGTTTTTTACCTATTAATGAGATTTTCCCATGGTATATCTAGTGTTTAATGGTGAATGTCTTTAATATCAATGTCAAATCTAGATCTGGTGTTTGTATGTAATCATACTTCTTGTTCTATTAATGTGAATTATCCATCAAAATATAGCTTCTAATACTACTCCTCAGATGGTGTTTCTATGACGGTCATAATGATATTATCTTGGAATTGGAAATTAAGGGGTTGGGTATCTATAAGGGGAGATTTATCAAGCTAATATTTAAGGACTTGTCCTTTTATGGCTTTTTGGTTGATGTATTTGATCTCAAACTTGCTCAAAAGCATGATACATTTAGCCATGCAGCCTTGTAAAGCTATCTTAGATAGTAAATACATGAGTGGATATATTTTGGAAATAACCATGGTCTTCTTGTTAATCATGTAATGCCATAGCTTTTGGGCTATAAAGACTATAGCTGAACAATATTTTTTAATAGGTGTATAGTTGTGGTCATACACAAATAGTGTACAAATTAGATAGTATATGGCATGTTGTTTTCCATTGTCATCATATTAAGCTAAAAATACCCCCATGGATTTATTGATTATAGACATGTACAGTAGGAATGACTTTTCTAGTAGTGGTGGTAATGAAATAAGTGAATTAGCAATATATTCCTTTAGGTGTTGAAAGGATTTCTAATAGTCAACATCACAATGAAATATGACACCCTTATTTAATAAGTATCTAAATGGATGGAATTTATTGGATACTTATGATATG
>JARHVA010007215.1:112500-397500 GCA_037957365.1 Torreya grandis
CTTGAGGACACATTGAATGCTCCTATCTATAGTTCCAAATACTATATATTTTCTTTTATTTTTCACACTAACTCTCACTTGAAGGACACCAAGAATAATAAAGTACATAGGAATGAAGACTTTAGACTAATGTGATAATAATAGAATAAAAGGGACCTCGTAGAAAATTACTTAGCATAAAGTTTTAACCCAAGGTTTCATGGTATAAATAAATACTATAAAACCATGGGATAAGGCCTTAGACTAAGTACTTAAAGTGACCCTACATATTTAGTTGGACCATGCTTAGATAAAAGAGACCATGTGATATAAAATTGATTAAGCATATAATTTTTAGCCTAAGGTTTGGTTGTGTTTAAAAAAATACAATCAAACCTTAGGATAAATATTAAACTAAGACCATGGTATTATTAATTTATTCCAACTTAAACTTAAATAAAACTTTCCTACCAAATTTAAATTTGAATTAAAATGTTTAGGCAAAACATTAGTCTAGGGTTTTAGAATCATAAATATAATTAATAAATTATATATCAAGGTTAATAAACAATAAATTTAACATTGAAGAACAAAAAACCCTAAGAATGATCAACCCCAAATGGGCTCTATTAAACCTGCAATCTGAAACACAAATATCTAACATTAGCACTTCAAATAATATTAAAGTAAAAACATTAATAAATAAGTCATATAAACCATAGCATGTATTATTTTCAAATTAAAATAATGTGCAATAATTCTAATGATACTTTAACCAAGTGGATTTTAATCACAAGTTACAAATTTGCACAATTTGACACATGGGTCCCCAACTTTCAAAAATGGGGATATGTTGAACTCAACATATCCCAATAGGTCGCTCCTAATTTATATACCCTACCATGGAATGGGGTTGAATTTATTACAATATATGAATTCCTAGGTTAACACTTCCTTAGAGAACCCATGGCAAAGTGATGAACTCCTTCCCATAAGCCAAAATGCATGAAATAAAAGAAAGTGGAAGGATTTTAGTGTTATTTTGGGATCACCCAAATCATTTGAATTTTAGGGAGTGCCTTCATGACTTTCCTTCCACACTTTTGGACCAAAGGCACAAATTCAAAGATTGATTTCTTTTAATCACCCAAGTTCCCTAAAGGGGATGGGTGGAGAGCATAAATGCAACACTCGTCTTGCTAAACAAACATTTCAACAATAAACATTAAAAATAAAACTCTTATTAGTATTTAAATAAAGTGTGAGTTAATTATTATAACACCAAAATAAATATGTAATGAATTTTATCCCCTTGTTGTTGTGTTTAAATGTTAAACACAAAATTTCAATGTGAGTTTTGAAACTTAGAGTATTTAAAAATGTCTTTTCTTGGTCTTTGGGTCCTATAAGATGTTAGTGGTTTTTTTTGTTTGTTTATTGTTAGGCAATATTGTAAAATCAAAACCTAAAAAATCAAAATATTAGAAAGCTCCAAAATATAAAATACTACAATTTAGGATAGATATATGAAAAATAAAATTGTGAGTTAGAAAACAATCAAAGGAAATAAACAAATGAAAATAGGCAGTTACTAAAATGACCATATATCACAAAATACAAATTGAATGTTTATGAAATTTGGATAGAAATGAGATAAGCCAAATATGCACCACGTGTATAAAATTTAGAATAAAATAGTTTATATATTATAATATATGACCTATTTTATAGTCATTTTTATTAGAAAAATAGATACTAATTGATTCAAGAATATTTCCTAAAATAATGATTGGATCGATATGAAATATGGAGAAATTTTGATTAACATTAAAAAAAAATTTAAAAAAAAAATGATAATTTAGATAAAATCAATGAACCAATTAAAAACCAAAGCTATATTACTAGCTATTTTTTGTTACGTAATACAAGAGAAGAGAAATAAAGATTAGAATAAGAAGAAGAAGAAGAAGTGGGGTGCACAATCATGTCCTGGTGGGCATGCCATCATGAGAATAATGAATACATATAAGGAATATTATTATAGTGATATTTCAATAAAACAAAATCAAAATAACACACTAAACAATTAACACCTCTATTCTAGACACTAGGGAGAGCATAGGTAAAAAAAATGCAAATGAAAGCACAACAAGAACATAAAATGAATCATTCTTTTACCTTCCTTAGAGCTCCAAATGGCTTGTTGAAGTGGATTTATTGGTTTGTGCATCAATAAGTCTTTACCAATGAGGATTTATTTTCTCCGTCTCTCCTTGGCATGTTGGCTTGGCTGATCAGCTTATGAATTTGGCATGGTAACATTATTTCAAAGGTTTCTTTACATCTATTTGATAATTATAAAATTACACCAAGATAGCTTAGATATTAATAGGTATGGTATTTTATTTATATCATCCAAAAGATAAACCTCACATAAGCTGAATTAAGGTTTATTTTAAACATGAAATGGGTTCAAACTAACCCTAGGTGAGTTGAGGCTAACTCAAGTTGAGTTAAAAGTTGTCATGTAATTATGACTTTAAATTACTAGGCATGGCTCTCAAATTAGGTATTTTGAGATATTTTGGAAGATATTTAAAACTATGTTGGAATTAAAGATAATAAGAGGTGGGGATGAATTATTTGCCTTTAAATACTCCTTCAATTTCACTTATCATTCATAAAGCATTCATTTACATTCATATATTAACTAATACATAAACAAGCATCTATGAAAGCAAACAACATAATAAAATAGGATAAATGTGAGAAACACTATTGGGGGATAAAACCCACTAAAAAACCACTTGGAATATTGTCTTATAATAAATGGATCAAACTTTTAGTGAGGCACCAACCCCACAAGGAGCACCAACTTGCAAGGAGGCACCAACCCCATAAGTAAATCAACACCAACTCAATTGGATTGAATATTTGATCATATTTGGACACATATTTCTCACTCAACTAAATATTACCACCATTTTTTGCTTTTCTCACTCTTTTATCTCTCTCAAATATCCTATTAGACCTTCTCACTCAACTAGTTGTTTCCTTGGTAGAATAATTTCATATGACCTTTCTCATCATATATATAAACATAGTTACATATTCATCATACCTCTTTGATTATATTCAATTCCTATATCTAGTTTCCAAAACTCTTTATCATTTTCTCATATCCTCAATATTCTAACTAGTCAAATTAGGCATATTAGACCTTCTCTTTATACTTAACTCTTTCTCTCACCCATCTTGGTAAGATAATAACCTAAAAATAATTGGATCACCATTAAAATATATCAAAAAATGTTTTACAAGTAAAAAAACATTAGATATTTTGGTCATTACCTTTAAGGGCCAAAACCACCATTAGGTCCAATAAAGACCTAATGTAATTAGGTCTTCTCAAAGCACACTTTTCACTTTGACCAACTTCGAACACAATGAACCTACATAAATATATTCAAAGTTAAAAAATGATTATATTATACCCTTGATAAACTCAAATTATATCCCCAATTCCATTTATCTAATTTCACTCCTTGAACCACCTAATTAGGTCTACTCGCAATTAGGCCTTCTCAATACCAAAAAGTTTGTCTTGCAAATCTGATGCATAAATTTAAATTTGACACATAACAAAAAAAATAACATGGATAGAACATTAAATACATAATTTTCATAACTAATTCACTTAAATTTCACAATACATGGAAAAATACCTTAAATTGATCAACTTCATATGCTCACTTAGAATGCACATAGACCTTAAGAACCCAATCAAAAGCCCTTAAGCTTGCACACCTTCATAGGAGTTTCTCATGCATAAAATTGTGTTAAAATGAACCTATGAGGCCTATACAACAACTTAATGTGAATTTTATTCTTAAAATATATGTATAAATACATAGAAACATCATTCTCACTTACACATATAAAACTTCTTGTAGTTTCAAAAACATAGTCATGAAGATCAAGATTTAGAACATGTGTGTGAACACTTTTATGAACTTTTAATGGTTTTTCATGATCATTAAACATTATTATAACATTTTTAAATATACATATTATAATTTTTAATATCAATATTGGTTTTATATACCAATCTCATGTTTTCATCCTATAAAGACTTCAATGTGTTAGACAAGTCACAATGACCCCATGGATTTGAATCCATCCCTAATCCACTACAACCCATCCCTAATTTTCTCATTATCTTCCTCATCAGACCTATTTAGTGATAGGTTAACTTCCATGACTAGTTTAGCATATTTAGGGTCTACAACCTACTTATAAACTTACATGGGCACAAACTATATGTCTTACACATCATCCTCCAACCATTTACATGCTTTGACCTAGTCAACCCTGCCTATTACTTCAAAATTATAATATTTAATGGGTTTTATTTAGATTCCAGTCACCCTTCAGATAAAACAATGCCACTTGGAGAAATTTGTAAGTCTTATACATGTTCCAAACATCAAACTAGGTAAGAAAATCCATTATGACCCATTTTTAACAAGATATTTCCTATCGAGTCATAGTGAGGATTTTAGGAGGATTTAGACTACCTTCAATTATAATCAATTATTCATAAAGGATTACCCCTCAAATATAAAAATACTAATCATTTTTATCTAATATCTCATTTAAAGGTTCACATGCTAATGAGAATGAGAAAATCCTTCTCGAGTCTGTAACACCCCATTTTGTGTACACATAAGACCTCAACACCAATTTTAATGCTTTATCCTTGAGGATATGTCCTCAAAATTGGTAAGCACACATAAATTATCCTCTCACACCTTTTTAATTCTATCAAGAGATATATCACCTTGGGAAATGCACTTGATCTCTCATTAGGCCACACTATGTCTCTTTTCTCATTAGTTCTTGAACTACCAATCATACTTATACCTTTATTATAACTTGAAATTTTTTTTAATATTCTCAAAACCACACCCTCATGTCATATAACTTCATACCATACTCACACACTACCAAACTTCTTCACACAAGTTACATATTGCTCACCTCAACATGCTACCAAGTTTGTGTTTTCTCATTAGGCCTCTTCATGTAAAGACAAAACCTAAAAATTGATCGTAGAGCTCATATGAAGACTTTTTTTCCTCTTTCTCATGTTTACAAAACTTTTGTACACTCTCTCATTCCTGTAATGACATAATTCACTAAGATTCACTATGCTTCATACATACGCTTTCTCTCAGGGCTATACTAGGCTTCTCAAGACTAGTACTCAATAGTATCTTACCTTGTATCATGATCTTGACATTGTCATGACATAAACCTTAGAGAAAATACTAGATTTAAAAATTATCTTTCAATAGAGATACATTATGTTTCCTTCAAAAAAAATCTTGTCATAAGACTTCTTTATCACATACCATTTCATGATACATGGCCTAAACTCTAACTTTGACATTAATTACATCGATCTTGAGTTTGAAATCAATGAATTGAATTTGACATCAATAAAAACAATAATGCATCAACACCAGAAATAGTAACATACCTTTTAAATATCACCCTTTGTCATTGATGGTAAGCATTTACACAAAACTAAAACTAATCATTCACAAATCCCCAAGCTAGATCTTCTTCAAACTGACCTTTCTTCCAAATTGAAAAATTTCCCCCCTTTAACATTAATGATAAAAGGTCATCTTATTAGTAACTATCTGACCCTTGGACCTGAAACAACACACCTTTTCTCTCCAAATAAACTCATTATCTATTTTTTACAAAAACTAAACATAAATCAAGCTCACATACCTACTCTTGGAGCATGATTGGATCCCCTTGTCTCAATGAGATATTCAGATAATATCAATACTGTGACTTGGTTTGATCAAGTTATCATACATACTCTTTGTGAAAAAATACTTCTAATTACACCTATAATAGATCTTTGATTGAACCTTAAATTTGAATGTCAACAAAGAACACAAAACTCCCCTTAAGACCAAGCATCTTCAAGTTTCTACTCACTATCTAAGTGCCTCCATGAAAGCCTAATAGAGTCAGCTCTTCTATATTGAGCAATAAAATAACATAAACTCAAGATATTCCTATATTTCCATGTCCTTTTTAGATTGATCTTTCTTCATGATCATTTTAGATTTGACTTCTCCAATATCCATTTAAACACCATAATGACTTGATTTATTTGAATTAAATTTTTCATCCACAATCTAAGTTGATAGGGAGAATTCTTGACACTCCTTTGCATCTAAACTAGTCTCCACCATGGAAAATAATCCAATTATACTTGTAATCTTGTCATCATTCACCTTAGCTAAATTTGGTTCCACTCACCATCTTGTCTTTTCTCTTGCATTATAGGAGTCTTAAATTTCTTGTTTTGGTTTGAGAATCCATTATTATAGTACTTTGTAATATGACCAACCTTTTGAAAATTAAAACACACTATTCCTCTTGATGAAGATAAACCATGACTCATAAATGTTGATTGCTGACTCTCCTCATAGTTCCATGAATATTCATTCTAAAATGACTTGATCTATGACAAAATTGGTTACATAAATAATAATAACCATTGAGAGGTTTAGAATACCTTATAGTATTAGGTTTCTTGATAGTATTATCATTCATTTCTTGAACACCTTCATTCTTTAATTGAACATTGACTTTCTTGATCACAT
Source organism: Torreya grandis (assembly GCA_037957365.1). NCBI lineage: Eukaryota > Viridiplantae > Streptophyta > Pinopsida > Cupressales > Taxaceae > Torreya > Torreya grandis. The sequence continues at coordinate 119,172 of JARHVA010007215.1, forward strand.
TAGTGTTCTTCTTTTGGTCTCTATTGAAACTAAGGCTTATTTTATCCTTAGTAGTCTTTTGACTACTTAGAATGTTGTTTAGATCATTTGTACTCTTTTTAAACCTCATAAAGGACTTAACTTTAATTAATTATTGATTCAATTCAGCTCTAAATGAATCCACTTTAGTTACACACCTTACACATTCTTATTCTTTAGCCTTCAGGCTTGAGTCTCCACCTATTTGACTATTTCCTCTTATTCTTTAGAGTTATTACTTAGTTTAACTTCAAGCGAGTTGATTAAATCCTCATAGTCTTTGATAATAGACCTCATCATCCTATTCTTATTCTTTGCCATCTTTAGTTCTTTTAGAGAATTAATCAATTCAGCCTCAAAGTCCACCTCATCTTCTTCTTCACCTAAATCACCAACATCTCCACTAATCTATATGGACTCTTCTTGATTTAAATATCTTGTTTCCTCAGCCATAGAGAGAAATTAATTAACATCAAGACCATCACCTTAATGATAAATCTCAAAATCACTTCTCTCACTCTCATAAGATGATCTAAAATTTTCCTTAGTGTACAGACTTATTTTATTCTTAAAAAACTTCTTATTATCATCATACCTTCTAAATCTTTTCTTGATCATATTAGACCTATAGGAATTTTTATCATCATCATGACCTACATCATGCTCTTAATAATCCTTTACCTTATGCTTATGATGGAACTTGTTGTAAAAGTGTGCAATATCTCCACAATTGAAGCATTTAAAGGGTAGCTTGCCTTTGTATTTACCTGAGGTTGTCTTTAACTTTGTTACAAACATAGCTATCAACTCATCATCATCAATATCAGATTCATCATTATCTTTGACTTTATTACCTGGTGTCTTATTCTCCTTTGACTTATTTTTAACCTTGAAATTAGATTCCTTCTTTGCATAACTTCTTTCACTTGTCCTCATCTCATACGTTATTAGGGTGCCATGAAGTCCATCCATATCTAACTTGTCTAGATCTTGTATCTATTTAATAAAAGATACTTTAGAATCAAATTTTGGAATTAGATATTTCAAAACCTTTTTAACAATATTATATGCTCTTAATTATTCATCTAGGCCTCTTATGATGTTGACCACTTCATCATCCCTTAATAAGTAGGCTACAATGGTCTCATATTCATTCATACTTAGGCTTTTAAATCATCTTCTATGGGTTTTAAACTTATCCAACTTGACCTTGAATTTTACCTCATGGATAGTAATCAAATTATCCCACATTTATTTAGAAAACATATAGTACATTGCCTTCACAATTTCTACCTCCGATAGGCCACGCATAATACCATTCATAGATTTTGAATTGTTGTCACTAGATTCCTTGACTTCTATATATGTAGGAGGAATAGGGGGTGTAGTATACCAATCCAACACTTATTTGAAAACATTATGACCCAGAGAAATAAAATATGTCTTCATCTTAACACTCCAAAAAGCATAATTAGATCCATTAAACAATAGATCTTTTCTTGTATAAAAACCACCTTATGCTTGACTAACCATATTCACTTACTTAGGATATCCTTTAGGCTATTAAGCCTCATTCAAAGGACCTACTATAATAAAAAATGTTAGAAGTATAGCTACTAATATGGGTAGAATTGAATAGGTTTCCTTCAAACAATCCTTCAATTTCACTTATCATTCATAAAGCATTCATTTACATTAATATATTAACCAATGCATAAATAAGCATCAATGAAAGAAAATAACATAAGACAAGAGATATGTGGAAAACACTCTTGTGGGATAAAAACAAATGACACACCACTTGGAATACTATAATATAACCAATGTATCAAACTTTTAGTGAGGTACCAACCCCACAAGGAGCACCACTCCTTACTAGTAAAGTACCAACTCAAGTATTCCTTTAGTAAGTACCAACTTGCAAGGAGGCACAAACCCCATAGGTAACATAGAAAAAAATTAGTTACCTTGAACCTCCTATCATCTTTGGACACCTATTTATAACTCAAATTAATATGACCACCTTCTTTTTCTCTTCTCACTCTTCTATCTATCTCAAATAACTTATTAGACTTTCTCGCTCAATTAGCCCTTTCATTGGTAGAATTAGGTCACATGAACTTTATCATTACATGTAGAAACATAGTTATATCTTCATGAAATATTAAAAAAACATATATTATTATATTAAATCCCCTTACCTAGTTTCCTAAACTCTTTATCATTTGTGCATATCCTCAATATTCTAACTAGTCAAATTAGGCCTATTAGACCATCTCTTTTTACTTGACTCTTACTCTCACCCATCTTAGTCAGCCTATAATTTCACCATAATTGGATCACCCTTGGAATATATTAAAAAAATATTTCACAAGTGAAATAAATAATACATAGTTTGGTCATTACTCTTAAGGGACAAAACCACAATTAGGCCTAATAGAGACTGTTGACCAAATTTGACTTTTAGGTCAAATTCGGGAACCCCTAGTAAAAAAAATGAATTTGAAGTGTTTTATCGGGTTTAATATTTTTTCATAAGGTATAAAATATGCCATTTAAATTTATTCAATGATATATTAGCCTTGGTCACTTAATTCGTTAGCCAACATGTCCTTTTGAGTCATTTTAGGGGTCAAAAGGGTATATTTAATGAGTTTTATATGTTTATTGGGAAGTGTGAAGATTAAATAGGGTTATTCAATTTACCATGTGTCATATTAGGTATTGAAAAAATATTTTTAACTGAAAAGTGGTAGGCTCTTTAGTTAAAAGGGTAGTTTTCTTGAAAAAGAGGAGATTTTAGCACTTGTATAGCTCCTTGGGAAGTCTGCCACATGGGAAAGGATAAAAAAATATATATTAAGATTCCCCAAGATAATTTACATTTTTAATCTATTTTTAATCACTTTATATTTATCAAAACTATTCTACTTCCTTTTCACCCTTCTTGGCAGGCAAAAGTGACCTTCAGGTTTTTGCTTGGTACAGACAACTCAAGAAGTTTTAAGGAAAAATATTTAGGGATATTGTTTTAAAATTATATAACTTAATTTAAATATAATTATTTTTAAAAAAAATTTCATTTTATCCATGACCATCCTCATGAAGATGGTCTTTCAAATTTGCCTACTAATCTATATACCCTACAGGTTTTACCTTAGTTTGAGCAATTCCATATGAAAAAATTATTTATTTTATATTAAAATGATTTTTAATATACAATAAAATGTTTTAAATTATTATTTTAAATTTTCAAGTTGATTTTATGAGAAAACTATCTCAAATTTATAGACTGGTGTTATGTTGGAGGACATGCCTATTTTCACCATTTCTAGATCTTCATGTTTTGAAAATGTCTTACAAGGGTTATTATAGGTCATTAATAATGTTTCAAATATTTTAAAATGATATAATTTCATATAAATTTAATTTTCCAAACAATGTCCATGAAAATGTAGTTTTTGAGTGCCATATAGTCATATGACAGAAAAGTACACTTTCAGGTGCTTTCATGGAGGTTTCTCAACATTAAAAAGGAAGTGTAAAAGCTTGTATTGAGTTTTAATCATATTTATGTTTCATTTAAACAAAATTTAGGATAAACCACTTTATTTATATTGTAAATTCCCTTAACACGTAGACTAATTCATCCTCACTGTCCATATATAGCTCACCATGCATCTACAGCCTTTATTAATGACATCATGATATGATGAGACATTTAATAGTGGTGTATATCATTTTAATAATAAATATTATATTTTTAAGTATTTATAAATAAATTATAACACTCAATTTAAGACATTTAAATGCATATTGTTTATTCCATGACCACTTCCTTTGTAATTTTCCTGAACTATAGAATGACCATCTACATGTGGTACCACAAAGAGTTGGGGAGCTGTGTTGAAGTTTTGGAATGAATGATAAAGTTATCCTTAAGGTTAATCATGAAAAATTGACCATGTAATACCATTATTGAGGTATCAAGATGTTAAATGGTAATGTATTTCACTTGTGAAGAGGTAATCACTATGTTCAGGAACACAGGTTCCAAATTGAGAAAATAGAGGTCTCGTGGGTTTTGTAGATAGCATATAGCATAGTTTTAAGAAATTTTAATGCCACATAATTATTCAATATTTTATTATAAATATAGGAAAATTATATTTCATAGTTTTAGATTAAGGTAAAAATAGGCTTTGAAGGGGCCCCGAAACCCTAAAACAAAGGAAGAATGATATAACTATAACGTCCACAGGTGAAACAAACCTAACACCTACTACTGAGCAGTATCAAAAATAGGTTTTATAGGGACCTGAAACCAAAATTCAAGATCAACAAAAGATAGACCCCAGGTTTTATAGAGACTTAGAAACTTAAGTATGAAAAAAAAAATAAAGAACCAGAAAATGGAACCAGTTATAACATCCAACTAAAAGGACCAGGACTGTAAGAGCAAAAAGATCCTATTCTTCTAATTCCAGGATCATCTTCACTACTTCCTTTCCAATCACAAAAGTGTCCTATATAGATATTTCCACCAACGTAGCAACCTCTTGCATTGTTTTCTTCCTTGAGCTCTATCTGGTCCTGTTACTAGGCCCCTCCAAAGACTTTATATCCTCATTTGCTCATTTTCCAATGTTTGCAGCAACTGCACATAAAATAGAAGTAACCTCCTCCATCTTCATTCTACTTTCCTTAATGAGCCTTCTTAAATTGTTCTCATAGTCTTTAAGTTTTATTGGAATATCCCTCATCTACATTTCTAGATTATTGATTTTGTTCCAATCAGCTTCTTGATTATATTCCATTATTTCCATTTTCTTCTTGAGGTCCATTATTTTCTTATACATCCATGAGTCAACTTGAAGGATAGAATCTACTTTTCATTTGGATGAATTCATAAAGGGATGCCTCCTATCTTTATTCCATACATCACTTAAATCTTCTATGTTCTCTTTTGGATTGTCTTCATCCTTTTCAGTATGATCCTCCCTTTCCATTCTTTTTTGTTCTTTAGTTTCAATAGGGCTTTCATTGTGGATAAGATCATCTTTTACTTGTTCTCTAGTTTCCATTGCTTGATTAGAATCCTAAACTAAATGTTCCTTCTCTGTTTTCAAAGCAGGATCCTCAAATAAAACATCCATTTCTTTTTTAGTTTCCCCTAGCACTTGCTGATTTTCCTCGAGATCATAGTTATTCTGTTCAATTTTTTCCTCTATAGTGTCCCCTTTTTTTCGTTCTTACTTTTATCTTCTCCTTCCTCATTAGAGCTGGGTTCCCCACTTTATGTTCCTTCCTCTTCCTCCATACTCTCCTCCTCAAAACTTTCAATGCTTTCCCACTTTGTTTCCTCATCTACAATCTATTTTTTAAAGCTGGAGGATTTGGGTTTAACTTTTTCTTTCCCCTTCACTATTTCATTCTTCTTTCTTTGTGCATCCTTGTTTTTGTCTGCATAAGGATTCAGGTCAATGGCCTTGTTTTTGTAGAATCTTTCTATTATTAGGATTAATCCCTCATGCAATATAGGATGAGACTCTTTTTTTAATGAGAGAATAGACTTTGGAGCAGTGAGAAGCGCAAATAGAAAGGGAAGGAGATTCTAACTTTGTGCCTAAAATGATTAAGAAAGACAAAATGAAATTTATGGACTCTTTTGCTTCTACCATCAAGTATGAAATACTCATGGATGCAACATAAGATGTCTCTCCAGATTCCTTGAATCTGCTCCAGGTTGAAAAAATCCCCACTCTTTTCCAACTACTGCTCCTCAGCATCCGTCTTTGGGAATTTTATATATGCCTCATTAGATATGCTGGTCTGCTTAGAGAATTTTATACCCTCCATTGGAAGCCCCGTGACCTCTACTATGAATTCCTCTGTGAGCTTCACCGTGATGCCATGGAGGGTTACCCTGTTGTCAACCCAATTTTTGAAAAAAGTTGTCATTATATGGGATTTTGAACCATGTATCCATTCCAAGTAGATCACAACCTTTCCTTTCTGAAGGATTTTCCAAACATCTTGTTTTGCCTTCCAATCTTCACAACTTTTAGGTTCCTGCTTCCTTGGTTCACCTTTCATTTTGTAGGCCATACAATTATCTAGTAACCCCCAAACACTAATTACTGAGCAATTCAACCAACTAAAAAATTATATTTCATAGTTAAAAGGGAGGATGAGAAATATATATTAGTTTTTGGAGGCCCCAAAACTTGCAATTTAGACACTAGAAATAAACAGTGAAATCTACAAGGTTTTGATCTAAATGAGACCTTCTTCACTCAAAATTTAAAATTATCCTATGCCTAATAATAATATTATTAAAAATGATTAAAATTAAAATTAATGGTACTAATATATTTGAGGGAGGAATATATTTTTTTCTATATTTGATGAACACTTCAGTTCGTACAAATGGCCTGGTGAGCACCTACAACCAGCCATAGATGAAATTTTGAAAGGATTCTTGTTTCATGATATTTAAATCATAGTTTGATAATTTTTTAACATTAAAACCAAAAATTAGAGGTTAGATTTTCAATAATTTATTAGATAAGGACCTTCAAATATCCCTCATTTGAACATGATCATTTATAGCCAACTGTAATGGCAGTGAAGGGTAGAGAATAGAAGGGTTAAATTTCTTGACATAAGCTCAACCCAAATATAGATTAAAATTTATAAAAACATATAAAATGAGTTTTTAATATCTAAAAATGTCATAATACATGATTTCAAGGCCTAATTCCTAAATATTCACCTACAATAGGGTCTAAAAGGCAAAAAACTCAATTAATAGGCAAGAAACTCAGTCTTGTTGATTCAAGAAGTATGGAGAGTGATTGAGGGGTTGTTTTAAGTATTTAAATAGGTATAAAATATTAAAAATTATAATTTCCATATGTTTCAAGAGTGAAGGTTTACCATAGGTCCCTTTACCTCATAAGGTCAACCTTAGTCGACTATTGTGGGCAGTGAATAGGGTAGTAATAGTACTTGCCATGGAGATAGCACAAAATTGAAATAGATAAATGAAAAAAAGAATATAATATTCTATAGGAAACTAAATAATGGTTTATTTTTTCCTCAGACCTAAAAAATGTAGTCTACACCTATAGGTATCCTCTTTAAGGAGACAACACAATCAGGGTAGTGGCACTCAATCCTAATTAGACAATGGTATGAAGAGTATATGTGGATATTTGGAGGGATGATTGAAGACTAGGATACCTTAAATAAAATAATTTTGGCCTATAAAAATTATCTTAATTAATATATGATAGAAAGGGAAGATCTAAACATGTAAAACATAGAATAGGGTGAATTTCTTGCACATAGTCTTCGTCAAGCAGGATAGTTTTGGGTTTTTGGAGGTTTGAGAGGTCAAATCATATTTTAAAGAGATAAAAATTTGTAAAAATAACATTTATGACATTTATAAAATCATAAAATATCCAATTTGGTTAGGTAAAATAGGGAAGTACCCTTTGTTTTGTCTTAGATTGAAGGCACTCCTTCATAAACAAAGTTGGCAGGTTTTAGAGAATAATGAAGGAATATGAAATCAAAAGATGTAAAGACCTTGAAAAGGTGGTTTATCATTTTTTATGAAACCAATACAAGCATAATAGACCAATTAGTAGGTAATGGAATCCAATAGAGGGGACAAAACCTTCAAGAGTTGCACATAGGCTCATTAAACATGGCTATGCCTAGAATACAAACAAGAGGTCATTCTTATTTTTGGATCTAAGATAGTTTTCCAAGTGGTTATATCATGTTTTTAGGACCATGAAAAAAAATTTAAGGCATATAATTTTCAAGGGCAACCATGAGGAGGTCATCTTGGGTCTTGAACCAACACAATTCTACTAAGTATGACTAGGCCTAATGCCCAAATGGGGAGTTCATCACACCTATTACATGAGGAAATAATTAAAATTTATTTTAACATGTTTTTTAGTTCATCTATGAAGTGTCGAATCTGGTAGAAGAAAAATACACCATTAAATAAGCCATTTTGGTTTAAAAGTATCATTATGCCTATTGAAAAGGCGAAAACAAGTTTGATAGGAGAACTTTGGATGCTCAGACCTTTCATGATGATTTTCATGGAGGCTTGGGAGGTTTAGAGAAGTTAATATGGTCCTTTAAAAACCATCTACTATAATTGGTTGACAAATTCAATGTCCCAATTTTATAAATAAAGCTTAAAAGGGAAAATAGACCTAAAACCCTTGTTAAACCCTTGTAAAGACTTGATTGGAGAAATTAGACTAAATATGCATCCAAATGGACTATTTTTATCATGAAACCTATTTGAAGTTATAGAGGATTGACTCAGTCTCCCTCCCATGCAAATTATTTTTATGAACTTGTATGATAGTGTACAAAATAGGCTATTTTTTACCATTTTGTGTGTTTTACAAGATACGGGAGGATTCTGAGGGTGAAATAAATTTTGGGATTAATATTTAGACTTTTTATAACTCTTTATGTAAATTTTATTCCAATTAAAAACTCCTAAGTGTCCAAACTAGGTGTTTTTTTCTCAACCAATCAAAATTGGCCTATTGGACAAGCTAGTGAGAAGTGTGAAAACTCTAAGTGAAAGTGATTTTAAGGTGTCCCTAATGATTATAAGGCTTATAATCCACTCCATACACCATATTTTCATGGGCATATAAATCCAAATTTGAAGATAAGTGTGTAGGGTGCATAAAAGAGGAGTTTTCTAGACTACAGATGATGATAGATATTTTTCAAGAGATTCTAGATGACTAGACCTATAACCAATGAATGTAGAGGCATGTATGATGTCCTTACCCTTCATCCTAATAATTTTATCTTTTAATAATTATTTATAAGTCATTAAAATAGGGATAATCATATAGGTTATTTTTAAAGCTATAATGAGGAGTTTTATGCCACTTTTCATGAAGTTTATGCCTTGAATTAACACTTGTGCTTCTTGATTTTGCATGATTCATACCACATCCTTATCTCATGCATAATTAAATTATTCTCTTAGCTTGATAAGTTTCATTGTGACCCTTGGACTTATCTCTTATTCCCTTTCTCTCTCAAGTCCTATAAGAACTACCCATTTTAGCATTATATTGGATGTTCCACCTGAGTATGGTAAAGCCCTCATCATTTGCATACCTTTTTATCAATAATAATATTGATATTTACCTCTTCCATTATTTTTCTTAGATTTTTCATTTGAAATGTTTGATTTTTCATAAGTGAAGACTATGGATTCCTTAGCATGTTGTTTTCTTATTTCATCCTATTTATAGTTATAAAGCTTCTTCTTGGAGGGCATGTGAAGTGTTATAATAAATGTCAAGGATTTAATGAGCTATTATATTAATTATTTCCCTAATATGCCTCTTTTTTAGTCTTCTTAGCTTCTCACATTCATCCATAACCTCATAATGTAGCATTGATGTGAGAAGATGAAGATTGTAGAAGTGTATGTTTAATTTGTCCCTTGATTTCAAGTGTAAGATGCATATGGTTGGATGTAATAAATATATTTGGTGTATCACCTCCATTAATATAGTTTTTTTTTATTTATATTTCTCCATTTTCACTCCCAAATTTAAGTGTAGTTCCAATCTAAATTGGTAAATCAAGGGAGCTATCCCTATCTAGACATTCACCTCATCCTTAGGCTATCCACAAGCCTAGAGGTGTTTCCATTATGCAACTTGGATGAGGAGATATTTCCCACCTCATAAAAGGGTGAATATCCAAGTGAATTTTTTTTTTCATGCCCAGTGGGACTTTTGGTCTAAGAATTTGAGAGATTTTTGGTGTTATCTTTCAACAAGAAACCTTTGAAGGCATCTATCAAAGCATTAATCGCGACTCCAAATATACATCAACTAGTAAAGTAGCCCAAATTTCCATTCAAATATTATTGGTGATATATTTATTTTTGTTCTTGCTTTCATGAAGTTTCATGGATGACTTTGGTGTGGAGTTTTGTTCTTTAAAATTTGGTGAGACATTGCAAGCTTGTGTCATTCCTTATCAATAAGAGAAAATCCTTAACCAACCCTTTCATGAAGTGTGATAGCCCCAATATGGTTATTATCAACCACAATATGATCATATTAAACCTTTTCATGAGTTTTATCAGTCCTATAGCCAGCCTCCTCAAAATATTACTTCTCTTAGTTAACCTAGCCATTTCCCAACTCCATCTATTTCCACCTTTAAGAAGACTCTTTTATACTATGAGAGGTAAATGTTGGAGATTGATAATATAAAATGATGTGGTTAAGAGGTTATTATTATTATTATTATTCATAAGGTGAGAGATTCATTATAATTTTTCAAAAGAGAGTGGGTATACCTATTGAGAGAGCCAATTGGCAAAGGCTCACAAGTGAGATGCTTGATGTGAGTGGCCTAGTTTCTTCCTTAGAGGATAGGCTTGGATTTCATGAGAGACAACATTAAAAAATATATAAAACTCCATATCCACTTACCCAATTTTTTTATCAACCATATTTGACCCCTACTCATGAACCTGATCAAAATTTCCAAAGCCATCCTTTTCCAAATCAAGTAGAAGAGAGAACTGTAAAGATTAGCTTTGTGTTTGAAGCAAAACTTGATATAAAAATTGAGTTGGATAATAAGAAAATATATACGTCCATATTAATATAAAATTAAATGGAGTTTTATCCCTCATTTCCCACTTATATTTCATCACCACCACCTAAAAAATAGACTTATAATCCCAACATCCCAAGCTAGAGTAAGATAGTGGAGTCATGGGGAAGGAAAGAAGATAAGAGTGTTGATAAAGAATGTGAATTTGAGAAGGAGATTTATCCTATAAAAAACCCTCCCATAATTCCTCAAGAAAATACTTCTAATCCCAACATCCTAAGCTAGAATAAGATGTGTAATAATGGGGAAATAAAGAAGATAGAAGCACTGTCAAGGAGTATGAAGTGGAGAATGGAGTTGCACCTTTGCAAGTCCCTCCCACCCTTCCTCAAGAATATTCCTATGTTCCATGTCATTTATCATGTATTGATTGTGATCATGATGATTCATATGAAATTAAAGAGAGAATTTTCCAAGAGAACCTAGCCAAATAAATTGAAGAGTTAGAGTCAAAGATGATATTGTTGAGTCAAGGTGTGGTTGGAGGTTTAGACCCAAAAGAAGGTCCTATGCCTAAACACAACCCATTCACCCTTCCTAGATATATTCCTCAAGATAAATCAGATTTTATTAAGGTTTTTTGTAAGTGGAAGGAATAAAATCAAGTAGTTTTAGCCCAAAGTCGGGTTCCCCTTCCTCAATAGCTTCCAAAAGAATCATGTACAGTTCATTCTCAATCTGATTTTAAGTTATATGGGCCACCTCCACCAACTAATTCATCTTTTCCTCACCACATCACCCTTTTACTTGATGTAAATATGGTATGGGAACCTAAGGAGGATAATTTTGTTGACAAAAACTTATAACTTTTTCTTGAAGAGAGCCTAACTCTTTGGTAGCCTCATTGGACTAAGTCACATGACTTCAAAATGCCTAGTCTTGGAATCCCAAAGAAGGAGATAGAGGATCTTCTAACACTTTAGAACCAAAGTCATATTTTATAGGTTGAAATTCAATTTTAGAGATCTCAAGAGATCATTAATGATGAATAAGAATGGATTTCTTGTGTGAAAATTTTTTATTGGATGGATGAAGAAGAATGTCTTCCTTTTTCTAAAGAGGAAGAAAGGATCATTAATTCTTCCATCACTTTGTAAGATACCATGGATGGGAAAGAACACTTTAAAAATTATAATTTGGATGAATTATTTGAAATAATTGGATTAGGATATACTCCTCTTTAAGGAGGCTATGATCTGGTCAAGGATGGAGAAGGCAACTTTGGTACTCAAGTAAGTATGCAAAGGAAAATTAATCTTTCAAATCTATCCTTTCAAGAAGCATATACATTTCATGATGAAATTTTTGAATTCATAAATATGGGATATCATCCTCTCAACCATTTGGGAGAAAAACATAAAATATTTAAGGATGGAACAAGCTCATATTGGCCTTAATCTTCTAAAGAACATGAAACTACTCCCCTTGAAGCCATGCCTACTAAAGAGATACTAGTTGATCATGAGATGAAGAGTGGGAAGCAATATGAAGTTTATGAACATTTTAAAGAGGAGTATATATACATTAGATACATATTTAAGGATGATCTACTTGAGATTAGATCAAGTGAAGTGCCAAGGAATAGGTATAATACACAAAGCATTCAATCAAAAGAGAAACATGCTTGGCACTATGTTTCATCTCATCATGAATATGATTAAAGAAGTTTTAATTTTGATATTGGAAAGTAATTATGCATAGTCTCTAATTTTTCATATTAGTTTGTTTTCAATCTCCCCTAATTCATTGAGCACATGTGTGTGTGTGTGTGTGTGTGTCTTGTTAGTTTTGTTACCTTGTTTTGTGTGTCCTTTATTTTGTGTGGTTGAGATAATTAGTGGTTTTGTCTTGATCAAATTCAATGATAAAAGTTTTATTTGTTGGTATTGTATTCCAAATGACTCCCTAATCCCAATGGACTAATAAGCCTACTGGTCTAGCTAGTATAGCAGGCATACTACTCTTATGAGTCACCAATTTGTTGACCAAATTTGACTTTTAGGTTAAATTGGGGTACCCCAAACATGAATTTTAAGTGTTTTATGGGATTTAATATTTTTTCATAAGTTATATAATAGGTCATTTGATGTTATTCAATGATATATTAGCCTTGGTCACTTATTTCATTAGCCAACATGTCCTTTTGAGTCATTTTAGGGGTTAAAAGGGTGAATTTAATGAGAGGAAGTATGAAGATTTCATAGTATTATTTCATACCCCATGTGTCATATTAGGTCTTAAACAACCATTTTTAGCTAAAAATTAGTAGGTTCTTCAATTAGAAGAGTAGTTTTCTTTAAAAAAAAGGTGATTTTAGCACTTATATAAATCCTTGGGAAGTGTGCTACATGGTAAAATATCAAAAACTGTCTCTTCAACTTCCCAAATCTTAGTTACACATTTTTTTGGATCTGAAAGTGCCTTTTCTTATTCAAAACCATTCTACTCCCTTTTCACCCTTCTTGGCAAGTAGAAGCGACCTTCAATTTTTTACTTGGTATGGACAACTCAATAAGTTTTAGGGAAAATTATTTTGGGGGGGATTTTACACTTAAATACCTTCATTTCAATATAAATTTTTTTTAAAAAAATTGGTGGCTTGTGCTCCATGAACCATCCTCAAGAAGATGACCTTCCAAATTTGCCTGCTAATCTATGTACCCCAGAGGTTTTACCTTGGTTTTATAAATTATGTATGAACCAATTGTTTATTTTTGTTCCAAATGATGTTTAATATCCCATATAATTTTTTCCATGCTTATTTTTAAGTTTAAAGTTTATTTTATGTGCAAACTATCTAGCATTTGTAGATTGGTCTTATGTGGGAGGATAGGCCTATTTTCACCATTTCTAGATCCTCATGTTTTGAAAATGTCCTCTAGGGATTGTGATAGGTCATTTATTTTAAAATGTGTTCAAATGATCTGATGTCATCTCAATTTCATTTTCTAAGCAATGTCCATGAAAGTGCAGTTTTTGAGTGCCATACAGTCATGTGATAGAAAAGTATACTTTCATGTGCTTTCATGGATGTTTCTCAACATTGAAAAGGAAATGTAGAAGCTTTTTTTGAGTTTTAATCATATTTATGTTTCATTTAAATATAATTTATGATAATCCACTTGATTTACAAGGAAAATTACCTCAACACTTAGACTACTTCATCCTTACTGCCCATATACGATTCACTATCCATCTACGACCTTTATTGATGACATCGTGATATGATGAGAGAATTAATAGTGGAGTCTAGAATTTTAAGCATAAGTATTATATTTGTAAATATTTATAAATACCTTAGACCACTAAATTCAAGACATGACAATGCATATTGTTTATTCCATGACCACTTCCTTTCTAATCTGTTTATACTGTATAATGACCACCTACAAGTGGTACCACAAAGAGTTAGGGACTTGTTTTGAAGATTTAGAATGAATGATAAAGTTTTAATTAAGGTTGATAATTAAAAATTTACCATGTAATACCATTATTTAGGTATCAAGATGTAAAATCAAAATGTAGTTCACTTGTGAAGAGGTAATCACTATGTTCAAGAACATAGGCCCCAAATGGAGAAAATAGAGGTCATGTGGGTTTTGGAGATAGCATATAGCATAGTTTAAAGGAATTTAAATGCACCATAATTATTTAATATTGTATTATCCATTTATTAAAATTATATTCCATATTTTTAATGGAAGATGAGAAATATATATTGGTTTTTAGAGGCCCCAAAAGTTGCAATTTAGACACTAGATATAAACAGTGAAATCTACAAGGTTTTGATCTAAATGAGACATTCTTCACTCAAAATTTAAAATTATCCTATGCCTCATAATAGGATGATTCCAAATTATTCAAATTAACATTCATGGAAAAAATATTTTTGAGGGAGGAATATATGTTATTTTTTTGCTTCTCATGCACACTTCAGTCTATACAAATGGCCTGGTGAGTACCTATAACCATCCATAGATGTAATTTTTAAAGGATGATTGTTTAATGAGACTTAAAGAATATATTTATAACTATTTTACATGTAAAATATAAAGGATATGTTTTATTTTCAAGAATTGATTATATAAGCACCTTCAAATATCCGTCATTTGAACATGATCATAAATAGACAATTGTAATGGCAATGAAGGGTAGAGAACAAAAGGGTTAAGTTTATTGACATAAACACAACACAAATATAGATGATAATGTTAAAAAAATATAAAATAAGTTTATAATATATAAATAGGTCATAATTCATTCTTTAAAGGCCTAATTCCCAAAAATTCACCTACAATAAGGACCAAAAGGCAAAAAACTTAGTCAAGAGGTAAGAAACTCAATCTTGTTGATTCAAGAAGTGTGGAGAGTGTTTTATGGGTTGTTTAAAGTATTAAAATGGGTACTAAAGGATTAAAAATTATAATTTACATATTTTTTAGGATTTTAGGTTTCCCATAGGTCCCTTTACCTTAGAAGGTCAACCTCAGTTGACTGTGGTGGGCAGTGAATAGGGCAATAGTAGTACTTGCCATGGAGATAGCACAAAAGTGAAAAAAAAAATGAAAAAAATAATATAATATTCAATATGGAAATAAAAAATGTTTTATGTTTTTTTTCACACATAAATAAGTCAATCTACACCTATAGGTATCCTCTCTAAGGAGAAAACATAGTGAGGATAGTGGCACTCAGTCTTGACTAGAAAATGGTATGAGGAGTATATGTGGAGTGTTGGAGAGATAATTGGGGACTAAGATCCCTTAAATACATTAATTTTGGCCTATAAACACTCTCTTAAATAATATAGGATAAAAATAAGATCTCTAAACATGCAAAACATAGTCTAAGGTGAACTTCTTGCACATAGTCCTTACCAGACATGACAATGTTGGCTTTTTGGAGGTTTGGGAGGTCAAATCATATTGTTAGGATCTAAAAATTTTTATATATAACCTTTATTACTTTTATAACCTCCTTAAATATCCCTTTTAGTCTAGGTAAATAGGGGAGTGCATTTTACTTTTTCTCAAATAGAGGGCACTCCATGAATAAAGTTGGTAGGTTTTGGAGAATAATGAAGGAATATGAAGTCAAAAGATGTAGAGAGATTGAAAAGGGGGTTTATAAAGTTTTATGACACAAAGAAAAGAATAATATACCAATAAATAAGGAATATAATCCAATAGATTTGATGAAACTATCAAGAGTTTTAGATAGGCTCATCAAACATGGTTATGCCTAGAATACAAACAAGAGGTCATTCTCATTTTTGGATCTAATTGAGTTTTCCAAGTGGTTGGATCATGTTTTTAATACCATGAAAAAAGTGTTCAACAATATATTTTTCAAGGAAAATCATGAAGAGGTTATCTTGGGTCTTGAACCAACACGTGCCTACTAAGCATGACTAGGCCTACTGCCTAAATGGGGAGTCCATTACACTTGTTTCATGAGGTAAGTATTAAAATATACTATAACATGTTTTTGGGGTCATATATGAAGTGTAAAAGCTAGAAGAAGGCAAAGAAACCCCTAAATAATCCATTTTGGATCAAAAAAAACATTAGGCCTATTGAAAAGGTGAAAACAAGTTCAATAAGATAACTTTGGATGCTTACACCTTTCATGATGATTTTCATGGAGGCATGAGAGGTTTATAGAAGTTATTAATGTCCTTTAACAACCATCTAGTGTAATTGGTTAACAAATTCATTGTACCAATTTTATGAACAAGCTTAAAAGGGAAAATAGGGCTAAAACCCTTGTAGAGACTCGATTGGAGAAATGAGACTAAAGATTCATCACCATTTTTATCATGAAACCTATTGAAATTTATAGAGGACTCAATCAAGATCCCTCCCATGCAAATTAATTATATGAACTTGTATGCATAGCATACAAAAGAGGCTATTTTCTACCTTTTTTGTGTTTTATAGTATATAAGAGGATTCTAAGGGTGAAATAAAGTTTGGGAGGAATATTATGAGTTTTTATAACTCCATATGAACATTTTATTCAATGTAAAAACTCCTAAGTGTCCAAACTAGGTGTTTCTTCTCATTTAGTCAAAATTGGCCTATTGGACAAGCTAGTGTGAAGTGTGAAAACTCTAAGTGAAAGTGATTTTAAGGTGTTCCTAATGACTATAAGGATATGGAGGGTATTTAAAATTTTAATAAACTCCCTCTAATGGATTTTCATGGGAAACTAAATCCAAATTTGAATACAAGTGTACATGGTACATGAAAGAGGAGTTTTCTGAACTACAGACGATGATAACACCTTTCTAGGAGATTCCAATTGACCAAGCCTATAACCAATGCATGAAAATTAATTTATCATGTCCTTACCATTCATCCCAATAATTTTATCTATTCTTAATTAGTTATAAGGAATTTAAATATGGATACAAGCAATTTCTCTAAGCTAGAATGAGGAGTTTTATGCCACTTTTCATGTGGTTTATGCCTTGAATTGATATTTTTGCTTCTTCATCTTGAATTATTAGTCCAAAATACTTATATCACACATAAGTAACTGATTCTCTTAGCTTAACAAGTGCCCTTATAACCCTTGGACTTCTCTCTTCATCCATCTCTCTTAAGTCCTATAAGAACTAACCATTTTGGCATTGTATTAGATGATCCACCTAAGTATGGCAAAGCCCTAATCATTTTTATTCCTTTTGATCAATAATAATAATTGTGTTTAAATCCTCCATTTCTATGGATAGTGTGTTCATTTTTAAATTTTTATTTTGCATAAGTGAAGACTATGGATTCCTTAGCATGTTGTTTCATTATTCAATCTTATTTATAGTTGGAAAGATTCTTATTGCAAGGCATGTGAAGTGTTATAAGAAATTTCAAGGATTTATTGAGTTATTATATTAATTATTTCCCTCATAATCCTCTTGTTTATTACTCCTAGCTTTTTACATTCATCTATAACCTTATGATGTAGCATTGATGTGACAAGATGAATATTAGAGAAGTGTATGTCTAGTTTGTCCCTTGATTTCAAGTGTAAGATGCATATGGTTGGAAGTAATAAATATATTTTTTGTATCACCTCCCTTATGATAGTTTGTTTTTAGTTATCTCTCTCCATTTTCACCCCCCAAAGTTAAGTGTAGTTTCAATCCAAAGTGGTACATCAATTGAGATAGCCCTATCTAGAGATTCACCTCATCTTTAGGCTACCCACAAGCCTAGATGTGTTTCCATTGTGCCACTTATATGATGATAGATTTTACATATCCTCAAAGGGTGAAGTGAAAATAGAGACCTAATGTAATTAGGCCTTCTCAAAACACATGTTTCACTTTGACCACCTTAGATCACCTTAAGCCTCCATAAATGGATGAAACACTTAAAAAATTATTAAATTATACCCATGATAATCTCAAATTAGGTACCAAATACCATTTATCTCATTTCACTCCTTAAACCATCCATTTAGGTTTATCACAATTAGGCCTTCTCATTACTAGAAAGTATGTCTTGCAAATCTAATGCATACGCTTAACTTTGCCACATAAAATAATAAAAAATAACATGGATAGAACCTAAATGACCTAATCATCATAAATTTTTTAATTATATATAATAATATATGGAAAAATACCTCAAACTAATGAACTTCATATTCTCACTCAGAACTACACACAAGCCTTACGAAGCCAATCAAAAGACTTTGAATTTTCACACCTTCATAACAATTTATCATGCATAAAAATGTGTTAAAATGAACCTATGAGACATATATAAAAACTTCATGTTAATTTTATTTTTCAAATCTATGCAAAAAGACTCATAAATATCATTCTCACTTACACATAGAAAACTGCCCATAGCACAAAAAAACATAGTCATGAAGATCAAGATTTAGAACACCTATGTGAAAACTTTTATGAAATTTAAATGGGTTTTCATGATCCTTAAGAATATTTAGAAAAAAATGGAATATATATATATATATATATATATATATATATATATATATATATATATATATATATTAGTCTTATAGACAAACCTCATGTTTTCATCTTACACAAACTTCACTATGTTAGACAAGTCACTTTGAGGATAACGTTTTGATTGTATATGAGCATCATCAAAAATTATAGTCAAAGGTAATATGAGATATAGTTATTTAATAATTACCACAATTATTTTTATCCACCCCTAATCCACTACAACCCATTCCTTATCTCATTCGCATTTATACCTAGTTTTCTCATTGTCTTCCTCATTAGGCCTATTTAGCAATAGGTCAAATTCCATGAATATTTTAGCATATTTATGTTCTATAACATACTCATAAAATTACATGGGAATAAACTATAGGCCTTACACATCATCTTCTAACCATTTTCATGTTTTGATATGGTCAACCCCACCTAATACATCAAAATTCTAAGAAACAAGGGGTTTCTTATAGCTTCCAGTCACTCTTCAGACAAAATAATGCCACCTATATTATCTTGGAAGAGTAATATACATGTTAAAAACATAAAAATATGTCAACCAATCCATTCTAAGCCATTTTCAACAAGATATTTCCTACTAGGTCATAATGAGGATTTTAGTAGGGTTTGCACTACCTTCCATTATTAGTAATAATT
The DNA here is from genome assembly GCA_037957365.1 of Torreya grandis. Lineage (NCBI taxonomy): Eukaryota > Viridiplantae > Streptophyta > Pinopsida > Cupressales > Taxaceae > Torreya > Torreya grandis. The sequence continues at coordinate 138,526 of JARHVA010007215.1, forward strand.
CATAAAGTATTTACCCTAAAATACAAAACAAATGATATTAAATTCAATTTAGGACCCTTAAAAAACTTCCATGAACTACTTAGGATCTCATGCAAAGGTTACATGTGCCAATGAACATAAGAAAATATTTCTTGGGTTTACAACATCCCATTCTATTTACACAGAAGACCTTAATAGCTATTTTCATGATTTATCCTTCAGAATATGACCTCAAACTTGGTAAAAACACTTAAAATAACCTCTCAATTTTTTTTTAATGCTCTCAAGAGATATGTCACCTTGATAAATGAACTACACCCCTCATAAGGCCACATTAGGTTTCTTTGCTCATTAGATCTTAAACTACCATTCATACTTAAAACTTGATCACAAATTGAAACCTACTCTAATATTATCAAAACATTAACCTCATGTCATAAAAACTCATACCATGCTCACATACTTCCAACTTTCTTCACACAAGTCTCATACTGCTCACTTTAACATGCTACAAATCTTGTGCCTTCTCACTAGGTATCTTCATAGGACTAAGCTTCAAACCTGATATTGAAACTAATAAAAAGGATTATTTTCATCTTTCTCATGTTTACATATATTTTATACACTCTCTCATTCTTTTACTAACATAATTCACCAAGATTTATTATGATTCATGTATTCACCTTCTCTTAGGACTAGATTATGCTTCTCAAGACTATTAATCAATAGTAACTTACCTTGTATCATGATCTTGACCTTGACATGCCATGAACCTCAGATAAAATAATAAGTTTCCTTGAAATTATCTCTCAATAGGGATACAATAGGTTCCCTTGAATTTTTCTCTTGTCATAAGACTTCTTTGACACATACCATTTCACCATGCATGGCCTCAACTCTTACTTTGACATTAATAACATTTATCTTGAATTTGACATCAATGATAACAACAATGTTTGAACACCAACAATAGGAACATACCTCAACAAATTCATAAATGTAATGATGGAAAGGATTGATATTTTAATTTTTGAAATTCAAATTTCTAGATATTCATTAATTTAAAATGGATAAATTTAATATTTTTTAATTTGTTAATTCATTTTGAATAGAATTTAATCTCTTTTAATATTTTATCAAGTGCCTTGATTAGTGATTCTATAGGCTAAACTATTAGTTATTATGTCACAAGGTGACTAGGGTTGAATTTGTGAGACATTATTATTACATATAATATAATACCCTAAAGAGGGATAGCTCGACATGATTATAAAAATTTAAGAATGGTTCATGGATGAAATTGAGACATTTAATGATTCCTAGGATTAATTTACAACATTTGGTAGAAATCAATCTCAAGTCTAATCAAGAGCTAGTTGTGTCTAGGATTGAGTGTCTATTATACTCACTTTATTCTTATTACATCACCTTTTACATTCTATCAATATCTTACCTTATCCACATATTTTTCCCTTCTTAATTTTAGGTTTAACACTCACTATAGATTTCATTATACTCTTCTTAGGTTTCCACACTGGTTCTAAACCAGGTGCATCTATACTAAAATGAAGTTGGCCTACTCTATAGGTTCATCCCAAAGAGTGAAAAGGTCCCATACCTTGGGGGATAATCCCATTATTACAACAAGATATCAAATATCTCTCCAACACATGATTTTGAGGAGTTAAGCATGGAAGATCCATACATCAGTGCATAAATGAGCCCTTCACAACCATAGGTGTATGTTTTGAGTGATAATAATTTATATCATTCCCTATGGGAAAAAATTTTAAATGTTGGTTGAGAGATTAGTGTTAATCCCATTGATTTAAGTATTGATGACATTTTATAGATCCCCTAGTAACTCCAACAATTCCTAGTCCATAAGTCCAAACTTCTATCTATATACCAAAATAGAGGAGATCATCTTCAAGAGGCACTAATTTTCATTTCATTAAGCTACCTACAGTGTCTATAAGAAGTAGAATTATAGTATCTTTATCTCTCATTAAGAGTACAATAAATGTAAATTAACCTTCTCCTATATCTCAATCTAAAACTCTATTTGTTTGATTCCTTATACATATAAGAATATTATTCCCTATCTCCTTCATAAATGAACAGATAACTAAACCCTTCGTCCCCTTTAATGGAGGTATCCCATTGATTCTTCCCCATTATGATGATATTCCTATAGTTGATCTGAAGAGCAACCATTACATTACTAGAGAAAATTAAACTATACCTATAGAGCACATACAAGACATAACAAATATTTTCTCCATTAACAAGTGATAAAAAAACATCATCATAATGTGAATCCTTACCTCTTACCTAAATGGGAGATCAATCTAATGGTACCATGACAAGAAGCCCAGTTCTATTCATAATTGGGACAACTTAGGCATGGAAATATATAAGTAGTTTAAATAAAAGAGTGACCATCACTGATGTAACAATTCATGACCACCAAACGGGATCCACATGAGTAAATGGTCAACTTCAATTTTAGACTCCAAAGGACTTAGGACTAAATTCCACCCCTAGTAAAGCCTAATCATAACACTATGTTCTTATACTTCTTGAGAGAATTAAATAATGATATATCTGTAATGATCCAATCTATAGGTGGCATAATATTACCAAGTGTTTATAAGGTCATCATGCACACATAAAAATGCTTGATTAAAGTAGGGAAAATTATTACTAGACCTTTTATACCCTTATATATTGAGCCTCCATGTACAAGTTCATGTGTTCTACCTCACATTCCAACTCCAACCCCTATTCATGTTGTTATCAACCCACCAATTCCATCAACTTATGTGCCCTTTAATGATATGTATGATGTCAAAGCCTTATTGAATAACTTTAGAAATAATATAGTGGCAATAAAATGTTAATATTCATAGCATTCTAGGCCTTAACAACCCTTCAAATAGTAATATCATTAAAATAGGCCTCCCTATAAACATGTTGAGCCAACTCGGAACTAGCTCAAATATAATAGGCCACCCTATACACTAAATATTAACACCATAAGTGCATGTCGAACTCTTGTACTTATGCAAAATAACATAGTGTAAGACTATGAATGGAGTTATCTAAGAAATCAATCACATTATTAATTCACGTGTATGAATAGAATGACTAATAAAGCACCTACATTATAGAACATTCCACCTCTTTAGGAGCCTCAATCTATTTCATATCAACTAAGGCATGAATTACAAGTGCTAATGTAAGAGTAGGATAGATCTACCATCTTAAATTAGTATAAGGGTGACTTAAACTATGCGAATCAAAATGAAGTGTGGAGTGTAAAAATCAACCCAATGGATTTTAACATAAGATTTAGAAAAAGAGAAATGATAGAGAAACAATATTTTTCAATACTTTCAAATTTTGTGCCCTAGGTTTAGTGTATATATTCCCAAGTTAAATCACCTATGCAATCTCTGGTGTGCACAAAATAGGTTATGTATAAATAAATATAACACCATAGTAGTGTGTAGGAATGATAATAGACTAAAATTCAAATTGTGTAGGTTATAGGGACCAAATGCCATTTAACATAGTTGAGTAGATGAAGAAGACTAGGCTTAACTTTTCCATGTGGGATGCTCTTGCCATTCCTTCGTAAAGGAATTTTCTGTAAGATACCCTCATGGGTTTCCAACCTCATGAGCCATTAAAAACTATGCCTAATATACACATAAGTATATCCCAACCTAAGGAATAAGTGTTTAAAAGTATCAATCCCCCCCTTATACATTTGTATGATCAATAGTGAGCATCTCATACATAATTGTATAATATATTCAAGCACAAGCATCTCAGTCATGCCAAAGATAATTATAAACATGCCAAGCATAACATAGGTTTCCATATCAAAATGGGTCATGTAATGCATGAGATAATAGTAAAAACTATGGGAATCATCAAGGACTTGAGTCTCACTCTACATGAATATCTGAGCCTTTTCATTGTGAAATATATTCAAGTCATTAACTTACCCTCTTATTTTGTTATACGCCTCTCCTAAAATTTCACTATGAAGGTAGGAATATATATATATATATATATATATATATATATATATATATATATATATATATATATATATATATATATATATATATATATATATATATATAGACACACACACACACACACACACACACACACACACACACACACACACACACACACACACACACACACACACACACACACAGGTCACACATGCTCTTTATAACTATATACAAGACCAAGGTGACCATCAAGGTTGAGCCTATTTTAAATAATCACAAAGATCCATACATTCCTAGCTTGGTTGATGTAAACTATACCTCATTTGATCAAGATGAGAATTTACTTCTTCATGAGACCACCACACCCCTTTAAGAGATCTTATATTAATTACTTAATAAATGGGCATGAGAACATTATGAGTGTGATATGTATGATAATGCAAAGGAAATAGGGATAGGCACATACTACATCCTCATAGAGGACACTTTATTTCCTGACTGTATAAAGGTGTAAAAAGTTTTTGAATGTATATGTAAGCTATACTTTGATGGATCCTAAAGAAAAAATGGTGTAGGGCCTAGTATTGTAATGTTCTACCCTCAAAAGGATAAATATTTCCACATATTAAAATTCTAGTTTGGCTACACAAATAATGTTTCTAAATATGAGGTGATGATCTATGGTCTCTAGTTAGTACATAGAAAAAAGAATCAAGGTGTTACAATCTTTTGAAGATAGTGAATTGGTGGTAAACCAGGTCAAATCATGGAACATGTACAAAAACAATTTATAAAGAGCTTACAAGCATAGGGAATGGGACATGATTAAAGGGTTTGATGATTTCAACATCCATTCCATACCAAGGGCATAGAATGATGATGTTGATAGGCTTGCACCCATGAGATCATTATATGACCTCTTGTGCAGTATAAATAATGAGTCTAAATAGCTTGTAAGACTCATAAATAGATTAACAGTCTTAGATAATGTAAATAATTATAAAGTGTTCAAAGTTATGAGAAAATCATCAACTTGTTACAATATGAAGTTGATTTTTGCACCAACAACCAATGACTCTAAGATCAAAATGATTATAATATCATTCAACTTAATAAAAATATGTTACCTAAGGGATAGTCACACTATAAATTATATTCAATTCTAAAGACCAACTCCAAGGTGGAAATTGAAAGAGATCTCTATGCAGGTGACCCTCTCCAACAATAAAATATTAAAAGCCAACAAGGTATGTTCCCTATCCAAAATTGAAAAGTTTATAAAAATCAATAGGAGGTATGACTATATATTTTCATTGAGTTATCAAGACCTTAGAGGTTTTGACCTAGGCTTAACCTAATAGATTATTGGTCTTGATCACAACACAACCAATTTGATAAAATCAAAGGCATATTAACCCCAAGATCGAGCATTTCATGAAGAAGGAGATTTAAAATCTTATTTAAACTAGTATAATATTTCTAATCAAACTCTCTTCATGGGTAGCCAACTTAGTCCCACTGTGGAAAAATAATGAAGAAATCTGATGGTACCTAGAGTTCAAGGGCTTAAAAAAAATTTCCCTCAAAGATCACTACCCCCTCCAACTAATAGATAAAATTATGAAAATGGTTTCAAGCACAGAAAGGTTATTACTATTGAATGGATACTTAGGTTACAACTAGGTACATTTGTAGGAATGTGATTGCTTTAAGATGACATTCACCACTAAATGGGGTACCTTCTCATATTAGAGGATGAATTTTAGATTAACAAACATAGGGGTGACCTTTTAAAGATCCATGGATATGGAATTAAAGGGGATCATCAACAAAATAATCTTGGTCAACCATAAATTATATAACTATCTTTTCTAAGTGAACAAAAGACCACTTAAGCCATTTGGATCAAGTCTTTAAGTGGTGCCAAGAATTTGGGATTTATATGAACCCAAACAAGTGTATATTCATGGTCAATGAGGATAACCTATTTGAGCATGTATTATCTAAGGTAGGGTTCATTTTAATATTCCATGCCAAAAAACCCCTTAGGTTTGATTAGGTGCATTAGAATCATAGCCTTGGTAAATTTGACTATATCTAGTAAAAAAATTGTCTTCCTAGTTTTTCATATAATTTCTTAGTAGCATTGTGATGGGTAACAACATATACTTTCTTGGTTCCATGCTATCGAGTAGCATAATGGAACCACCTAGAGATACACTATCATGTGGTACATGTTATGTTACATCACTATACTACCACCCAATACCATATCGCCTAGGTGATAGATACATTTTATTGGTTGGTACTATGCCATTAAGTGGCAATATGATACCATATGACAATGATATGGTGTTAGTCAACACAATTATACTAAGTGGTAGCATGGCACCAATCAATAGCAATATGGTTCAACTTGGCACTATGTTACTGAGTAGCAATGATATGCTCCTAGGTAACACTTCCAACAAGAAAGTAGCATGATATTGCCCAACTATATAGTGTTGATCGGTAGCATGCTTCCAAGTGGAAGTGATATGCTATCGATCTTCACTATACATTTGGGTGATAGCATGTATTTAGGAAGCTCTATATTGTCACTTTACCATATGGTTTTGGGTCGTGCCATTGGGTAATATGTTCTTGTCATCCAACTATATTACTAGGTAGCAGTGTGTTGTCAACTCATACCATGTCTTTGTTACTAGGCAATAACATGCCAAAACATGACCTACTCTTACTAGTCACATGAGCTAGTTTCTTCCATTACACTCGTAACTTATAAATAGCCCTCATGGCCCTCATTTTCACACTTTATTCTTAGGTTTTTCTCATCCCACTCTCTTTTGTTTAGAGTTGAAAAAACTAACAACTCTTGATCAAAATACAAATGGCTTTAGAATCCATAAAAATAGATGTGATCCAAAATATCATTTTCAAAAAATTATTATGTCCAAACTTCCTTAGGTTGGTGGAGAAACTATAAGCATATGTGGATTGGATTAATGCATGTGAACTCTGAGGCCTAGTGGACATACTTTAGTATGACACCACCATCAATAATAGCCTACTCTGATATCTAGTTTCTTGTTATAACCATATTGAGACCTAATTCCATGTGAATTTTAATACTAAATCGATATCCTTTGGCACGTCTCTATTAGATATCCAAAAATTAATAGGCCTTCCACATTACAATTCAAACCCTATTAACAAAAAAGTTCTATTATCTAATGAAGAAAAAAATTATTTGGAGTCTATCTACAACTTGGACATAGACCCACTTGGTAAGTGCTAATTTTATTATTTATATTAACATTTTATTATTATTCTTGAATCATTATTATTAGTTTTATGTTATAATTGCATGTTTTCTACTTTCATTGTAGATAGTCATCTCAGAAGGGGAATCAAAGTTGAAAAAAATATGCAATCCATTTCTAAAAGTTATTGTGAATTTATTCCAAGTTGGAATTGTTTTTTAGGGAATACCAATGTACATTCCCTTAAGGACTGTTTACTACATTCTTCATTCTATGTCAAGGGTGCAATATGACTAGTACATGATTATGTCCAATAAGAATAAGGTTGAGTTGAATTTAGAAGGAGACTTCCACCATTTATTCCTCTAATTATATTCTATCCTTATATTATGAGGCCTTATATCATATACAAAACACAAAAATTCCCACTACCCTCCATACAAAAATGATAGTTAATTCTTTGTCTATCGATGAACAAGAGGTAAATTTAGTTTTCAAAATAACTAGCTCTGTTAATTTACACATATTTAAATTATAAAATTTCTTGCCTTATTAGTTATTATAGGTAATAATGTGCATTTATGGCACAATAAAATAGGTAGCATCAAAAGGTTGGATTACTCTTAAGGGCTCTAGCAATACTGATTCCATGGAGCCTTCATGTAATTCATTCTAAATTTCTTAATGCCCAAGACCTGATTCTGTATCATCTTCACTTACAAGTTATCCTCTCAAATTTCCATGATTATTTATTTCTTGTATTAATTAATGGAAATTTTATTTTTCATATTAGTTTATTAATTTATTTGTTTTTTAAATGGACTCTTGAACCATCATTGTTGAGGATTCTTCCCAACAATGTATTCAATGTTTGCCACCTTGCATCTTTTTTTTTAATTGAAGTTTCTTACAATTGGATGGTTTGTTAACTAGATAATTTAATCTCTTTGTAGTTAAAACCACCAATATCACTTTGAAAAGATAATAAAATTGGAAGAGGTAATCTCCCTAAATATGCATAATAACTATTTCATTTTGAATTTGCATTAAATTATCTTTTTTGAATTTACCAGTTTTGAATATATTTTTTTACAAGTCACCCTACATATTTGAAGAGAAGTATCCCACCACCCCCACCATCCATCCAGATTCAAATAAGTGGGAAGAATATATCCCTCCCTACATAGAGCAGAGGAACCCTACAAATTATAGGGTTTGAATTCCCAAATTTCTATATTGGTGGTGTTTCTAGAGCATAGGGTCTTACATGTTTGAAACATATTGATCTTGATGAAGAGTATCTCAAGATCAAAAGTGGGGCCCTAGCTAGTGGTGGATTCAATCCACATGAGTTTATTAAATTTTCTAATATGCTTTCAATAAAAGTGCCTTCTACCTCTTCCCCATCTACCCCACCCACCACTGATAATTTGAACATGTTTGATGATTTTAAAACTAATTTTCCATTAGATAATCTAGTTTTAGAAAATCTATTTACAAATCTAAAGGAGGGTGTTATTATAGAGTTATAATGCTTTAAAACAATGAGAGATAAGGGTAAAAGCATTGATCAAAGAAAACAATGCCCATTATCACAATCTCTCCTAAAGAGTTAAATTTATTTTTGCTTGTTCGAAATGAACCCTCAAAGATTTACACTTTATTCAATCAAGCTCAGTTTGGGTTAATTTATATTAATAATGTTTACAATGACAATGTCTTAGAAATTATTATAAACATGTTATAAAATTTTAATGGAGAAGCACATGCCTATTTCAATAAATAGGCTAGAGATATAAACCTTGTTACCATTGTGAAAGTAGAGAAGGAAAAATATTTGGTAAGTTTTCATTACTTCTAACATGTATTCTTGTTATTATACTTTTTATGTACTTGAGTCTTATATATTATTTATTTTTGATAAGGTAAGGTGGCAAACTAGGAGCTAAACCCTTTACAAATAAAAAAGACAAGAAGCCAAACAAACAAAATATGCCTTCAAAGAGATGATGGCACTAGCCAAGAACAACAGACAAAAACAAAACACAAGAAATAGAAAGACCAGATTCAGAGAGGACTCCCCTTACATAACTATTGATTTTATAAGATCATTAATTTTCTTAGTATTCTTTGCATTGTCAGCATGCCCAGTATTACCCACCACTTCTAGCATAGACATGTTCAACAGAATTGTATTCCAAAGTCCTTTGGTGAAAATCTTATCCAACTTCTAAATACAGTCCTTCAGGGCCCCAATTTCAACTTTCTAATCAGTCTCATTCTCACTACCCTCACTAGCTTCCTCGGCATACATATTACCCTTATTGTCAATAGTTCCCATAGTGTCAGCACCATGCTCCTTAGTAACCTCAAAATCCCTAGTAGCCTGCTTCCCTCCAGTGCCTCCAAAATTTCCTAGATTTCTAGATCCTTAGACTCTTCCTCCTAGGTTGCTTTATCCAAAGCACTTTCTAAGTAATTAATCAGTCTAGCCTTCGAGGCAGGTTTACCAGCAATCTACCCTAACCTTCACACTCTGAAGGAGAATCCTTCCTTATTAATTTTGGAAGGCTTGTGAGATTTACCACCTTGGCCCCATGTGGCCTTGCCCAGATTCTTGTGGGTCCCTTCCATGGTCTTTTAATATTTTCTTCCTCTTCATCAACCTTTCTCTTCTTACCCTTCTTACTCACAAAGGAGCTAGGGGTATCAATAGGGGTCTTTTTAGGTGTGGATAAGGAGACATATTTTGTTTTGGTAAGAGTAGGGGAAACCCAAGAATCATCAATAGCATCACCAGACACCGGGTTGGAAGGAATGTCTCCACTATCAACTCTGATATTCTTGGTTGGCTCAAGGGCATGGTGAAAGTTGTATAAGCATAAAATTAGCCCTTGGTGTAGGGGAATAGGGTTTATATCCATCTTCTTAGCCATTTTAGCTCTCACCCTTAGGACAAAGTGTTCCAAAGAGGAGAGCAAGTAAAAAGGAAAGCTAATAATAACCTTGCACCTAAAATGATTTAACAAAGGAGGGTGGTAATTATAAAACCTAGTAAATCACCCTTCAAGTGTGAAGTACTTCATGAGAATGAAGCACACTCCATCCCATGGCTCTAAAAGTTTAGCACACTCAAACCCTCCTTGATATGGGATGAGTTCTTCTCTCTCACCCAAAAATAGTTTATGGCTAGCCATATCCATGATTTTGGTTTTCCTTTAAAGTTTTGTACCCTACATGGTCATTCCCATGGCCATAGAAATCATCTTTTCATATATTTCAAAACTAATTTTGTCCACTGTGACCCACCTATTTAACCAAGATCTCACAAACTACTCAGACAAGTTTTCATCATCCAGATATGGGCTAATACCCCTTTCTTTACAATAATGCCAAACCAATAGATTATCTTTAAATTCATAGTAGGAGACAGGTTTAATTTGAATATGGTCTCCCCCCATTTTGTATTTTTAGACCCAAATAGTGGAGTTCTTAAGTTCCACCTTTAGCTTTGAACTAGTTTCTAACCCTTGTTTCTGTTTATGCAGAATGCAAATGTGATAGCTCATTTTACAAAATACCCTGTAGAGATAACGTTGTCTACTCCCATGCTTGAAAATTATTTTCCCTTTATTTTCATGATCAGACCCATGTGCCTCAACCTCATGATATAATGAATTATGAATTATTACCAAAAAAGTACTAAGGTCATCAAGTTCTACGATCCCTGATGGCCCTCTCCATGTGGACCACCTCTAAGAGCTATCCTTATCATTAATGCACCTCATTCTTGAAAAGTCATCTCCTTATGAATGATCTCCATAATGTTTAATGGAATATGAACACCTTGTCACCACACCCTCCATCCTAAAAATTACTGACCAAGGTTGTTACAAGCATCAGTGACCCTGTTTCCTTCTCTGTAGGTATGGGAAATCTCAGCTTCAGAAAACTTTTGCAAAAGAAATTAGATATCAGTAATGCTATCTTTTAGCTTGATTCCCACATTTGATGCTTCATTAATGACATCTATGACTATCTTAGAGTCTCCTTGTATATTCAAGTTCCTTATTCCTAGGGATATAGCTAACTTTAATCCCTATAGTAAAGCCATTGCTTCAGCATAGTTGTTGCTTTGGCATCCAATTCCACTAGCATAGATAGCAGACATCCATCCTTTATATTTATTTATAATTCCTCCTCTAATAGCTTTACGATACAACTTGGATGCCCCATCAAATTTGAGTTTCATCCAGTTAGGTTAAGGGGGGATCCATTTAGTATTTAGTCTCTATAGCATTTTGGAGTTATTATACCTAGGGATCTGGTTTAAAACCTTCCAATTGGCTACAATTTGGTTTTCAATTTGAGATAGGGGTTTCCTCACAACACAAATATGAGCTGTTGTAACACTTTCAATAATGGTCTTAGCAAAGGAGTTAAACACCTGAGAAGCATTTCTAGCAGTGTCCTTGAAAATTCTATGGTTGCGCTCTTTCCATAAAATCCAGCTCAAACATGGCAGAGTTTGCTTCCATAATTCCATAAGCCAGGGATGTGTGAATGTTGGATTCTAGCTAAGAATTACTTCTTTAAGTTTAGAATTATAGACCCATTCAATACCAAAGTTGTTAAGTATTGTGCCCCATAATTCCCAGGAAAAATCACAGTGGATAAAGAGGTTTGAAACTGATTCCTCTTTTGAACCACACAAGAAACATTTGTTAACTAGTGTAAACCCTCTCTTTTGAAGGTTATCCTGAGTAGGGATTTTTTTATGAGTAGCAGCCCACCAAAACATGTTAATTTTTGGAATAAGTTTATGATTCCAAACCTTTTTCCATACATCTTTATTTTGAGCTTCATGAATGAGCAGATGGTAAGTAGATTTGATAGAGAATGATCCATTCTTATCTAGCCACCAGTATTGTTCATCCTCCCAAGGGAAGAGAGGGATTTTGATCTCCTAAATGCACTATTAGATCTCTTAAACTCTAGGGAAAATCTCAAGCCAGTGATCATAGTAATCTAATAGATTTTTCTAGCTCCTCATCCCATTGTTATTTTCCATATAATCACTGACCCTATCTCCAAAAAACTAGGTAGCCAAGTCAGCAATCTCTCCATAGTTTCCTTATGTGATGAGATCCTTTTCCTTTTACCAGGTATCATCCTAGAATTTAATATGCCAGCCATTTCCAAGTTTCCATCTAATTCCCTATTTAGGAAGGCTTCTACTTTTTAGCATTTTAATCTATATCACAGATCCTTGGGGTAATCCTATCTATTGAATAAAGTTTGAATCATCAATGCTATGCATATATTTGGCATACATTATTTCCCCCCAATCATTGTTTTTATGGATTAGGTTCTAACTAACTTTTGAGAGAAGGGCTTTGTTCATGTTTCTGATAGACCTAATATTGAGTCCACCATGAGATTTTAGAAGACACACTTTTTCCCATCTGACTAAAGACATGCTCTATTTATCTTCCACTCCCATCCATAAAAATTTTATTTGGATCTATTCTAATTTCTCAGCAATATACATAGGAATTTTAAAAAGAGACAGGAAGTATGTAGGAATACCTTGCAGCAAAGCTCGAAGAAGTTGTAGTTTACTAGCATTACTGAGTAGTTTCCCTTTCCAACCAAAAGTTTCCTCTACATTCTTTCCACAATTCCATTCCAAAAACTAGGAGATACCTCTTTGACTGAGAGTGGGAGACCTAGGTAGGTATCTAGTAGGGCAGCTTCAACACATTCTAATATATCAATGATTATATGTCTAAGTTCATTAGGAGTGTTAAAGAAATACACATTGCTTTTCTGGAAATTTATCCTTTGTCCCAACTCTCTAGCATAATTATTTAGGATATTATTCCATCTTCTAGCTTTAATCACTGATGAGATGATAAAGAAGATGGTATCATCCATAAACTATTGTACCACCATAAGATGAAGGGAGGAGGCAGGTTTGATGCCCTCTAGCTTTTTTGAGGCTATATCTACTTATATGTATCTTCCCAGTGCCTCTACCATAATTATGAATAAGTACAGGGAGAGAGGGTCTCCCTAAATAATTCCTCTCGAGGAAGAGAAAAACCTTCTAGGAACATCATTAACTAGCATTGAGAATTTTGCAGAAGAGACCGCGTTCCATATCAAGTGAGACATTTTATCATTAAACCCAAATTTTTTGATCACTTGGAATAGAAAAGTCCATGAGACTCTATCATAAGCTTTAGAAATATCTAGATTGAGAGCCATACTAGGGATTTTACTCTTATCCATGGAGTGAATAGTCTCATGTGTGGTGATCATAGCATCAAGAATCTGCCTACCTAGGATGAAACCTTTTTGAGTAGGAGAAATAATTTTGTCTAGTAAAGGTTGAATCCTCATAACCAACACTTTAGTACATAACTTATAAATAGTGTTGCAAGACTAATGGGCCTAAAATTAGTAAGGTGTGAATGTTGTGATTTTTTACGAACAAGTACTATGAAGGTATTATTAACTTGTTTCAAAAGTTTACCTGATTTGAAAAAATCATGAACAACAGTTATGAGATCTACTCCTACTATCTCCCAATATTCCTAAAAGAATATAGGAGGAAAGCCATCAAGACCTATGGCTTTGAATGCACCCTTGGAGAATAAAATAACATGGACTTATTCCTCAGATATAGGCTTTAACATCTCTAGATTATCTTCTTCTGTTATCAAATAGGGGATTTTATTAATGAATTGATTCATAGGTCTATCAATTCTATCATTATTATTTTCTTCCACAAGCAAATTCTAAAAGAAAGCCCTAGCTTGTTCCCCTATTTCATTATCCTCGATAATAATGTCACCATTATCTAAGATAATCTTAGTTATTGAGTTGGTTTTCCTATGTTTCATAGCTGAGAGATAAAAAAAGGTAGTGTTCCTATCCCCCTCTTTAAGCCACTGAACACAGGATTTTTGTTTCTAGAAAACCTCTTCTCTTTCCATAAGATTATTCCATTTATAAGATAAGGCATTCTCTTCTTCTAAAGTGTCTTCAGAGTCATCCCCTTGATCTATCAATTGTTGTATATCATTGAGTTTTCCCACTATATTTTTCTTTTGCTGGAAGACTTGCCCAAAGTTGTATATATTCCATCCATAAACTTCTTGTTTAATGTGCTGAAGTTTCTTGACTATTCTAAACATAGGAGTACCTTGAATAGGAATTTTCCACCATTGGGCCACCATTTGTCTAAAGTCTTTGTGTTTGATCCACATAGATTCAAAATGGAATGGGGAATGTTTGAATTGTCCCTGTTCTCTCCAACTAAGGAAGATCGAGCAATGGTCAGACATGGTTCTAGGGAAAGCCTACACCTGCATATTAGGATAATCCTTATAGTTTCTTGATATAAGAAATTTATCTAATTTAACTTGAATCCTTTGATCTCCTCTTCTTTTATTGGTCTAAGTAAAATTTTGGTTTTGCAGCTCTATGTCCAATAATCCCCAATCATTGATGAATTTAACAAAGTCAAACATGATGTCTGAGTAATACATAATCCCACCCTATTTTTTAGAAGGGTATAGAGGAGTGTTAAAATCTCTAGCTAACATCCATCTAATGTTTTGGGGATTATTCCTAAAACTACTCAAGTCTACCATACTTTCTATCTCAAAGCTCTATTATTCGGTCCATATACATTGATCAATGACTAGTTCAAAGATTTCACAAAGAAATTGGTAATCAAGAAGTGCTTATTATAAGCCATAAGAGACCACTAGATTTTAGCACTATTCCACATAGTGACAATCCCCCTAAAGCCCCTTCAACTAGACTAATGCAAAAAGTTGCCTTAGGCCATATATAGGCAGTAATTTTTATAAAAATCTCCTCTTTCATATTGACTTATTAGAGTAATAAAATATCTAATTTATTATCTAAAATGTAGTTTTTAACCTCAAACTACTTTGAGGGACTATTAAAGCCCCTCAGGTTCCAAGATAATATTCTCATTTAGAGGGTTTGGGGGGTTGGGTCTCCAGTGTTTTCTGTTTACCACTAGCAATCTCCCTAGCAATCTCTCTTTGTCTTATTTCTCTTAGGGTTGGTCTCCCTTGTTTGGGCTCAGTGCCAACATCTATAGATTTTTTACCTTTTGGGTTCTTTTTATTTGGGGTAACCCACTCCTCCTATTCATTACTACCACTTTTTCTTGTTTCACCTATTGCTAAATAGTTTCCTACTTGGTCTCTGACTTTTAGAGCATGGAAAATGTCTATATTTAACTATAAGTCTGCTTCTCCTTTAGTGGGATTTTCTGGAGTTACTTCTTCCTGTCCATCTCTTGGAACTTTGTCTTCTTCATTGACTTCCTCTATCAAATGGTTACCTCTCTCTCCTTCCTTAGACATATTAGTCTATTTTTCTAGAGGGTTGGATGTGTTTAATATAGCCTTCTAACTAGCATATGATATTATATTTTCCTTTAGGACAGCTTTTCCCTCACTACTAGTGATATCCTCCTTCCCTGTCTCCTCCTCTCCCTTTTTTTTATTGTCAGTATTTTCCACATTACTCTCCATTTCCTACTTGTTATTCTTTCCATGATTGAGAGCTTGATCCTCCCCTTCAACTTGGGAATCATCTTTCCTTCCCTTTTGCTTTATTGTGCATTATGTCATTAAATGTCCCTTTCTCTTACATATTTGATAGAAAGTGGTAGCATTTTCATAAGTGATCGGCTGAGTCCAAGTCCCATATTTAGAGTTTAGCTTTATGGATGTAGGGAGAGTCCTATTAATTTCAACATTGACACAAAGTATAGTGTACACACATCTAGACTTTGTTTTGGTTATGTGATCTATAGTAACATATTGGCCAATAGAATTGCCAATAGCTGTGAAAAAAATTTCATCCCAAAATTCCAAAGGGAACCCTGGCAGTCTTACCCAAGCAGGAGTAGATTTATTAAGGTCTAAGTTAGAATAAAAACCTAGTTTCCATGAGCCTAAGGCAAGAGAATGTGGGCCATATAGCCATGGTCCTCCAGAAAGAGTAGTTATCATGTCCTCCCTATTTGTAAATCTAAAAATGAATAGGCCTCTTGCCATGGCAGTGATCGAAACACTACCCTTAACTTTCCACCTAGACAATACCCATTTGCTAACCATTTAAATATTAGGATAGAATGAAAAAAACTTACCTACCAATGTAAGTTCCATGGATGTCATGATTTCCTCCAGCAGATCACTTGGGATATTCAAGGCCGTGCCCTCAGAGGTAACATGGAGGCTCGACAAGCTTTTTGAGGGGCACGTCTTTTCACTTGTAAGTGCTTTCTTCCATCCATTGGATGGAATATCCACTATAAAATTTTTGAATAGATCCCCAGAGGCACTGCCACTAATAGTAGCCTCCATTGGATCTGTGATCCCTCTGGTCGCACTCAGGGGGCCCAACTAGCCAAGAAAAACTAGTTTCAAATGTTATCCACATAGAGCAGATCATGAAATTGGGTATGTTAATCTTCTTCTTATATATTATTTGTTAATTACAAGTAAAATATGAAAATTTGAAGAAATAAGCACATTTTATTAATACGCATTTGAAAAATTCCCATAAAAGTATAACCTTAGTGATTACATTCAAGTAAAATCTTGTTTTATTAAATAAAAAAATAACACTTTGAAGAAAAAAATTAAAGAGAATGGGATGGATCCAAACATTTTATTGAAGAAAAAAAGAGATGTAGATCTAATTATTCTATTAGTTGATGATGTAGTGAATGAGGAGAGATAAAATATTGCAAATATCAATTCTACTATAAATTATCTTTTTAAGGAAGTGGTTATCAGGGAGTGTGCACGGGCAGGTTAGGAGAGTGGGGTTATCGTGAAGGGCAATGACACACAACAAGTGAGTAGAGAAGATGTTATAGTTAGATGTTAGTTTGTTTTAAAAAAATTTTAATGTTAAAAATTATTGGTTTCTATTCAAGGTAGTTTATTATGCTTGAAAACACTTATTTTATTCAACATTATACATGCCAATTTCAAATTATATATGTTGCACTTTATGTTTGAAACTCTTTTGGTTTGTAATTTTATGGTTTTAAATGTGTTGTGTGGTCTAACATATTTAGCCTTAAATATTAAATGCTTCAATTTAGTTAGCCTTAGTTTTACTATTTAATTTTTTTTTGGTTAAATATATTGTTTAAATATTGTTCAGTCTTAACTATTCTTTAGACAATGTTCAAAATGATTGATAACTATTAAACACTTATATTTAAATTTATTTTGGTCTAGATTGTAAATGTTTTGTAGTATTTAATTAATAGATTGGTATTTAATTAATTAATACTATGGAATACTCTTGGTTTGTAATTTAAACAATTTAAATGTTTTGCGTGGTTTAGTGTAGTTAGCTGTAAATATTTAATGGTTATATTATAATAGTAGTTGTACTATTGAAAAAAGTATTGTTTAAATATATTTTTTAAATATTCTTTAGTCTTTAATATTCTATAGGTAATGTTCATAATGATTGATAACTATTAAACACTTATGTTTAAATGTATTGTGTTCTAGATTGTAAATATTTTCTAGTATTAATTAATATTTTGGTATTTAATTAATTAATACTTTGAAACACTCTTGGTTTTTAATTTAATGATTTTAAATGTGATGTGTGGTTAAATATAGTTAACCTTAAATATTCAATTGTTATACTATTTTATTATTTTTTCTATTTGAAAAATTCTTGGTTAAATGTATTGTTTAAATATTCTTTAGTCTTAACTATTCTGGAGGCAATGTTCAAAATGACTGATAACTATTAAACACTTATGTTTAAATGTATTGTGGTTTGGATTGTAGATTTTTTTTACTATATAATTAATTAGTACTTTGTAATTTTAATTTATTATTTAAATAATTATTAATTATATGGGAAAAGATATAATATTTGTTACACTATGTTTGAAACACTCTTGGTTTATAATTTTATGATTATAAATGTGTTGTGGTCACCCTCAAGTGTAGCAAATAAAATATGGAAGTTCTATTCTTTGAAACACACAAAATTTTAATATTTCAAAATAAAGTTCTTAATTTTAGTCTATTGAAGAAGTATTACTATATTTTTTACTATCAAAGTCTCATAATTTTAATTTGAAAATGAAGACATCAGTTATAATTAACTCTCAATTAATCCATAGATTTTAGGAAGCTTGCAAGTAGTTTACATGCATGAAATAGATTAAAAAATTTAAACTATTTAAACATGAAAAAATATGAAATATTTTAGGAAATAGTAATTTCTATACTTATCAAACTAAAAATCAGGCAACTAAAACAATTCTCAAGAAACTTGCTCATCATAAGTGTGATTTGCATATACCATGTCAGTGCCATATTCAGTTTCAGTATTTGTATCTTATGTATTGGTCACTATATTACTATTGCTTCTTCTTTAAACTAGAGAAATCCATGTTGCCAATGCTCTATCATAAGGAAACTTGTCCATAGAATAATGTGAAACATAGAGTCTCAATAAAATATCTAGATTTCTATGTAATATGTTTCTAAGTTTTGACTTCAACAAATATAATGCACTAAACACTCACTCATATTCTATAGAACCTCAAATAATTATTTGAACAAGTTCATTTAATCTGAAATATCTACTAATACTTTCTTGTAAGACACTACTAGGATAATTTTTTTCAATAGCCATGTGATTGCACCATTTTTAGTCAGGTTACTTAAACACTACAATTTATCTATCATTGTAAATATAAACTATGTTGACTAAGATGTGAGTAATTATTTATTTAAAATACTATTAATCCCAACTCCATTCACCTCTAAAAATTTAGAAAAATGCTTAAAAATTAAACCCATGTATTTGTGAAATAAATTGATAATATATTCTTAACTATTAAAACTATTCCAAAAAATGGGATTCACAACTCCCATGCCCTCCAACAACTCATTCCTTCAAAAACATTCTTTGATCTTAGAAGATAAAGTTTTCCAGATTTGCTTAGTTTAATTCATATTTTAAATAAAATGGTATCATATAGTAGATGTTTTATAGGTACATCTTTAGGTTTAACTACCATAACTTCAAGTTTTCTATAGCAAGTGTTCATTGCCATTTACCATGACACAAACATGATCATTGATATTGAATTTCAAATAACTCTCAAGATTCTAAAAATCTATCAAAATTTTCTAGGTTCTAAAAATAGGTCTGTGAAATCTTTCATTTGATCTGTATAATATATCTAAAGATTGACCTACACATTTTTTAAAACATATGAAGTCAAAAATATGAATAGATCTCTCTTGGACATGTTTCATTAAATAGTTAATTTCCTTGAACATTACTAGAATACCACACAATGTAAGTAATGTTTAAAAATCTATTAAACAACATAAAAAAATCTTTTGATTTGTCAACTTCCCTATAGTATTTATAAATAAAGCCTACTAAATATGGATATTCCTCAAAGATTCTACATTTTTTTAGAGGCTCATTACCATTTTATAGTTCCATAAGTTCTATAAATAGATATTTTATAGCCCAGTCAACTTGAAAAGACCTTCCTATTCTCTATGTACTTATCTTCATCCATCAAATTTTTTGAGTGGAATTTTCAATTGAATTTGGTGTCTAAAGAGAATTGTAATTCTCTATTAAAGTACCCAAAGGAGTGTTTTCTAGCAGTGGCATGTCATTAATAAAATCTTCAAGTTGTGAGACGTTATTGAGATTAATTCTTTATAATGAAATAGTATCATTATCAATGGTGATTTTTACATTGAAATGGTTTTAAAATTATTTTACAATTAAAAATAAAAATTATTTATTTTTTAAGTATAGTTTCAAAATTAATTGTATTTGGAGTGCATGTCATTTATGTAGTATTCTTTCTTGGGTTTCTAAAGTAAGAGAGTATGTTAGATTTTTAAGATATTTGCTATGGTTTTTTACCCTTGGCATTACTACTTGATGCTATTGTAACTAAATGAGTATGTTATAGGACACAAGATGTAGATGGGTGATAGTAGTTAGGAAGGCATTGTTGGGTGATAGCAATCAGGTAGTGGTAAAATGTAGTTGAGTGACAATAATTAGAGAGATAGTGCTAATGTGTGGTAAAATGGTACTAGGTAGTAAAGTGATAATAGTTAGTGTATTTCAATCAAGCATTACATTGTTCTTCAGTGGCATAGTGCAGTTGGGTGGCACAGTGTTATCAAGTGGTAGAATATGGTCAAGAGGCACATTGCTATCGAGCACAAGTAGTCGATTAATAAACTATGTTGTCAAAAAATAACACTCAGGTGGAAATGTGTTGTCTAACAGTAGTAGTGAGGTGGAAAAGAGGTGCTTTTAGGGATGCAATTAGGTGGTTACAATAATGTTGTTAGGTGGCCTTAAGGCTCAAGAAATTAGCAATGAGGTAAAGAAAGAACTTTTATGGTAACCCCAATGAACATATGTACTATATATAAGGTGAATTAAATGGATACCCCCATAATTTTTGTAAAGGATTGGTGAGCCAACCCTTAAAAAATTTCATCCTAAAATTTTAGGCAAATGGGCCTTATGTACTACTAAAAAATCACCAAATTTAATTTACCAATAACTAAATATTCATGAATTAACTAATATTCACCATTATAATTTACCATGCTCTAAGTATGGAATCATAATTGATCCATAATGAGTTAAGGCCATCTCATCCCTCCCCCTCCAAAGCCACAAGAAGGATCTATATAGCCTCTTAGGAAGGATAAACTTCATTAGGAAGTTTTTTCCTAACTTCACTATGTTAGCCAAGCTCCTCACAATAATTCTTGAGAAAGGCACTACATTCTACTAGACTCTTGAAGGAAAAATTCACTTTGAGTCCATCAAGAATAATATCTCACAATATCCCACTCTAATCAACCCTAATTATAGTAAGGATTTTATCCTTTATACATTAGGTAGAGTTAAAGACATCTCAACTATTCTTGCATAGCATAAAAATGACTAACTATAAATTATTATCATGCTCTTCAGCTAGGCACTCAAGGATTATGAGCTACGATATATATTTTTGTAAAAAAATTCACTCATAGTCATAAGGATGCTCAAAAAATTTAAACACATACTCTCCAACAATAAGATCTAGGTCATGGTTGTGCATGCAAGTATAAAAGATTTCTTACTCAACAAGGACATTGGTGAGAAAAGAGCCAGCTAGATCATGAAAGTGATGGATTATGATGTAGAATTCTAAGTCACCAAGATAATATGAGGAAAAGGGTTATGTGAGTAGCTAGTAGAAATTGTGAAAAATGAGCACAATGTAGTTTTTATGTTATGCAAATATTGATTAGTAGACCAAGGTACCCTGACAAGATGGACCAAAAGTATGAGTTCTTTCCTTTAGAATAGTACATATCCCCTTATCCTCAATAAATTTAAGCATAGACATTTAAGGTTTAAATCCATTCTTTTCACACTCATTTATGGTGTGTAGTTCAAAAGGGACCTCAATAGAGTACACTTGAGGTGCATAGAATCATACTAGGTGAGTAGGATTCTCTAAGAATTCTATGATGGGACATTAGCAAGATATTATTCACTAAGGACTACCATTGTAAAAATCATGTGAGCTAGATATTATTTGCCATCTCTATTAAAAAATGTGTACTCATGGGTGTGAAATTACAAGAAATGCACCTTTTTTAGGCAAGTAGAGGTTAGTGGCCTTACCACTGTGCCTAATACAAGCTAATCATCCCTTTACATAGTGGGGCTTAGATTTCATTGGGATGATAAATCCACCATCAAGTGCATGATATAAGTGGATTATCATGGCCATAGACTATTTCACAAGGTGTATAGAGCTGGTAGTGTTTAAAAAGGCCAATGAGGCATCAATTTTGGATTTATATGAGAACATTATAACAATATTTGGTATTATAACCACCATCATATCTTATAATGTGTTGGATTTCCTTAAAACCAAGATCAGTGAGTGGGTGGTCTAGTACAACATCCATCTAAGCACCTCCTTAGATTATTACCCTTGGGGTAATGGTCTAGCTGAGTCAATGAATATAAATTTGATTCATAATATTAGAGGGACCATGGAGCACAATCAATGATTTTAAAACACAAAAATTAAGATATCCCTTTGGGATAATTAGATCATTCCTAAAAGAGTGTTAGGGAATTAAACCTTCATGATAGTCTATGGGAAGGAAATCAAGTTTTCTATGTACCTTGATTTACTTTCATTGGAACATGCCCATTAGTTGGAACTAATAGAGAGTGAGCCCCTCATAGTAAGATTAATTGATATAACAAACCTCAAAAAGTAGATCAAAAGTTGTACACACCTTAGAGCTTTAACAAACCTAGAATAAGAGGAACTTTGATAATAAGGTCATTTACACAAGTTTTTATGAAGGAGATTTGGTGCTCAAGTGGGATGTAGATATCATGAAGGAAAGAAGGCATATCAAGTTTTATGTGATGTAGAGTGGTCTATATGTCATAATTGATTGTAATCAAGAAAAAAACTTTTTAGTTCACTAGGTTAAATGATGAGGATTTTCCAATCCTAGTTAGTGGGATTCATCTCAAAAACTACCTTGATTTTGTATATTTTGTATATAGTATATTATGTGTTTTTGATTCCCCTAAATTTCATGTGCACATTGCTTTTAGATTAGTTTTATTTTCTCTAAGATATGTGCACAGGTATGTTAGCTTAGTTTTATCATTCCTCTAAGAACCTTTCAACATATTTATTTTATTTATTTTTCCTTATATAAGGTATATCAATTGATTTTAAGGTTAGGTTTGGATTATCATACCTAATCTTAGTTAGGAATATGAAGATCAAGGAATTCTAGATGACTCCATACCCAATGGATTACTTCAATACTACTGAAATCCTCCTTAATGGGCAAGTGGTGCACAAAAGTCATAAAAAGTGTTGACTTTCAAATTCAAACATTAAATAACTATTTTACTCAAAGGGACTACATAAATAGTCATGCACTTGCATAGTGATTAAGTTACCCAAAATGAGTCTCTGTGTAGAGCTTCTCATTTTTGCCCTCACTCAATAATTAGATCAAGTTCACTCATCAGCTGAGTATTGATCCACACCTATAAGGAGTCCCTAATGTGTACCCCATGTATATATCCTTAATTTTACTAGCATGACATGTAAGTCAAATGATGTAGGCTTCTCCTAATCTGAGAAATAAAAGAGAAAATTATTTGGGGATAGTTCTAGATTAGGAAGGGTGCACGTAAGATCTCCAATATTCTTGTGTAATCTTATTCAAAGACTTTCTTATCACTAAAATGATGAAGTGTCAATAAAAATAGTATATTTTCCCATTTTCACCCTTGTAAAACATATATTGTGATCTCAAATTGTGTAGCGTTATCTTTGCAAACCAACATAGGTTCCAAATAAGACATAGAATATGAGAACCATCAAAAGGGACTTGGTGTAGAAGGAGATTGGGACTTGTAACTTACACATAAAACTACCCTTGGTTTCATTCATAATTTTATATCCACATTACACAACTGACACTCTATATAACCTTTAGTCCATAACCATGTGTAAGACTTTATGAATATGGGTGCACAACAACTCCATTGCCTGTGTTGGATGATAGGGAAGAAACTAAGGATGCATCTATGTGGACAAAAATTAGTAAAATGACCCAAGTGGATTAGAAGGTGAATATCATAAATGAAAATGGAATTTGAGCTCAATTACATATTAAGGGAACCAAATTATAACATAATTAAATGCTAAGGTGATTGCCAAGTTATTAGAACATGGGCATGTAATCTCTTCTGACAAATATCCCTACTTCTACACATCAATATTAAATGTTGTAACTTCCCTAATAGTAGATGATATTTCATTTAATGACCCATGGGTCTCTCATTTCATAACAAAGCTTGGGTTTTTCATAGTAAAATGGTTAACATTTTTAGGCATCCTTATACTACCAAAAATTTCCCTCCAAGAGCACTTATGTTGACTGAACCTTGTACTTTCATGAGAATTGAGTTCACCTTCTTTCATTTTTATTTCATCTTGTATGTGTTGATATTTATCTATGGGTAATTTTCATCCCTTTCATTATTGTCCATTCATAACACCTCTATGCATAACTAGGAACTCATATGTAGGTCGTATTCTATGTGCCCTTAGGTCTGTGTAGACTTTGACTATAGATAATATTCATCCCTCTCAATGTTGTGCTATGGTATTGCACCTCAATACAGAATAATTATATATTTGAAGTTTCTATGGTGTATTTTATGTTATATTATCTCATTCTTATTAATTTGTAATGTTTTTTAAATATTTAGAGGTGCTTGCTCTATTCTTGGTGCATCACCTTTTACATTTCAACAATCGCTTACCTTTTCCTACCCTTTTTCCCTTGTCAATTTTAGGTTTAGATCTAGTTTCAGATTTCATTCTACTCTTTTTAGGTCTATGTATTGGCCCTAAACTAGGAGAATCTATAATATAAGGAAGATAGAATAATTTGAAGGTTCATCCCAAGGAGCATAGGAATTCCACACCTTAGAGGATGATCCCATTATTACATTGAGATAGAAAATAACTCTTTGGTGCATAATTTTGACGTGTTAGGTGTGGAAGATCTATGCATAAATGTGAATGAGATCCCTTCACAACCATGGGTGCATGTTTTTAGTGATAACAGATCTTAATATCATTAAAAAACATGCTAAGATGATTAAAAAATAAGAATGGGTTTCTAGACCTATCCATAGCCCCATCCCTAAGTACAAGAATAAATACAAAAGCAAGTTGGCTTATTTATGGAAAATTACATTGATTAAAAATATTCAACACCTCTAATCTACCTTATACACATAGTTTTTATTACTTATCCCCAACACATTATAAAGGAACCTGTAAGTAAAAGTGGAGTAGATGGTGTATTTTTTGTGTTAGCTCTACCTCTAATTATGATAACACAACAAGTAAGTCTTCCTTTATTATTGTCTCAAGTTCATGTTGGTTCTCCACATTTGTCTCCATCAGCAATGATTCCATAGTCCCCTAGGTATCCATCTCCATCACAACATACCATGAAAATTACACCTCCATTGGTAGTACTTCAATCCACTGTATTGAAATATTCACCACCCATCATTCCTCTAGTAGTCATCACTCATCCCACTCCCTCACCATCTATAATAAATACAACCACTTCATCTCCCATTCCACATTCAACTAGGAAATATTTTATTGTTACAAAATTAGTAATGACATATATAAGGAAGACTAATATCCCTACCATTTCACCTCAAAATGTGGAAGTGGAGAAGAAAGATGTGGTTGTTCCCAAGGAAAGGAAACAAAGGAGGAAGGGTGAACTTGGGTTAGACACTATTTATATTTATGATAGTGAGGAGGAGGATAAAAGATGAAGAGATGAAGAATGGATATCAAATATTGATACAAAATAAACAAAATCATTTTATGAGACTACACAAATAAAGGAAGATGATGAATGGATAGATAAGGAAAGCACCCAGCTAGGAGGAATAAAACTACTATAAGAATCTGAAGAAGTCAATTAAGGAGATGGTAACATGGTGGATACTAAATTACTATAAAATAGAGAAGGAGATGTAAAAGGAGAGGTAAAATCAAAACTACACTTTATAATACATAATCCATCCCCAAATATAACTCTAAGATCTCCACCTTAGGCTAATATAATGACAATTATAGCAATCGATGACCCAGTTATCTCTCCCCATGATGTAAATCCTCCAAGTAATCATTATTTAAAAACTCCATTAGTTACTATAGTTAAAATTAGTGTAGTATATTCTTTACATTCTTTGCATTCTTTAATTCAAATAAACCAACCATAGGTAGATATAATGCCAATTTGGCCTACCACAACCTAGCTTACTACTATGGTTCCTACCACCATCATTGTGACTACTAGGGATATATACACTTATATCACTAGTTATTTACAAAACCTATTGACCACCTTAGTGACCCAATAATTTTTTAGTGTAACTATTTATTTTTCCCCTAAGCCAATCAAAAGGGTACATTTTGAAAACCTAGTATCCACCTCAATTTTTGATACATTAACCAACCCTCCTAAGTTTAATACATATTTAGAGATGCCTATTGGTCAAGAACCTTAGGTAGACTCACCTACAGTCTCAGTTTAGAAAGAGGTAAAGAAGGAAAAATATGTAATTGATACACTAGCTCAAAGGTGGATTACTAAATGGATGACAATTATTACTCTTTTTCCTATAATAGGGACATCTTCACCTAAGTCCATGATACCTCTAGGTAAATCCCCTTTAGTTAATTTTTCAAAACAAGCACATTCAACAAGGATAATAGAACAAATAGAGAAATTAATTGCATTGAAAATTCCTTCATGGATTCAATAATTATAATAGGAAGAAGTAGGAAGAAAAGATTTAGTGATTACTAATAAAATCATAGCAACATTTCACTTTGATATAAAGACTAACACCTTGATAAAGGTTAAGAGAAAAATTATGGTTGTAGAAGGTCAACAAGTTGAGTTAGAACAAATAAAAGACATATTCTCTTTGATAAAATAGAAAAAAGTAAATCCCGCAAACCTAAATTGATATAGATAGGACCACTACACTTTTTGTATATTTTATTTGAGGGGTTATAAAAGAGATGTTCAAAAATTTTGATCACCCTATTCAAATTCAACCAGAGAGGAGCACCATCCAAACTCTCAAGTAAATTATGAATAACCTAAAGGGGACAACTAGGAAGTTGTTAGATACTATTAGTTTAATAAGGTCTGTAAATGACATATCCTAATCCAAGTGGGGAGATATTATTAAATTATTTAATAAAATAAAATACATTGATGGAAAGCTAAATTTTATAAGCTGAGAATTTAAGAATAAGTTTGATTCCTATTTGAATTTAATTACAACATCTGAGGTTACATGGGCACAAATTGAAGAGCTACTCAAGTAGACACTCCATAGGGGTAACTAATGGTTAGACCCTTTTTTGAAAATCTCCTATGAGTAGCACTTGACAACTTTAGAGTGGATATTGAGGAAAATGTTTATATAAAAAATGATGACAAAATGTGACATGTGAATTTTGAAAGAGATAATAACATAAGAATTGAGGCACCACATGTTGAGGTTAGAGATGCATTCAGCACACAATAATTTTATGGACAAACTTCCTCAATTATTCAAAAGAGATTTTATTGATTTTAAAACCATAAACATTGACTTATACTCAAGTCATGCACTATATATACATATGGAAGACATCAATCAAATAAATTCAACATCAGGGGTAACACCTACTCCACCTTAGGGTACTTAGCTTCCGGATACACACTAGTGCATACATAAAATGGGCTTTCCTACATGCCACTTCTATAAAATACTACCACAAATACATTAACATCCATTTATAGGATAGCTTTAGTTACAATAACCATTCCATATATAACATAAGTTACAATTCCAGTTCCATCAACTTTAACTTCTATGATGGTTGTGCTATATTTTTTTTCTTTTAGTAGTTTTACATCAGCAATTTATAAATATACCTATGTATTTTCATGTTCTATTTGAGATGGAACTATTAGTTACTAATCCATTTAGCATGTATATATTGTGTTTTATATGAACAATTCTATTTTTTTAATCATCATTGTACATGCATTATTTGTATGTGAATTATCATAATTCTATTTTTGTATATGTATTTTTAGAATTTTATTGAGATATGAGGCCTTCTCCATCCCAATATTATATATACTTGTATCCTCCCGATCCCAAAAGGAGGATAATTTTGTGTATTAAAATTTATATGAAAATTTAAGGAAAGTTTTGCAATTGATCTTGATGTGCAAATCTTGATTCTTCTCCAAACTTATGGATTGTGTAAGAAATTCTATCATTTTAGTTTATTAGCCTTTTGGTTGTGTATGATTTATCTCTTTTAATATAAAATTATTCATATTGATTTATTGTTGATCTGAATGTCTTTTGCATATGAATCATAATCCCCCTTTGTATATGTGTAAACACAATCTAAAAAATGTGATAACCTTTGATTTTGTGTGCTTATGTTACCTATATTCTAGTTCCATTTAACTCTTAATTGTGTTTGATTATTGATGTACTCAGTATACTACAATAGTCATCATTATTTGATTCTTTGTCCAAACTTTTGTTCATATGCTAGCCTAAAAAAATTTCATCTTGTGTAGTCCACAAGCTTCCTTTTCTACCTTAACTTTACCTCTTTTTTAGTTTATTTTGATTCTTACCACCTTAGGTTATATCCATTATCAATAAACCCATATCAAGTAGATTCATATTCATTTATAGTAGACCCATCCATGATAAACAAACTACTTCACTTGTTATTCCACCAATAGGTTATTTATAAAATCAAATACCTAGTAACACATGCCTTAGAGTGAATATTTTTTCACTAATCCTAAAATGTTAGAGGCTACCTTGTAAGGTTTATAGGGTGTACATAAAACCCACATCAACACCTTCTCCTTGATGTACATGTGCTATGAAAATTAAGTTAAAAGATGAAAAAGACATCATTTAAAACATTTTGCCTCTAATTCATAGAGACATAATTATAGGTTGTACAACATCATGGGGAAAACTATATAAAAAATTATAGAATACATAAAGGTGCATTATACACAATTGTCACCCAAAAACATATCCTTTAGTCACATAGGTATAATGTTGAATCTACCCTAGGTATATTTATTAACCAAAAAGTAGACACTAAATTTATTGCTTCATAGCAAACAGTCTATATTTCCCATATAGATCATCCATTCCTTCTAGACGAGGGATAGATTTCCATTATTATATAAACCTACTAATGTGTGGTTGTTACATCTCTTTTGATTTTCATATTTTCAATTATTCATTAAATTGATTTTAATTACATGTTCTTACTATTTTTTTCCACTAGAGTAGATCTAATTTAATTTTCAAACTATTATATCTTGGATGTACCTTTTGTATTTAGTTTTACCATTATAATAGATACATTTTACCCTAGTATCACATTTTTTAAAAAAAATTCTTCAACCCCTCAGTTCTTCAAAATGCATATATCTTTTGAGGATTCTCATTAGGATTTTGGGAATATTTTTGATTTTTTATATCTAATTTCATAGTTACATCTAGATTTTACATATTTTGATCAGACCCTATCTTGATTATTCACATTTTTCTATTTTAGGATTACATATATATTGTTAAAATTTGATGTGTATACCTTTGTTACTTTGAAGCATATATATTTCAAAATTTTATTATGGTGTGATCCTCTCCATTATTATATTACCTTTTTTGATTTACATCTTACTTGTGTTTAATACACTGGATTCACTTTATTCATGTTATTCATGTTTATTTATTATTCCTAAAAATATTATAAATAGACATCCTATTAAATGTAGTTATATATTGAGTGGTGATAATTATGATTAGACACAATTACCTTTGTAAACTACTCACATTTCTAAAATGCCAATCATAACTGAAGTCACTTCTAGTGGCATCCATCCTACCATTGACATAAATTAGGATTTTCAATCCATATGCCTTAATAAGGATATTTTTGTTCATGATGTTACTATCAATAATGATAATGAGGAGAGATAATACTTATGTTAATACACCTCCTATTTTTGCTGACATTCTAATTTTTAGTGCATGGAAGAGGCTAAATTTGGTGCCTTTATTATGACTTCCCCTAAGGAATTTGAATCTATTATTGTTATAGTTATTAAAGCACATAATGAAATAATTATGAATAAGGATTTTTTCCCCAAGTTTACTCATGTATATCCATTACATTATACTAATATACCTTTTAGAGACTCTAATTATACATTAGGTGGTGATTCTAATACTTCTCATGTTGTTATTGTAACTTATTTTGTGCTACACCCATTCCTCAAATGGGTCCTTTCACTCCTATATATTAAAAGGCTTATATAAGTCTTCCTACTACTAATCTAAGGACCAATGTGCCTCCATGATTACATTATTATATTACATCCCTTGGTCTTGGACATAGTAAAAATACCAATAATCCTTCATTATAAATAATATTAATCATAATAAAGTATCAATTTATATATACATGTATAGTAATGCTAATCATATAGTTAATCATGCATAGACTAATATTATAGTATAGAAACAACTTGATGGTATGTAATTACAACTTGTAGAATTATATAAATCATCTAATAAACCTATCCATATGGTTTCATATTATGATATATTACAAAATCCTTTGGATATGTAATTTTGTGTTCATCCCTTTCCTAATTCATTTCAAGTACCTAAGTTTACGTTTTATAATATAAATTGGGATTAATTACATTATTCTAAGTCTTATATCCCTTATTGATTTATTTTTCATTATGTTGATTTACTTATGACCAAGATATTGCCTAGGAGTCTCATAGGTTATGCCTTAGATTATTTTTGTGTGTAGACTAAAAATCTGGACAAATATGTTATTATTATTAAAAATTTATGTAAACATTAGTCAAAATTTTAACCTTCATCAAATTTTTAAAATCAAACAAGGAACTAATGAACATCTAGATAACTATGTGCTTAAATAAAAAGCCATGCTTAAAATATTATCACACCAAATTCTTGATAGGGAACTTCAATTTATACTCTCAAATATTTTCATTTCTCCATTTAAGGATAAATTCATGTTAATCATGTATGAAAATTTTCATGAGCTTTGTCATGAATTTTTCAAAATTAAACCATGATGTCATTAAATATGGACATATTCCAGTCTAGATTAGAAAATTGGAACTATTATTATTGGATTTTTATAGTATAAAGTATTTCAAATATTGGAATCCAATTTCACTATTATCATATCCTATTTTATATTTTATTGGAATTACATATCATATTTTATGGATTTCAATTTCTATGTTTTTGGAACTCAATGTTAAAATAAAATATTTTATAAAGTAATATGTTGAATTAATTTAATAATTTTTTACAAAGAATGGTTGTAATTAATATTTCATTTTTATGGAATAAAAAAAATTAATAAAGGGTCCTTCCCCTAAATTGAAGGTTATGCTCAATCTTGAAACTAACATTTCGTCATAGTACTCCCAACATTCAATGACACCAAGTACAATGATTGTTTTAGTGGGGCTAGTCAAGCTACTGACATTATAGTAAATATGGGGGATCGATAATTTAAAAACTTTTAATATAATTGGAAATAATGATATAGGAAACTTTATCAGCCCCATTGAATACCATTTTTATGTATAAAAAATAGGCCAACCTTTTGGAGGCCATAACTTTTGACCTGTAACTCTGTTTGAGCTCTTTCATGCATCAAAATGATCATATAAAAAATTATGATTCTACCATAAGCCACTCTATCCACTTAGATTTTATTATATTTTATTTTTATATTTTCATAGGGAAAATGTGATCATCTAAGGGTCTAAAATTAATGTTTAATTATTTTTTCAATAATTTTCTTTTTTTTTTAGAAATTATATATTTTTAGAACTAAAAGTCAAATTCATTTGAATTTCATACCATAAGATAATTTTATTATTTAGGTTATTTCAATAATTTTTTAGATCCATGTGTGATTGCATATGAAACTTACTATAAATAGTGGCTTCTAAAAATAAACATTTTTTTTTAGATTTTAGATTTTTCAAATTTTTGCATGCCAACTCTAAATTCTGAGTTGAGGATTATTTAAGCATGGTTTGGGTTTGTAATTTTTTCAAGAAATCATAATGAATTAATTTTGAGTATTTTTTCAAGATCTTAGCCCATTGGTGATTTTCTTGTTCTTGATAGTTTTTGGGTTCATTATTTGGTGTCCAAGCAAGTTCAAATCTTAGAGGAGTAAAGAATGGAAAGATGACGAGGGGTGTTGCACAAATGAACCATAATAAAGAGATAAAATTTCAATTTTAAAAATTAACAAAGGTTATACCAATCAACAAAAAATACAAGGTGGTGATGAGGAAGACACAAATCATGATGAAGAAGTTCATCAAGAAGAAGAACAATAAAAATAACCACTATCGATGAAAGAGAGGATGGTTCAGGATTTAGAACGAATAAATGGAGGAATCAAGGTTTATGTTCCAAATTATGGAGGTATTTTAAAACTAGAGGAGTTGATAGATTGGATGAATAGCATGGAGAAGTTATTTGAGTGGAAGACTATGAGAGAAGATAGGAAGGTAAAGTTTGTATGCATGAAATTGAAAGGTCATGCAATGATTTGGTGGGATCACCTATAGAAAGAGAGATAGAGAAAAGATAAAGAGAAGATTAATTCATGGAAAAATATGGAGAAGAAGCTAAGGGAGAAATTTCTTCTTGTGGATTATGCATAAACCCTATATAGAATATTATAGAATTTGAGGCAAAAATATCAAGTATACAAGAGTATAGAGATAAATTTAATAAGATTTTCATACGAGTAGAGAATGATGAAATAGAAGATCAGATGGATATAAGGTATGTAAATGTTTTGAAATTTCCTATTTAAGATGAATTAAGCATGCATAAAATACTTAAAATGGAGGAGGCTTATCAATTAGCTTTGAAGGCATAAGAAAAATGAAATAGATATAATTTTAGAAGGATATTTATTGGTCCAAAAAGATGTGAATCCCTTAAAATAAGGGGATGAGGTGGGTTTAATAACACTAGAGGTGGCTTTAATTCCAATAAAGGTGAATCATCATGTGGTTCATAAAGCTAAGGTGATAATAGGCAAGGGTTTCAATACCAACAAAGAGGAAGAGGATTTCAAAAAGGATGAGGTTATGGTGGTACTAGATGATGTTTTCCAAATAAATGTATATATTATGTCTATTATAGATGTGGATAAGAAGGGAATAGAGCATTTGAGTGTCCAAAATAGCAAGATCAAGAAAGGAGGCAAGAAGATTACCCAAGAGTAAATCTAGTTTAGGATGAAATAGAAGAATAAAATACTAAAGTTGCACCATTAGATGTTGTAGAGAATCTCATGATGAAAAGAACCATGATCACTCCAAGGAAGGAACAAGTGCATAATAAAGAAGGTGGTGATGCATGGTTGTGATCAAATATTTTTTGAACAGGATGTACTTTGGGTGGAAAGGTATGCAAAGTAATTATAGATGGTGGTAGTTATGGAAATATGGTTTCTAAAGAAATGATTGAGAAACTAAATATATAATCTACAAATCATCCTAACCCTTATAAAATTTCATGATTTGAGAAACAGAACGAGGTTATAATAGATAAAAGGTGTTTAATCAAGTTTTCTATAGGAAAAACTTATAATGATGAAATATAGTGTGATGTTATTCTAATGGATGTGTGTCATGTGTTATTGGGAATATTATGGTAATTTGATAGGAAAGTAGTTCATGATGGAGAAAATAACACATACACTTTTTGGAAAGGTGGAACAAAGGTAGTTTTGTTACCTCTTAAAGAGGAATAAAAGACAAAAATCATGCTCTCTACTAAGTAATTTATCTAAGATATGAAGGTAACAGGTTGTTGTTATGCATTAGTAAAAAATAATAAAGAAATAAAAATGGTGTCAATACCAATAGAAGAAACATGAGTGTTGAAAGAATACATAGATGTTATGCCTGATGAGTTACCAGATGGTTTATCATCTAAGAGAGATAAACAACATCACATTTATTTGATTCTAGGATCAGCTCTACCCAATCAAGTAGCTTATAGGATGAGTCTAATAAAACATGCATAATTAAATAAATAGGTTAATGAATTTATAAAAAAGAAGTTGATAAGGGAGAGTATGAATCCATGTGAAACACCAACATTTCTAACTCCAAATAAAGATAGAGGATAGAGAATGTGTGTGGATGGTAGAGTAATTAATAAAATTATAATAAAGTATATGTTTCCTATACCTCATTTAGATGATATGATGGATGCTTTGTAAGATCAAAATATTTTACCAAGATTTATCTAAGGAGTGGTTATTATCAAATTTGAATTTGTGAGAGAGATGAGTTGGAAAATGCATTCAAGACTAGAGATGGCTTATATGAGTGGATGGTGATGTCATTCATATTATCTGATGCCCCTAGTACATTTATTATGGTGATGAATATAGTGCTATGAAAATATATTAGTATGTTTGTCATTATTTATTTTGATGATATTTTGATATTTATTAAGACTAAATAAGAACACTTACAACATTTGAGAATGGTAATAGATTTTTTAAGAAAAGAGAAGTTGTTTGCAAATTTGAAGTGCAGGTTTATGCAAAATAGTTTGGTATTTTTGGGATTTGTAGTTTCAATAGATGGTGTGAAAATGAATGAAGAAAAGATAAAGGTAATTTTTGAGTGGCCTATTCCGAGAATAATTATAGAGGTAAGAACATTCCATGGTTTAACAACTTCTTACAACAAATTTATTAAAAATTTTAGTAGTATTGTGGCACCAATAACAGATTGTATGAGAGGAAAGGAATTTACATGGACTAGAGGAGCCATAGAAAGTTTTTAAATATTGAAGAATTTTACACAAAGACCAATTTTAACATTACCAAATTTTAACAAAGTGTTTGATGCTAATGGTGATGCTTCATTTGTGGGACTTGGTGCTATGTTGAGTTAAGAAGGAAAGCCAGTAGCATATTTTAGTGAGAAATTGAATGAGGTAAGGAAAAATTATTCTACTTATGATGTTAAACTTTATGCAATTGTATAAGCATTAATAAATTGGAGGCATTACCTGGTGCCTAAGAAGTTTATCTTATTTACAGATCATGAGGCTTTGAAGTATGTGAATACACAAAAGAAGTTGAATAGTAGACATGTAAAGTGGGTTTCTTTATTATAGCAGTATACTTTTATGTTGGAACATAAATCAGGAAAACATAATTAGGTAGCTAATACATTGATCAGGAGGGTAGCATTATTAACTACTATGGTGAGTAAAGTAGTTGTATTTGAAGCTATTAAAGAATTATATAATATTGATCCATATTTTAGTAAGGGAGTTGAGCAGTGCAAGAATCCATTAATAGGTGGGATAAATTTTATTCATGATGAGTATCTTATACAAGAAGGTCATCTCTTTAAAGGTAAAAAATTATACATTCCATTTGGGTCTCTATGAGATAATATAATAAGATAATTACATAGTGGTGGTTTGGCTGGACATTTTGGTAAGACAAAGACAATAGCTTTGGTGGAGGAAACATATTTTTGGCCAAAGATGAAGAGAGATGTGACAAGGTATATTTTAAGATGCAAGATATGTCAAGTGGCTAAAGGGCATGCACAAAATACTAGATTATATATGCCATTACCAATTTCAAGAGGACCATATATAGATTTAAGTATGGATTTTGTGTTGGGATTATCAAACACATAGAGAGGTAATGATTCAATTTTTTTTTGTGGACAAATTTTCTAGAATGGTTCATTTCATTTCATGTAATAAAACCAATGATGTTACTAGAGTTACAAAATTATTTTTATGGATATTATCAGATTGCATGGTGCTCCAAAAACTACTTAAATAGGGACACAAAATTTATAAGTCATTTTTGAAGGAATTTGTGGAAGAAGATGGGTACTAGGCTATAATTTAGTAGTGCACATCACCCACAAATATATGTATAGATATAAGTTGTGAATAGGATCTTGGGAAATTTATTAAGATGCATAGTGGGAGAGAAGCCAAAGCAATGTGACTTAGCTTTACCACAAGCTAATTAGGCATATAATAGTTTAGTAAATAGATCAACAACAAAGTCACCTTTTCAAAAAAATTATGGGAGAAATCTTATTGGTATTTTAGACTTGGTATAATTTCCAATTGTAGATCGAATTAGTGATGATGCAGAAGCATTTGCAGAGCATATGAAATAGTTGCAAAGAGTAAGAAGAAAGTTGCATGAAACTAATGATAAATATAAAGCAACAACAAATGTTAGAATAAGATCTAAGGTATTTGAAGGAGAGTTGGTAATGGTTTACTTGTGGAAAGAGAGATTTCCAAAAGTCACATATAATCATTTTAAGTAAAAGAAAATTAGACCATGTAAAATTGTGAATAAAATCAATGATAATGCCTATGAGGTAAGTTTGCCATAGAATTTTGATATATCTCTAGTATTTAATGTTTTATATTTATATGAATTCCATGAATAAAATGGTGAGGATGATGAAGATGAAGAATTAAATTGGGAGCATCAATTTCTAAAGAAGAAGAAAGAAAAAATATTACAAGTTTTGGATATGAAAAAAGTGAACACAAGGCAAGGGAATTATAGAAGGCATATGGTGCAATGGGAAGGCTTGCAAGAAGAAGACTACACTTGGATTATAGAATAGGAGCTGAAGAAGACTGACAGGGAAAAATGGTAGCAATATAATTAGGCTAACTCATATGAGTTGAGTTGTTTTGAACCAGAGGAGAATGATCCAATAAAATAGGCCAACCTTTTAGAGGCTATAACTTTTGACCCATAACTTCATTTGAGATACTCCATATGCCAAAACAAACATATCAAAAAGATTGATTATTCCCTAAGCCACTTTATCCACTTATATTTGATTTGTATACTTTTTAGAGGCCAAACGTGGTCATTTGAGGGTCCAAAATTAACATCTAATGATCTTTTTGAGAATTTTCAATTTTCAAAAATTGTATATTTTTTAGAACCAAAAGTCAAATTTAGTTGAATTTAATCCCATAGGCTAATTTTATTATTTAGGTTATTTTGGGAAATTTTTAAAGCCACACACGCTTGCATGTGAAACTTACTATAAATAGAAGCTGCTAAAAATAGATGTTTTTTTTAGATTTTAGATTTGTTGAATTTTTTCATGTCAACTCTAAATTCCAAGTTGAGGCTTATTTAAGCATGGTTTGGGTTTGTATTTATTTCAAGCAATCAATAGGAATCAATTTTGAGTATTGTTTCAATATCTTGGCCTATTGGTAATTTTCTTATTCTTGATAGTTTTTAGGTTCATTACAATTGACAAAAGAGAATACTAACTCTTCCACATTTAGAGAGGATAACAATGAAAAAATAAATTATTAACTCTCCCACACTTATAGAGGATGGAAATGACAAATTTAGAATCTCCCATGCTTAGATACGTTATTGATCCCCTTACATATCAAAAAAAAGTCTCCCATGCTTATAGAGGATAGAAAATTGTTATAAAAGGAAGAATTAACTCTCATATGCTTAGAGTATGGAAATTATATCAAGTAATTATAATTTCATTTAAAAAATATTTCAATTAAATTATTTATATTCATCCAATAATCATCTCATTCATCATTTCTCATTTCAAACATGTCATCTCTTTGTCAATCTACTCCTTAGGATTTGTCATCTTTTAAAGTTATTTGAAATTATTTTTATATTGATATCATCCTCAAAAGATTGATTTACCAAGAAATGAAGGTCTCTAGTGTAACATTCAACCCACCCTTCATGAAAATCAATATAAGCCATAACTTATTAATTTCTCTTGCTCTAATTTGTTTGATATTTAGCACTCTCTAATTCATTATGATTCAAGTGGTGGGATAAGAACAAACTCATGGCACCAAATAATTAAATACAATTTGGGAGATCCACTCATGTGGTAAAAATGTAAAGGAAGTCCCACTAAGACATGGAAGGTAGACAACAAATAATTTTGAGAGAGCCTTAAACACCAAAGTTATAAGAGCCAAGAAATTAAAAAGGAAAGGTGAGCATGACACCTCCTCCTCAATTCTCTCTCACCTTGAATCCATTGAATAAAAGTTAGAAAATTCATTTGTTCAAAATTCTAAGAATTATTTTGACAAGCATAAAGTTCTTGTGAATCCCATACTAACTTCAATTGAAGATAGAACCCCATCAAGTGACCCTTCAATGGTTGGAATATTTTTAAGGAAAAGAGGTTATAGAAACCTATTATCCTTTTTGACTAACATCTCTAGATGATTGAGCATCTTAGTCACCCTCTAGGTCTACCTTCAATCCAAACCATTTTCTCAAGCCAAAAATTGACAATGGATTATTTAATCTCAAAGTACAACATACAAGCAATATTTTTTCATGATGTTTCCTAGATTCTCATAGGTAAGGACACAATGGGTAAATTTTACTCTTGCATGAAGGCATTCCTAGACCAATATTATATAACTATGACTGAGAAGGAAAATAAAAGTTAAACTTTATAATTTTAATATTTTTGTTACTTCTAATGCATACCTTAATATATCTTCCTCCTTGAGATTTCCTCTAGTATATTATATTCTTTCTTATCATACAAAAAATGTGAATGTATTAAGTTACTAATGTATTTATATGGTAAGGGCCCCAATATAAGCCTTTTACCATATTAAAATGTAAATTAGGAATTCTCCCATCATACACAAGATATATTGGCTTCTTATCTTCCTAAGTGATAATATTATTATCTTGTGTATAATGATAAATAATATTATGGCAACCATTTTTATATTTTTCACTTTTACGACATTGGTTTGATAAATTTATAGGTTTCGCAATTGTTAAATATATATTCATAGGTATTTATATTATGATGCATGGATGTAATAATAATTTGATATGATGCCACTTGTGTTTTTTTTCCACATATCTCACAATCTTTATATATTTCACCTTTTAAGAAATTTCACTTCCTAGACACTCATATTTGTTTACACCTCTTTACAACAATTTTTATTTCACTATCAATCTTGAATATGTCACTTTTTTAATTATTACTCACATATTCACATAGTCATTAAAATACTATGAGATGATGTCATGTGTCATAATATCACTCACTTACAACTATTTTCTATAAGGTATCAAAACAAAATTTCAAAATGTTAAGATGTGAGACATCAACATGATGTCCCATGTCACGATCTCACTCACTCAAAACCATGAATTACATGGCATAAAGATAAGGTTTATAAGTATGATATTATGAGCTAATATCAATATGAAATGTGTCACTTTTTTATCTTACATATTTTCAATATTTGTGTATTCAAATAACAAATTAATCTCACCTAGACTTGATCCTTTATAATGAATAATTTTAAATGTGAATGTGTGTTAACATATTAAAATATATACTATGCCATGAATTCATAGTTCAAATGTATCATGATATTGATTTTATATAGGTAATTATATCTTATATTATCTCAACATCATTTCTTAATTAAATATAAATAAGCAAAGCATTGATAATGTATAATACAAAAAATGACACCTGATTCAATCACCATTAATTTTTTA
Organism: Torreya grandis; assembly: GCA_037957365.1. Lineage (NCBI taxonomy): Eukaryota > Viridiplantae > Streptophyta > Pinopsida > Cupressales > Taxaceae > Torreya > Torreya grandis. The sequence goes on from JARHVA010007215.1 coordinate 178,263, forward strand.
AACACAACTTTTATACATTTAATATTGGTATCAATATTAGTTAATATTGGTATTAAAAATTGGGATCTTCAACAGGTTATTTTCCCATCCTCAAAAGACTTAATCTGCAAGCATACTAAATGGAAGGTTCCTCTAGAGGGTTGGGTGAAACTAAACTTTGATGGGGCCTCCAAGGGAAACTTGGGCCCTGTAAGGGGAGGAGGTATCATAAGGAAATTGAAAGAGGATATGTTAGCTACATAAATAGGTCCCATGGGTAAGAAAATAAACCACCTTACCAAAGCCAAAGTGGCCCTTGGGTTATATAGCTAGCATCAAGCATCAACCAGAATATGATCATTATAGAGGGTGATTCACTGAACATCCTTAATGCCTTGGAAGGAAAAACTATACCCTCACACACTGTGAATGACATCATTGATGATATGAAGCAAATTTTAAAATGTATACCTCACCTCCAACTCTTACACACTTATATGGAAGGAAATGGGGTGGCTGACCTCCCAGCCAGCATTGGAGTTGATATCCACCATTTAAATAATTATCACAATGCAGGTAGTATCCCTTCAAATGTGTATAATGTCATCCATGTTTTAGGTATTAATGTAGCTTAAAATAATCATCCTTTCACACATGCATCCCCTAAAATTGATGGGGTGAATCTAAATTTAGCTTATCTAAAATCATTTCAAATAAAGGGGGCTTAATTATTTTTATGTGTTTTTGGTGAGTGTTCCCATCCATTTTATCCCTATCTATTTATACCACATATAAAAACTTAGACTCGCACACTCTATAACTATTATTATAGTACCCATGGGTGGTGATATATACTACTTATAACTCACATCATGTAAGGAGGTTTGTGAGTAAAACAAAGTATGGAAGAAAGTCAAGAAGGGGGGACTCACATAATTTATGGAATGCATCATTGAGCATAATGCCATGGTGGCTCAAGACTTCATGACAACTTGGACAAAGTAAAAGGTCACCATGCAAGGCATCACCATTAATGTCTGAGAGGAATTCATTAGTGACTCCACTAGAATGTCCTACATAGGTGCCAAGGAATTTAAGGACTAGTACAAAAGGCAAGAATCCCTATAGTGGTTCTTTAGAATGAATGATTTCATACAGACAGAGAAGAAAGGATTCCCACAAGTTGACCTCCCATGTTACTAGCCTAATATCTACCTTTAGATCATGTGTTACATGACTCTATAAGGTAATTATACTTTAGTATTTTCCTACCATTTCCTACTTTTAAATCACTTGATTGTGTTTAAAATCAACCTTCCATATTTTCTACTCAAGTCCCTAGAAAACACCATTCTACTTCACCAAGTAAATAATACAAATCTCATTCTATATCAAGGTCTAAAAATCATAATTCTTAAATATAGTCAAGCCCTTTTAGGATGGAAGGTCCCCCTTAGGGAATCTCTTCCAAGAAGGACTCCTAAGAGGATTCCCTAATAGAGGACCCTATTAAAGGATCCCACCTACACTCTAAATGCTCCCACCTAAATAGTTCATCTTAGTCCCCCTTGACGACCTCCCTCTCAAAATATTATTTATCCCCAAGCCTAAACCCATTGAAATTGGGACACTTGTTAAATCATTTTGGAAAGGAAAGGCCATAGTAATAGAAGAGTTGGCAAGGAACAAATAGTTGTTATAAAATTTCAACTTGAGGGTATAATAGGCAAGGTTTGGCTTGGATAAACTTATCCAAGATTGGAATAAACCTCATAAGTTGATTGATGCTACTGTCTAGACCTTTGTACAATCTACCAAGCCCCCAATCCCCTATTATAAAATCTCATAAGGTCTTAAAATCCCCCTTGGGTTACCATAAGTTGGTCCCCCTAAATAGACTCTTTTGTAGGTAAAAGGTAGGAAGTGCCCCAGAATGATCTTAATCAAGGATATAGTAAAAGGCCCTAGAAATCATACTCAAGCCAAGTATCAAAAAACAAACCTACCATCCTAGTGAAGGACACTACTATTACTGATGATCTTTATGAGGGACCTTCTTCCTAGTTCTATTATAGTTTTTTACTTTCTATTATCATTTTAAGTACTAGTTTTTTTGTTTTTGTCCTCTTAACCTTGGTTGGCCTATTAAAATTTTTGTAATTCACTCTCATGGTTTTAGGTCCTTGTAAAACATGGATTTTACCATATCAAATAAAAAATATTAGTTAAATATATCTATATATTAGGATACATTCCTCAAAAATTCATTATTAATAATAATTACAATATAACTTATAAATAGACACATCTCTTCTTTGTGCCTATACTTTTTTTACTATTTTTAGGGGATTTCATAAAGTATAATTGATCTTGTAAAAGACATTTATGGATGTTTGATTTTGAGGTATGATCATAATATTCCATGATTTTTCCTTTAATATGATAAATAATATAATGAATAATTCTATCAATAATTCAAATGGATATGGGTTAGATTGATATGACCTAATAAAAAATTGGCACCTAGATCTAGATGGAACTCGAACATAAAAAATAGTATGGGAAAGTAGAGAACAACCTGAATAACTATGAAGTTTTGAAAAAGTGAAATAAACCAAAAATTTTAATTTAATAAAAAGTCATGGTAATATGCTATGAAAATAGTACATGTGGCTTGAACTAGTGCTAATTAATTCATCCACACCCTACACAGACATGGATAAGGGCTTTCCCAATGTGACATTTGGAGGTAATACTATCGATAAATAACTTGCCACATTATCACTTGTTATTCACCCCATAAGGGTCAGTGGTAAATAATATATTTATGTTAACGTGAGGATGTGATGAAATAAAAATAGACCACATGTCTAAAGGAGGCTTCTCACAAGTGGGATAACTTAGTAGCATATTAATAGATGAATGACATATCATGAACACAAATTAATGAAAGACTATTATGTGTCATGTGAATGGGATACAATGTCATTCTGAATTCATAGGATAAATGAGAACATACAAAGTTATGACCATTCTCAATGTGACCATTATAACCATTTATTATACATAGACTACGATTTATAGAATTTTTATCATTAAAATATTCAAACTTGTTTGGGTTTAGGTTGATTTGAATTTCATCAAAAAAATAGTATTTTGATGAAGATTTATTAAAAATTGGTGTAAATTATTTCAAACAATGTTTTAGATCACACTTCATGAAACATCATCACAATGAGAGAATGAAATGAGTTAGATTATAGACTAATGTTTCCATTTAAATATGTTAGTGATTGAGGGGATATACACAAACAATTCCAAGTGACTATAAAATTAATAATTTTACATATAAATATGAAACTTAGTAAGTAATATGTTATAAGTACCATTCCATTTTGTACTTTAAAATAATCTCATCTCACCATAAAATTTGATGAAATTGTGTTTATTTATATAGCTTGTTGAAAATAAAAATTGTGTAATAGTACTATCAAGATAACTCAATCAAAGTCATTAATTATTATTTTATATGTTTCCAAAGAGTGGTGCATATTTGGGTGTGAATATTCTAATATATGAGTGTAGTGTGACTTCAAATTTATAGATGGAAGGCAATCTACAGAAAAGATATTTTTTTGGTCATAAACAAAGCACATTTTCTCCCCTATAAATGATATGTTTTCTATCTCATACAAATGTGTGTACTTGTATAGAACCTTTTGCATATTTTTAATGTATATTGGCATAATATTTCATTTATTAGATATGATAAATTTGTCACTAATTTTTCACTATGATATCCATCACCTAAAAATAAATTCCAAATTTTCTAGCCATTTAAATACTTAAATGAAATATCAGTGAACTCTTGAGTTTAAGTAAGTAAACTACAACCCAATATTGAAATAATTACTTGTAATATTCAATAATTTAGGGATAAATACATGACTAAAGTACTAATAACATGAATATAAAAAATTTGGATGTTTGGTCAGTGACCTAAATTTAGTAATCCTTGGAACTCTGAACAACATTCCATATACTCCTAATATAATAAATTCTTTCCAATTAGAATGATATTTGAGTTAATAAACCAATAAAATAGTTAATTTTTAATCTTCTAATATTTTATTAAAAATAAACTTTTGGAACCATTATGATATTATATGTTAAACACTAACTTATAATGAACTTTAAAGTTTAAGATGTTTATAAGAAACATATATTAGCAAAAACCTTTGGGGACAAACTCATAGTAGTAAAAATATTTGTGGAAAATGGTTTTTTGTAGGCAATACAAAAGATAATACTATTAAGATTTAGTTTTACATTAAATTTATTTGTTAATGTAATGTAATATAATAGTTACTATTTTACCTATACTACTAGGAATTTGCACATATTTCTTATTGTCTCTAATTAAATCTATACAAGAATTTACAATTAAGATTATTTTAATCTTGAAAAATTGAGTCAAACCAACATTGGCATGTAATGAAGTTCTAAATAATTATTTATAAGTAATCATTAATAATTTTTTTTTATCTAAGTGTGATATTTTATGGAGAATGATTTGATGTAGTTGTTTTGTTTACCACATATAATTGCATGTCATATTGAACTTCATAGTTATATTATATGTGTCCTATAGTTTTTTAATTATCTACCCTTGAGTTGAAGTTAATGATTGATTTAATTAGACCTTGGGTCCATTAAGCTCTCCATCTATGTTCATCATTTTTTAATGGCTTAATAATATCTACCAACATGAATCTTAAAGTTTTAGAATAGAAATTCAAAATTATTTAGAATGGGTGGCCACCCATTCTCAAATGCATGGAGAAGTCTAATATTTAAGAATATGTGGTTATTGATTTTAAAAAACAACACAATGTATATAATTCAATTTAGATCATGTAGTTGTCATGATCAAAAGTATTAAATTTAAATATGAAAATAATTTATTGTAGTATACAAATTCTATGATATTATCAAACATTATACATATTAGGAGGTGTAGTGAGATATTTTCAATAATTTTTAAGCATCATCTCCTACTTTAGAATTTCTACTATGCATATAAGTTAAGTCATATTTAAATTTATGTAAACTTGTATCATATTTTTTCCATCATAAATTATTATAATGGGGGATGAGTCTTTATTTCATATTTTTAACATGTGCTTCAAAAAAATGACAAATCTATCATACTTGAATGAATTTTTTGATAAGATAATCCTTATATCGGTTGGACTCACAATGGTTAAGGGCTCAATATGTGACCATTCAATTTCTATTACCACTTGTTCATTAAGCCTAACTTTTAAATCATGGACACCATAAATGTTAAATATCATTGATAGTTCCTCGAACCCACCTTCATCATTCAAAACCTTGTAACATCTTTCATAAATGATTTCATTATTTTATTTAGACTTTTCCATGTAGATGATTTAAAAAATATGAATAATTTAATATTTGATTGGTGGAACAATAAATATGGAAACATAAGTCATTTTACTAGAATAAATGTAGGAGAACATATCTATAATACATTTTTTTGTGATATTAGTCGTAAGGTTGAAAAAATCTATAAAAAACACCTCTAGACTAAGCGAATAAATATGGTTTCATAGTGATTCTAATTTTTTTTAAAGTATAAAAGGATAATCACATTAACATGTGAACTCATAAGTATCTTCCTCCCTTGGTTGAGAATGTTTAGTAGTTTATGATATAAACAATTCCAAGAGATTAGTTGAATCATATGTTATTATTGTATTATCATATATGTTTTTCTTTTTTCTTTTTCTCTTTTCATCTCCTAATTCCTCACAGAGTTGAAGAAAGTGATTTTCATGCATGCAAAACTTTTTAATCATATTTAATGTAATAAATTATGCCATATCTACTTCTTTAGGAACCACAAAATTTAAATAGTCAATAATTTCCACCCTTGAGACTTTATTCTCCTTCACTCTTTTGATATAGGCACTCAAAGTTTCTACCTTCACACTAGGTTCAATATTTGCTAGCAACCAAACTTCTCTACTCATAAATTCACCTGTTAGTATAAACAATTTTTTAACAAACATACCCCTTGTGAATTTGAATTATTATGTCATAAGTTCATCTAATGAATTTGGATATAAATCATGATCATTGTCTTAGTTAGGGATACAAACTAGCCCACCATTTGTGTAGAGATCATAAACCAAAAGACATTTTTCTTATATTTCATTAAGAATAAGGATAAATGATAAACTATCACTAAGGTTTTCCACTTTTAGTTTTTTAAAAATGTTTATAATCTCTTGTTTAAATGCCTATATGTGAACATAAAAACAATTTACATTAATTTGATATATAAAGTATTTAAATGAATAGTTTAATTTTATTAATTTTATTATCAGTTGAACTAAATTAAATATTTCAAGTGCCATTTATATACATTTTAATTTCTAAAACATAAGCATTGTGTTCTTTTTTTCAAGATCCATATCACCCTGGCTTTGTACAACTAGTCAGCAAAATTTGACTTAACCCATGTTTTGTTGGGCATTTTTTTGTTTGTAGATATTGATTATCTACTTTGTTTTGGATTTGGTAGAAATAATACCAGTTGACCTTTATTTTATTCTATCATTCAAAGTATAAAAATCATGTTTTAACATGATAATTTTTTGAGTTGTGATGGTATTTCATCTATAGATAATGTATAATTTAGTTTCAAATTCTTGTAAGGCATGTTCAAACTCAATGGCAAAGATATCACTAGATTTTTTTTGAAGGGAATAATTATTACCTCCCATTGAAGAGGGGAAAAATCTTAGAACATAGAGCTAACCATGTTATTAATAATTGGTAAATCAAGAGATCAAAACTAGTATCTAGAATGAGTTTAGTGGTAGCGTTTAGATCTAATCTTGAATTAATTTTAATTGAATAATAAAAGTTGAATCTCTTTAGATGTTGAATATTTGTTTTTATTAAATTAATTTTCAACTTGATTCTTTATTTTTTACCCTTATAAATTCCCTTAGCTCTTAGAATTATGATATAGATATTTATTTTTATAGCTTAGATAATAGTTGTGTCCTTTTATATGTAAATATTTTTGAATGAACAGTTATTTTTACCAATTATTTATTCATATTCAAGTGGTGGGTGAGGATGAAGTGAATGGATATTGATAAATCTTTTTTAATGATATTGTAGTTCCATTACGAATAGTTTGATTAGTTTCCACTACAATGATGTCTCAATTTATATACAGTTTAAATTTCCAACCATAGGAATGGCATGAATATTTTTTATGTTTTATTAATTGAACCATGCCACTTTATCTACATAATATAGCCTCCAAACCCATTTTAATGATTTGGCATGAAAATTCATTCTTGTTTATTTTATTCACTTGATCAGTTAATACATTCTATGAAATACATTTCATGTTTAACACTATCCCAATCACTTGATGTTTCTGTGATAGGGAATGAAACATCTAAAGGTTATTATTATAGTTAAATAGAGAGTATATTTAATAGATTAAGATACATCTACAACTTATCATACTTATTAAACCTAAAATAGAAGAAGGTAATCAAATAACATATATTTTGATGCTTTGAATATATTGGAAGCATGACCACATTGAATACACTAAATGTAACTAAGGGAACACTTATCACAAAAAACTAAAGGAGAGGGTTCTAGATCCTTTAGGAAAATAATATCATGTAATAAACCTAACTAGGTCTTATAATGAATAAAGTTATAAAGGAAGACAACTAATGGAAAAAGTCATAAAATATAAATACCTACGATCAAGGGAAGGCATCAATATTTTCTTAAAGAAGGTCTTGATAATGAATCAATATTGTGGAAAGATCTTAGCAAGTGAAAAAATGTTTTTAAGAAAGGAAGTGCAATGTGAGAAAATGGAACAGTTTTAATTTTTTTGATTAGCTATTATAGCACCCCCTTGCATCCACAACCCCCCTTAGGATGTTCTCATTCATGATTTCAAGGAGGAAGTTAGATAAAAAGTGAATAAATACGTGGATGAGGAAAATGGTAAGAAAAAATGGAAACTTATCCATAACGAGGAGATTAGTGCTCAAGAATCCCTGATCTTCAATGAACTCAATCTAAAACTTCATCTCTTTCACGTCATCTTATTCCCCAAAGAAGATGAACTTATCTAGACCACTAACCCAACTGGTGTGTTCTCAGTCAAATCAGGTTATATGGTTAAATTTGATCAAGAGTAGTTGGCTAGGGTTGGCTAAAACTAATGATAAAGAACCTTACCCCCAAGGTTAATATTTTATTTTTGTTTCTATCCTAGAATAAGATTCTCATGATGGATAATATGTATATAAGGTTCATTCCCATCCCCAATAGGTGTCTTCTTTACAAGAATGAGGTTGAATCCACTTCTCACTTATTATTACATTATTTGTTTTCTTATGTCATTCTGGACTTCTTTTTACTCAATTTCAACCTCTCTTGGGTGAGACCCAACTTTATCCATGATATAATCATCCAATGGACACCCCATTAGGTATAACCACCCTTGATTTTTCTTTGGGTACTCTCTTTGTTACATATCTTTGGGGGAATCTAAAATAGTAGAAAGTCTTGTATTTTTGATAATAAATCCCCTAGCCTCTCTTCCACCTCAAAAAAGATCCTATCAACTATTAAATATAATTAGACATCATTATCCTCCAAATTCAAGTACCCTTATCCCCCATAGCTTAATCCTCTCCTATCCTCTTAGAACTTTCTAACTCTATTTTAGGTATAGAAGTTGAAGGTGGATAGGTCTCTAGTCAAATAGATTCCCCTACCTAGATGTTAGTTCAAGATAAATTTTGATAGAGTGGATAAAGGAAATACAATATTGATAGGTGGGAGTGGAGTTATAAGTGATCCTAAAGGAACCCTCTTTTCACCCTATACATCTCCCATACAGATACAAACCAACTATTTTGCTAAAGCTTCAATGGAATTATGGGGTATTGAACTAGAAGTTAATTGGGTCCCTTGAACATCTTCAGATTGAAGGTGACTCCCTTAATATCATTAGTTACCTAAAATGTAAATATAGTCCCTCTTTTACTATATAAAATTCAATAGAGGACATAAAGACCCCACTTTTGCATCTCAAAGGATACTCTATTACCAACACATACATATAAGGAAATACTAGAACGAACTAAATGGTGAATATAAGGGTTCATATTAATTATTGAAAACATTGGTTCAAAGATAATGATATCCCAAATCAACTCAAAATTATCATTCAAAAATAAATGACCCCATCCCATGTCCAAGATAATTATAATCTTTATTCTCATGATCTATCTCATGATGGACAAATAACAAAGAAAAGCAGTTTAATCATCATCACATAAAGGAAATTATTAAGAATAATGGGAAGATGTATACCATCCCAAATAATAAAATCCTTTATTTTTTAAAAAGGGATTATTAAAACAAAATATAATAGTTAAAATTAGTAGAATCCTCACTGGTGAGACCAAGCAGACAATGGGAGGTGATTGAGATAGGGTGGATCTGATCTCTTATGAAAAAGTAAAGGAAAAACTAAACATATGGAATAAGATTTATAGAGGAAGTATAATGATCTTTTTGGAAATAAATTTTGGGCTTGACTCATCCATTTTTAGAGAATTCACTATACGATGGGAGGATCGAATGGTCATAATGTAAGGCTATAACATCGCCATTTATGAAGAAATTATTGGCAAAATTATAAGTATGAGTTGTGATGGTGTTAAATACTTTAAGTACAAGAATAAAAAGGAAGAGTTAATGATATTTATTTTAAAATTTGATAAACCTTTCCCCTTAACCCAAAAAGGTTTTCCTAGAGCTGAATTACTAAGGAAGTGGCCCAAGATATGCCTCCAAATTATCATTTATATCACCCTCAAGGGAAATCACATGATCATATTTTCCCATTTGTTGTTAATGAACCACTTTAAGGGGCATAAAATAAGCCTACCTTTTTATACTAAATAAAATTATAGCCTCAATTACAACATTTAAGGCTAATCTATCCTCTAACCTCTTACATTCAGAGATTATCCTATTTATTATTAATATATGGGAACCCCTATGGGTGAAAGATATCATTGAATCTATAGAAATCCCTAGTGAGGTGTAAACTTCAGAGGAAGACAATGAAGAGGGACCATCTAAGAAGAAAGGGAAAGACTCTATTTTTGTGGGAGAGGAAGAAACTGATAAATCATACCCTATTAGAAGTTTTTATGGAAACATCTAAGTTTCTAAACCAATTTAAATCCTAACTCACTGAACCCCAAGGATTATTAGTGGAGTGGAATTTGGAGAGGATCTAGATAAAGGTGTCTATGAAACATTTGTTATGATCTAAACTAGTTAATGAGATCAACAAATTGAAAATTATTCTCTTTCTAAAGGATTCTAAAATTGGTATTGGTGGAGGAAAGGTAGAAGGTATTTAATAGGTAGGAGATATACGTATGACTCCCCTCAATAAAAAAGGGAAACATGAATAGAGTAGGGATATGAAAAAAGGATTAGGGGAAGGAAAAATATGAGAAATGGGAGGAAAATACTTTAGATAGAAAAAGGAAAAGCACAACTAAATACTCCTCCTAGAGCTTGAGAAAGATAACTAAAGGTAAGAAGAAAGAGAATACAAAGGCAACAAATAAAAAGTTGGTTTTTTACATAGAATTTGAGGAATCTAATGATTAAATATTTTTCAATATTTTTTATCTTTTGGTGTCTTTATTCTTATTTTTTGGCTAACTTTTGGTTGAAGTTTCCTAATCATATGTGGCCCTAGTAGATTATATTATTTTTTCGTTTTTCTCATTTTCAGCTAAACATCTTTCATTATGTTTATAAGGGTATGGGACCCTTTTCCAACTTTTTAACCTTATTTAATAATAATGTCTTTTGATGCATAAAATGAAATCTAATCTAGTGTTATCAAATATTATAACACAAATGGGGATGGTTAAAAATTAAAAAAATAATCAAGTGATCATGGTAGGTAAATGGGGGGCTAGATCATCTAAAATGGAAGATTACAAGCAAAAAAAAACCTATATATACTAAGTTTAATTATATATTTAAACTAATCAAGGAGATATACATTCAAAACATATTACTTTGTGTAATGTATATCTATCGAACAAAATATAAAAAGTTAGAGATACTTACCTTTGGGTGAACCTATTGTTTCTTAATCTCCCCCATGGCCAATGGTGTTTTACAAGATATTTATATGGATTTGTAAGGATCACACTATATAAATTATCTTTAGGAAAAAATAATCATAATTTCATCTAAGACTTCCCACAAGACAAGTTATATTCCCTCTAATGCAAACCCTAAGCAATGGATCCTTCAAATGTAGGAATGAGAGAATGAGGAAATTTAAGGTGGTTAGTGAAATTTAGCATATCAGTCTAATTTTATGTCTTAGATTCATCAAAAATGTATTTCATGGTAAAATTTGATGGTATGAATAGGATTAAAGATGATAATAAAAAGGATACTAATAAAAGTAGCTACATCAACCAGCCATTAAAAAGTTATAGGGTAAATCATATTGAATTATTTTGGTAGACAAGAAAAAATAATAGTATGTAAAACTATTGGGTCATGTTTGTCAACCTAGTTGGATTGACATGTAAAAAAAATTACATTGGAAACCTACTAGGTTAAGATGGTCAACCTAGTTGGACAGACAAGAAAAATCATGTCTAGAAACCTACTAAGTCAATTTCATCAACCTAGTTCGATAGATAGGAAAACAATATGTCTAAAAACCTATTGGGTTGAGTTGGTCAACCTAGTTGGATAGACATGAATAATTAGAAATTTATAAACCTAATAGGATGATATAGTTAACCTAATTAGGTAGATAAATAAAAAGAGTAGTATGTATACCTATTGGGTTAATCTAGTGAACTTAATTGGGTAGATAAGTAAAAATAATAGTCTATAGAACTACTACATTGAGTTGTTCAACCTAGTTGGGTAAAAAGGTATAAATAGAAACTTGTAAACCTATCGAGATAAGTTAGTCAACCTAGTTAAACAAATAGGTAAAAATAATAGTCTAGAAATCTACTTGATTGAGTTGGTCGACCTAGTTAGGAAGATAGATAAAAATAATACTCTTGAAACCTATTAGGTCAAGATGGTCAACTTAGTTGGATAGAGAGGAAAAATTTATAGTATAAAAACCTATTGGTTCACTTTGGTTGACCTAGATGGAAAGATAGGTGAAAATTAGTAATCTAGAAACCTATAAGGTCAATTTGGTCGACCTAGTTAGATAGACAAGAAAAAATTTGATTGTAAACTAGATGATGTAATTTGAAAACAAAGGAAATGAGAAGAATATAAAAGACTAAGTCAAGCTTAGTCAATCAAGTATATTCAAACACTTTTAACAAGGTTGATGTTGGTTGATCTAGTTGAGTCATGTTACAAAAATATTTTAATGCTAGTCTACATAGTCTGAAATACAAAAGAAATAAGCATTAATTAAGAAAAAGTTAAAGTCTACAACTAAATAACTATTTAACTAGTTATCCAAAAATAAAATAAAGAAGATTTACTAAAAGGATTTGATTAATTTATAGGCTCCCAAAATATACTTTATTTTATATTGGGTAATGATAGCCTAATGTTTTAGAGTGATGACTATCGAGGATTAGATGCTACCCATATCCCATTAAACCAATTTTTAATGTTAATATAGAAGTAACTTCCTAATTTTAACTACTAATCAATGCACCATAATATCAAATGAATAGTTGGGTTCCTAAGGTTCAATACAAATGGAAATCATATGCATTTCCTTAATACTATGAGGTACATCGAACTAAATACTATGTTTAGTTCTATAAGTCTATGTTTATTGGATCAATATCCTCATTCCATGACATCTATAAGTGATAGATAATGATTTTAAATAGAGTACCCCTTCATGATAGTAGCTAAGTAGGTTTAATAGTGTTAGTACAAAGTTTATATGGAAATCAAGACAAAGTGAAAAATAAAGGAAAAATTCAAGTGGTTAAAACCAATTTGAAATTTATGAATGTAAATAAGTAGGTAGCCAACATTTTTAAAATCAAAAGTGAGATTAATTACTATGAAAATAAATTGAAATTCCTTTCTTATGTTGAAAATGAAATACACAAAACAAGGTCTGCTATGCCAATTTAGTTAAGTAAATAGAGTATAATAAGGTTGATGTTGGTTGACAAAGTTTGGTTTTAAATAGACTAAATTATACAAGGTCAACTAGGTTAACTTAGTTTGTTTTTAGGGTGAGCAAACACAAAACTAAATCATCTAGGTTGACTTAGTTGACTATGTGATACAGTTTTAATAGAACTAAAAATTTGGTAATAACATAATGGATATTTGAAGTACTAAGTAATTTTATTAAAAAATAAGAATAGTAAATTGAGAAATTGAATTATTAAGCTAGATATAATGAACCTGAATAAGGTTGATCGAGTCAAATTAGTTTGATGAGTATAAAAAGTTAAAAATTCTATAAAATGAATAGGATCAACCAACACAACCTACTTTTTTAGGACTGAAGACTAAAGTTATCAAAAAAGAATAGGGTTGACAAATACTACCTAGTTGACTATATATATATATATATATATATATATATATATATATATATATATATATATATATATATATATATATATATATATATATATATAACTTACAAATAGATAATAGAACAAGTTTAGCCAATGCAACCTAGTTGAATGTAAATAAAAATGTAGATACAAATAAAAAGTGGGTTAACCTATATGACCTATTTAACTATAGATCTAGAATATGCAAATAGAGAATAAAACTAGGTTGTTCAATGTAACCAGTTGACTATAAATGAAAAAAATTAAAAATAGGGGTTATATTAATGTTAGATTCACCTGAATATAAGGAAAAATTAAATATATATTTATAGATGATATTTATAGATTTTAAAGCACCTCAGTCCTATACACTTGTCAAACTCAAACCTTGTTTGTTCCTCTTAGTTTAGGATATTTCCCACTTTCTGAAGTCTTGCATCTACTCTATCTTATGCCCCTTGTCATATTTCTTGGTCTAAACAGTCTTATGTTGATGACCCAAACCTTCTATCTTTCTCAAAATTCTTAAAATTTGCTTATCTTACACCTTTGTAAGTTTTAAGTATGTACCTACTTTCTTGTTCTCTAAACACTAGTGTCATGGATAGATAACTACATTAATTCAGGTGTCCTAATCTAATGTAAATGTTTATTAACATAAATTCATATAATTTTCAAATGAAACATATCCTAATGGTAGGCCTAAGTGAGTTAAGGTGAGTTATTTATCTAAAAGAATTTATATAAATACAATATCAACCCTCATTTATTCCTCACCTAACATACACCTAAAAAATATGTAAGGCAACTCATCAAAGATTTCAATCAAACACTCAATAGAGCTCTAAGGATCCTTCCTAAAAGAATTAGCACACAATTGTAAATACATGAAATAAACTATGAAAATTTAGAAATATATTAAAGGAAATAAATATAACTGAATTATAATAGCAAAATTATAGGATTGCTAGTTTCTTCTAGGGGAAAACCTCCTTTAAGCAAGCTTAATTCAATATAATTCATGGATACCTTTATAATAGACTAAGCTCTTATTTAATGTAATATATTACTAAATAACTACTAATCTTCATGAATGTGGCATTAATAACTAATATTATACTACTAAATTCTACTATTATAATGAGCTTGAGGGATGAATTACAAATCATATGCATCCATAGATTTTTATTAAATAAACAAAATACAAATACATGATTAGGATAAAGGGTCCTAACATGACCTCCCCCTTAAAAGCTTTGACCTCAAAGCTTGAAGTGAGGAAACTATTGTTGAATAGAATGAAGAGGTTCCCAAGTCACATCTTTTGGTTGCATCCCTTGCCATTGGATGAGAACTTTAGTGATGACCTGATTATGGAGGGAGAGAGGGTGGTTGCTAATGATAGGCTCAAGTTGTAAAATGAGATACCCTTCTGTATCAAGTTCAAGAAGAACTATCAGAGTGTGGGCAATGTATCCAAGTACCTTATTTAAGTAATATACATGAAAATTAGGTTGTACACATGATGAAGGTGGTAGTTCTAACTTATAGGCAATAGGTCCAATTTTCTAGAGAATTTTATAAGGCCTATAAAATTGCTTGTAAGGTTACAGATGGAGAAAAACCATATCTCCAATTTGAAAGCATCACTCAGAGTAGTGTTGGTCTACCTATTACTTCATGTGATTTTATGCCATGTGAATATTATCTTTGAGGAGGTGAAGATTATTGTCATGTGTATGGATTGTAGAATAAACAGCTTGGACAATGGAGATTCTTCTTAAATATGAAATAAGAGAAGGTAGCTTTTGACAATAAACAACCTCATATGGGGTGAGTTTGGTAGCTACATGGTAGGAGGTGTTGTACCACTATTTTGTAAGAGGTAACCATTTTATCCACTGATGTTGCTTCTCAGTGACAAAATAATGAAGATAAGTTTCTAAACACTAATTAAGAATCTCAGTATGGCTAGTAGTCTATAGATGATATCTTGAGCTCATTTTCAATTATGTACCTAGATATTTGAATAATTCTTGCCAAAAATGGCTTGTGAAGATAGGATTTCAATCTAAGACAATAGAGGTAGGAATACCATGGAGTCTAAATATTTGATCAATAAATAGCTGAGAAATGTGGAAGTAGTGTAGGGATGGGCCACATCACAAAAATGACCATATTTTGAAAACTGATCAATTACAATAAGTCTCACTAATTTGCCTCTCAATTTTGGGAGACCATCAATAAAGTCTAAGGAAATGTCTATCCAAATATGTGTTGTAATTGGAAGTGGTTGGATTAGACAAGATGGAGTGATTATCTCACCTTTATTATGTTGGCAAATATCACAATTTGCAATAAATCTTTTGATATCTTGCTTAATTATAACCCAAAAGAAATTATAGTTAACCCGCTCATATGTTTTTATAAACCATGAGTGTTTGATTGAAGTGGAAGCATGTAACTCTTATAAAATGGCATGTTTGAACTTAGATCTAGTTATCAATGAAAGGCAACATTTATATCACAATGTGTAACCATCCTAAGTATAGTGAGGTTTAGTAGATGATTCAGTCAATAGTTGAAGAATGAACTAGTGGGTTGGAATGTCATTATGCCATTATTTTTTAATATCATAGAGCCATGTGAAAATGGAAATATAGATGACGCATAAGTGCACTAGGTCTTCAAACTAGTGAGAGAGAGAGAGAGAGAGCATCAACCACCACATTTTCCTTACCTTTTTTATAACTAATCTCATAGTCATATCCCATGAGTTTAGATACCCATTTTTCTTTATTTAGGGAAGATACCAATTGTTCTAAAAAGTATTTGAGACTCTGATGGTCTGTTTTGATACAAAAATGTTGGCCAATCAAGTATGGATGCCATTTGTGAAATTCATAGAGAATAGCCATCATCTACTTATCATATGTGGAGCATGCCAAATTACGCCTAGTGAGTGCCTTGATAGTGAAGGTAATAGGATGACATTGTTGCATGAGTACCACACCAATAATTTTTCCACATGAATCATACTCAATAATAAATGGTTATGGGAAATCAGGTATGGCCAAGATGAGGGTGATGCACATTATTTATTTGATGCTATTGAATGTTGTATTAAATGTAGGTGACTATATAAAGGAGTCTTTTTGAGCATAGCCATTAGTGGGGATAAAAATTTTCCATAATCCTTGACAAATTTCCTATAGTACCCTATGTGACCAAGAAATCCCTGTAGACTTTTGAGTGTGAAAGGTTTTATCTAGGTTGCCATAACTTCAATTTTGGTGGGGTCAACATGAACACCATCATATAAAATAATATGTCCTAAGTACTCTAATTCTAATTTCCCAAAAGAAAATTTGGAATATTTAACACATGAGTGGTTCATACCTAGAATTCCCAAAGTTATATCTAAGTGGTGGAGATGATCCTTCCATGTGTATTTGTAGATGATTATGTCATCAAAGAAGACCAAGATAAACTTCCACAAGAATGGTTGAATTACTTGGTTCATTAAGCTTTATAATGTAGAGGGGGCATTGGTAAGCCCAAATTGCATGACCAAGAATTCATAATGACCATCATGTGTGCAAAATGTTGTTTTGGGAATGTCTACATCATGAACATGAATTTTATGATAGCTAGAGTAGAGGTCCAATTTGGAGAAAAATTGTGCACCATATAGTTCTTCAAGAATCTCATCGATGACTAGAATGGGAAATTTATCTTTAATTGTTAGCTTGTTCAAGTCTTGATACTCAATACAGAGTCACTAAGAACCATCTTTCTTATGAATGAGAAAGAATAATGAATAATAGGGATTGGTGCTGGGTTAAATGATGCCTACTTAGAGAAGTTCATGAACAATGTTTTCAATCTCAGCCTTGTGATGAAATGGGTAGTGGTAGGGTCAAATGTTTGGGGGTGTACTACCAGGGAGAAGCTAAATATAATGGTCTTTAGGGTGGGGAGGTGGTAATCATATTGGTTCCATAAATATAACTACATGATTGACCAAAATGTCTTAAAAATCGAAAGGTTGGCTAGAATCTAATGGAGGAGTAGTGTGCAAAGAGAAAAACTGGAATATGATGCCATGAAACCCATGTTTAAGAAGTTTCTCCATGTGGTGAGAGATAATAACACTAGTAAAGCTAGGAAGAAGGCCTTATAGAGTGTATTGATGACCATTCTCAGTGAAGTACATCCATAGTTCAAAAAATACCAAATAATGGGACCAAGAGTGTGTAACCATTGGGCACCCAATACAACATCACATATACCTAATGACAAATCAAATGTATCAAACCTAAGTTATAGTCACCCACAAAAATGTGAACATTGTGGCACTTGCCTTTAAAGGGTAGGGTTCCACCATTAACAATCATTACTTCAAAGTTAGAATAAGGGTGGATAAAATAGTCAAATTGTTTAGCCAATCAAGGGTCAATGAAGTTGTGAGTGCTACTAGAATTGATGATAATAGTGAGTGGTTGTTTCTTAATAAACCCTTTGACACACATTGTTTGGGGAGTGGTGACTCCTACCAAAGCATGCATGGAGATATCAAGAGTGGAATCTAAGTGCTTGGAATCATCATCTACTGATGTGAGCTCCTCAATGGCATCCTCATAATATTTTGTATCTATTAGAGAATTAACATCTAGTAAATACAAGTTTTGATCTATGCATTTGTGTTAGAGAACCCATTTATTAACATAATTGTAACAAAGACATTTTTCATGATGTGTACACATTTTATCTCTTGCGAGACATTTGATGGGGGTTGTCCTTGGTTTGGTATGTTGTAAAGAGGGCTTTGAGGGTACCCAATTAGAAGTTCAATGTTGAGAGGTGATCTTTTTCAACATACTTGGTGAGACCTAAGGCTGCCATCATGGTCTAAGGTTGGAACATCTTGAACTTAGAGCATATGGGATCTTTGAGGCCACTAATAAAACAAATCTTGAAGAAGTCATTTGATAACCCTTTAGTGTGATTAGCCATCTTCTCAACTTTAATTTGATAATCATAAATGGTGCTTGTTTGATGAAGTTTGGTGAGGGCTCCTATAAAATCCTTGAATGTTGAGGGACCAAAGCTATCCAAAAGTAGGGATGAAAAAGTTGTCCAATTAGGTTCAATATTGGATTTGAGATACCAATGGTATCATTGGAGTGCCTTTAGCTCTAAGTAGAAGGAAGCAATGGGGACTTTATTTATGTGATAAGTATTATGAAGGTTGAAGTATTGCTTGGCACAATAGATATAACCTATCAAGTATGTACCATTGAACTTGGAAAACTTTAGTTTGGGCCCACATGGTGGGTGGGTGGAAAAAAATTATTCTTGGAAGAAGACTCCTATAATTTTTTGAGCAAAAGGGCATGGGTATCATTCACTCCACACACCATATCAACTAAGTCAATGACTCAAGATGTCAAAGTTGTAATTTCTTCCTCCATGATTTTGGTGATTGTACATTTGACTACCATAGCATATATATATTTTTTTTTTGCAATTGGTGGGAAAATGAAATTTAAGACATTTTTAGTATTTGGATGAAATTAGGAGGGGCAAAGTTACTTTTACTAAATTTTTTACATAGTAAGAGTATGATTGACAAAGATGAGGGTAATTTTGGAAGGGAAAATGGAAAAAAAATAAAATTTAGAAAATAAGGATAAAGAAATAGAAAAGGGAGATGAACATTATGCAAAATATTTTAGGTAAATAGAAAAAAACTGAAAAAGTTTTGATAAAACTTGAAAAATGGAAAAATGAGATTTTTGGGAATTCAAGGTAGAATCAGGTTATGGAACCTTAAGGAAAAAATGTGGATAATTGAATTTTATGTGTCCTAGTAAAGTTTGAGAAGAAATAGAGATAAAAATAAGGAGATATTGTAAAAAACTAAAAATTTCCAATGCTTTTGGTTTTCTACTACTCTACCAAGGTTTCCAATTTATGCTTTGCTAATATTTTTATAATTTCAAGGATGATATGCTGCAAAAATATGGGCTCGATATGCTCATGTAGTTAAACACAAGAAATTTTGGGGGTGTTTCTCTATGTGTTCATCATTTTTAATGTAGCCTTCCTCACACTTTTTTAAATCTATTGTGTCTAGCACTTCATGTCGATCAAGAAATATTCAAGTATGCCTTGGTATACTAGTTCATCCAATTGAACATTCCCAATGTTCTAGAGGGTAGATTGTAGAACATAATGAAATATAATGAAATTTATCTAATTGAATTCTTTAGGTAGTGAAAGTGAAATAAGCTTCGATGAACAACTTTTGACTATCTTGACTAGGCATTCTCTTGCCAAGCTTTGATAGCACACGTTGGTTGTTTTGTCCATCTGGTAGAAATGGACCCCAGGTTTGAATGGTTTCTTAAAAGTTTTTTTGAAATATCTCTAGCCATCAATTCCATTTGAGTGATTACCACTCTCCAAAATAAAATTGGTCATGGATTTACCTCTTAATGATAGCTCTTAGTTTTCTTCACGAGTGAGAACTAGTCAATCAAGAAGGGGTCATTTCCCATTTCAATGGTAGGTCCTCTCAATGGACCAACTACTTTTGGGTTCCTATGGTAATCCTCATAATTATTTTTAAGGATTTCACCCAAGCACTTCCCATAGTTATGTGGATAGGTTTTATCTTGATCTGAAATAGAAGATAAAATTTAGATTAGAACACAATCACAATATAGTAGAGTAGAAAATCATGATCTTTGATGATGACTTGTTTCCAAAATAAAGTTGTATATCTAGAATATCATATGGAAGGGTTGGGAATGGATTTTTTACCACTTTTTGACAACCAAGGTCCAATTATGGTAAGGTGAGAACATATGATGGGTAGCAAAAAAAATATCTCCCTATAAAGTGCTTCAATACCAAATGTGAGGATCCTTCTTGAAAAAATTAACATATAATTGCAAATATATGAAATAAACTATGAAAAATCAGCAATTTATTAAATGAAACAAACAGAATTGAATTATAATAGTATATTTATAGGATCACTAGCCTCTTTGAGGGGGTAACCTCCTTTTAGCAAGCTCAATTCAATATAATTCATGGATGCTTTCATACTAAACTAATCTCCTATTTAATGTAATCTATCACTAAATAACTACTACTCCTCATGAATGGTGTATTAAACACTACTATTATGCTATTACATTCTACTATTATAATGATCTTGAGGGATGACTTAGAAAGCATATACTTCCATAGCCTTTTATTAAATATATAAACTGAAACTAATGGTAAGGATGAAGGGTCCTAACAAGAAAAAAGCTTACCTATTTTATCCTATTTTCATATTATTCATAGAAAAAACACATACATAGGTTTGAAGTATTGAAGGAGAAACCTAAGAGCCTAATTTTCTAAGTTACAAGCTAGGTCACTATTGTATTTGCTTTACACATATTACATAATTAGTAAACAATCTAACACATAGGGGATAACTACATCAGTTTGAGGCCCTCTTCAAATTATTGACTATATACATAAATATCATTGATAGAGGGGTCTTTAGCATTAGCTCGACACCATGTGCCCACTAACCCATTTTTTTGTAAGGTTAGTATGAAGATGAACTATGGTTTTGTAATTTCATGAGGAGAAACAATATATGACCCATATTTTAATGCACTAAAGTGAAGGAAAAGATAAACATATAACCATATAGATGGTTTCATCCATTTTAAATACATATTACATATGGGAAACTTGTGCTAGGTTCATATAATAGCATTGATACAACTATCCTAGGCTATGCTAATGTTGAGGCTCCAAAGGCACTTTGTCTAGGATTTGGTGACTATTCTAGAACCCTTTTTTAGTCTCTTTTCTACATGTTCCATATCTAAAACTATATTAATATCAAAACCAACTAAGCACATTGCTTATTTTTCATTTTCATATGTAGGGTCTGTGCTTGTGAATCCCTAAAATATCAAAACACCAATATGAGAAAATTAATAAAAGAGTTATAAAATCATATTATATACATGCAAAATCCAACACATGGTAGTGTTAATTATGTGTTTGTATCTTTATCAAAATTCAAAGTTATAATAAAACACATCTAAAATAAGTGATTCAAATATTATACCAAAGGTTACTAAGATACCAAGTGAAATACTAAGAGAAATTATTTGAAACCAACTTATAAAATTACCTCTTGTACATCCTATACACAAATGCAAATACTATTTTGCATATCATACAATGCAGAGGCATCATATAGATCATTATTTTTATTCAAAAATAGTATAAATATTCACAAACATAGTGGTGATCCTATCATTGACACAAACTAATAAAACTACTCACACTATGAGTACCTCTCCTAAAACTATTAGGAATAGTAAAAACATTCCATCAATCTAAGAACTAAAGAGTTGACAATAAGAACATCACAATTATATCCAAAAAAAATGAAATGCAAAACAAAGTAGATAAAATTATTATATAGAATGAGATAATGAGATGTTAGTACAAAGGTAATCACTTACTTATATAGGCAAGGTGAAATATTAAACTAACAAATATGAGGTAAATCCTCATATAGAACAAACCCACTACAAGACAAAATAACTAGCTAATACACTAGCAAGCATGAGAAAATTCTTGGTATACATACTCTAACACCCTCTCAAATTAAGGTGGAATATGTCCTCATGAACACCACCAAGGACAAATTATGAAACCCTAAGCATGTCATGTAAATCAAGGAAATGAGGTGATGTAAAAGGCTCCATGAAGATGTCTATAGCCTATTATTGAATTAGAATGTAATTAAATATAAGGACTCAATCCTACATGTAGATATTCAATAGGTTATTTGTTTTTTTCAGTTGCTGACAGAGTTTGGCTTCACATAGGATTCACCCAATATCCTTTGGTGTGACAACTAGAGTGCAATTCACATATTTCGTAACCTAGTTCAGCATAATTATATAAAGCACATTGAATACATACTCTAACACCCTCTCAAATTAAGGTGGAATATGTCCTCATGAACACCACCAAGGACAAATTATGAAACCCTAAGCATGTCATGTAAATCAAGGAAATGAGATGATGTAAAAGGATCCATGAAGATGTTTGTAGCCTATTATTGAATTAGAATGTAATTAAATATAAGGACTCAATCCTAAATGTGATGTAAAATGAAGTATATATGTACCTCAATGTGCTTTATATAATTTTGCTAAACTAGGTTATGAAATATGTGAATTGCACTCTAGTTGTCACACCAAAGGATATTGGGTGAATCCTATGTGAAGCCAAACTCTGTCAGCAACTAAAAAAAACAAATAACCTATTGAATATCTATAACTTATGCCCTATACTCAACCTCTATATATGATAGTGTAACAACCTAATACTTCTTGCATGATTAATCAATAAGTGAATAGCCAAGATAAAATATGTAGCCATGAGTGGAATTCCTATCATCAAGAGAACCTACACAATCTGAATCATTATATCCAATCAACTAACTATAACCCCTAGTGTAGTGTAATCCAAAACGAGTAGTGCGTCCAAGATATCATAAGATCCTCTTGATAGCCTTCTAATGACTATCATGAGGGGAATGTATAAACCTAGATACAAGCCCAACTATAAATGAAATGTCAGGGTGAGTATGGGTCAAATACATAAGGCTCCCTACCATATGCCAATATAGTTTAGGATCAAAAAGTGGAGTAGTACAATAGGTAGTAAGAGTCACTAAAAATTGAAATAGATGACTTAACTTGTAATTATCCATGCCAAAATATTAAATTAAATCAAGTGTGTACTTTTTTTGACTTAAATAAATCCTTGTATCTAACTATGAAATCTACATACCAAGGAAGAATTGCATAGTTCCAAGATCTATCATGTTGAAATATGCTAAAATTACATGTTGATATGTCTAAATATTATATGAGGATATAAATGTGAGAAGTATATCATCAACATACAAGACCAAAATAATAATTTCCTCCCTAATACATTGAATAACATTGTGGGATTAGAGTGGCAATAAACAAATCTAGTAGAGAGAAGAAATGAATCCATCTTCTCATACCAAGCATGAGGGGACTATTTGATACTATAAAGAGACCTCCTAAGTTGACAAAATAGATATAAATTATGAACAAACCCAACAAGTTGCTTCATAAAGATTTCCTCATGTAAGTCTCCATGCAAGAAAACACTCTTAATGTCCATCTGATATACTGGCCAGCCCTGTGATGTATTAAGAAAAAGTACAAGGCAAACTAAATCCATCTTGAAAATGGACATAAAAGTCTCACAGTATTCAATGCCTTTTACTTAAGATAATCCCTTTGAAATAAGATGTGTCTTATACTTATCAATGGACCCATTAACACCATACTTGGTGTCATAAATCCATTTGCACCTGACCATCTTTCTTCCCTTAGGAATAATGACCAAATCACAAGTATGATTCTTCATCAATTAATAATACTCATATGTCATCACATCATCCCACTCTTATATCCCATGAGCCTATGAAAAGGACAATGGATCCCTAGATAATACCTAACATAAAAGTCTAGTACCTATAGAATGTGCATGATGATGTCGAGTAAGTGGAAGATCCTATATTAATGGTGTTGCCTCATCAACTATAGTATGATCCCACCTAGGCATAGTGGAAACATTATTGTGAGAAATATCCTCATCCTCTATAACCTACTTAGGAATATCTTGAACTAGCTCCTCAAAGAATGAATCCTTATGAGAAGGTGAATCATGAAAAGAAGTAGGCATGGAAGAAGATGAAGAATCATGAGATGTGAAATGATCATTAAACTATACATGATTTCAAAAATTATCATCAAAAGTATTAGGATTAAAATATGATAACCCCTCATGTCATCAAAATAACCTAAAAAAGTCAAAGGTTTGCTCTTCTTGTCCAATGATTTCCTTAATGGTGTTGCCTCATCAACTATAGTATGATCCCACCTAGGCATAGTGGAAACATTATTGTGAGAAATATCCTCATCCTCTATAACCTACTAAGGAATATATTGAACTATCTCCTCAAAGAATGAATCCTTATGATAAGGTGAATCACGAAAATAAGTAGGCATGGAAGAAGATGAAGAATCATGAGATGTGAAATGATCATTAAACTATACATGATTTCAAAAATGATCATCAAAAGTATTAGGATTAAAATATGATAACCTCTCATGTCGTCAAAATAACCTAAAAAAGTCAAAGGTTTGCTCTTCTTGTCCAATGATGTCGTATAAAATCACAAGAAAGTCTCCCAAAGACTCAAAAAAATGAGACTTCAGGTTTAGATCCAGACCAAGCCTCCTTTGAAGTAATATTGTCAAGTGCTCAATGTGGTGTGTGGTTTTAATGTAGTTCACAAAATTAACTACCTCTACACAATAGATATGAGGTAAATCTCATGAATACATGATCTAGTTAGCCATCTCATTCAAAGTTTGATTCTTCTTCTCTACTAAGCCTTTATGTTATGGAGTATGTGTAATATAATGTTTGTAAAAAATACCATGGGATGCTAAAAAATCAATGAAATATCAACTTAATTACTTCCCATCATTATCTATACAAATATTCTTGATGTAACTCGATGATTATTTCTCTACCTAAGCCTTAAATACTTTGAAGTGAGCAAAGACATCACTCTTTTACTTGAGGAAATAAACCCAAGTAGGCCTTAGGAATTTATAAATGAAGGTAAGTGCATACTTAACTCCAATAAAGGGAGTAACAAATACCATAAAAACATAATGCACAAACTCAAGTGGTGAAGAAGCTCTCATGGACATGCTCTTAGGAAATGGATCTTGATGTTGTTTCCCTAATGCACAACAGAGGAAGAATGCATCAAGACATGAAAATATATGAATACCCTCTATCATACTAAATGATCAACTCCTTCAAATATATGTAGTTTAGGTGTCTAAATCTCTCATGCCAAAGGTGACTCTCAGAATATTCATGAGAAACTAACTACGTCCATAAAGAAGTATCATCAAAACCCTCAAAATAGTAAAGTTCAGAACTATGATCAATAACACCCTATACTATGAGTGTATGTGGCTTTAAAAAATATTTAACTCCAACACCCTATGGTGTGAAATTCACTGTCTTGCCTAGACCAAAATGAAAAATTGAATATACTAAAAGTATATTGGTGGTGACATCTAGAACATATAATACAACATTGATGCATCCACCATCTAGATATACATCACCCTTCCCATTATCATAAATTAAGTAATAATCTCCAACCTCAATGTTGGAAGTGTAACTTGGACCAAGAGATACAAAGGACTCTTGGTAGAAGTCATATGGTGTGAAGCAATAGAATATAGAACCCAACTGTCTAAAATAAGTAACTATGATCTCCTGACAAAATTAAGTACTTTCTCATTCTCATGAGATGGTAAAGGAGTAGAGATAGAGATCCTTTTTTTCCTAATGGCATATTCTAAGGATTAAGATAGGTTATACTCTTCATGGCCAATCCTTCCATAATAGGATCAAGATAGGTTAGACTTATTCTTGGATTTGGAAGATGGTTTGGGTTTAGATGAAGTAGTGTTGGTGGGCTTAGGTGCATTTTTAGGTGAAGGAGGAGTGGTTTTCTTCTTACCCTTATATTTTCCCTTAGAATTAAGATGTGATACCAGTAATTATTTTTGGGACATATAAGACTCAAGGTGAGACAATTTAGATTCCTCCCTAGTGAGTCTATGATAAAACAACTCTAGATCTAGCATTTTGAATGTGGTACCTAATGCACCCATAGTAGAGAAAAAGGTAGAAGCAATGATTTGGAATGGGCCACTAAACATAAAAAAGATTAAGTATACACACTCTTCATCCTATTTATCTCATCCACTCCCATTCAAATTATTCAACAAATGTTTAAAATTTGTGAGGTAATCTACAATGGAATCAAAGTCATTTGAATTTAGTGAAGTAAAATCCACTTTAAGTTGCATAGCTCTCACGTGGTTGACTTTAAAAAATAACCCTTTTAACTTAGTCCACATTTTAAATGGATAATCATACTCATAAAAGTGAAATAAGATAATATTACTAACATATTCTCCAATCAAGCCCATGCATTCTTCAAACTTACACTTATGCTGAAATTTTTCAAATTCCCATGTAAACTGTGGTTGTGTTTCATTAATTAGGGATCATAATCCTTTACACTTTATCATTATTTTTATTTGAGGTCTTCATATGTTTTAATTATGTGTAGTTAAAGGCCATGCTAACTAATCACCAATAACATAAAGAATTCAAAGGGTGCACAAAAATTGGCACCAAGACAACACCCTAAAATATTATATTATAGGACCACCCCCCTAATTTGGCACTTTATTAAATATTAAATTTTTATAATTTAATGACACTACTAGATAGAGAATCTAAAAGCATGTAGTTTTGAAAAAAAATAGAATTCAAATATGAGTTATGGTTCAAAAGATACAAGTGTTATGATTTCCCATAAAAATGTGTCAAAATAATTAAAAAACACTACAAAGTGGTTTTAGTGACCAAAATGAAAAATAACATGGTCATCCAACCACTTTTTGGAACTTTAATTTCACCATAAACTTATCAAAGTTAATAAAAGTGAAAAATATCTATTCCATTTACCTTGATATGCATGCAAGTGTTTTGACATCTTTTGTTAAAAAATATACCTGATAAGGCAAAAATAATGAATTTACAGCTATGTAAAGAGGATAAAATGATGGATTACTATTATCTTTGGGATTAGATCCCTCCAAATACCTTAGTTTTTCAATGTCTCCTTCCTCCCATAAGCAGATCCAATCATAGCAGAAAAGGATGAAAAATCCAATGCCAAGTTTTCTCGCATAAGTGCTAAATCTAGAAAAAACAACTCATCAAAAAAGAACACCTCATATAAAGAGAAAGTACCAATATATTTAGTGTGTATATTTTATATTTTTTCCAATTATAATGAAGATATTTGAAGTGAAATGAAAGTACCAAAGTTAGATATGAAACAAATAGAAAAAGGTAATACCAAGATACCAAAAAAACTTAGTAAAATTCAACACAAAAATAAAGAAGTTCAAATGCAACTAATAAAAGAAATAGATATAAAATACAATGTCTTCAAAATTCAAAGTTTTCCTTCCTCAAGAAATCACTATCTCCTCCAATTCCACCCATCCTTTTTTAGTGCCAAACTTATATTTAAAGCATTAATGTAGTCCAAAGGAGAAACAATGCATTACAAGACACAATATTCCAACACTCCACCTACCGATGGTCCAATGCTTATCTAAAAAAAACAAAATAGAAAATCAATGTTCCACCAAAATACCATGCTCCACTCTATATATCTATGATTATGCTTCCAATGTAGACCCAAGAATATCCTTCACTGTGTCATAGAAGCTTCTAAAAGTTTCAATGCCACTCATTGGTTCATAAACTCCAATGCCTCCCCTCTCAAAATATTTTCAAAACTCTCATTATGTATTAGTAAGGCACAATTCAAAGGTCAATATTAAATCATAGTCCTTATCAATATTTCAATACTTATCTAATAAACCAAAAAAGTCTAGTGCTCTAAAAAGAAGAAGATGCTTCCCTTTCACACTTTATGCTCCACTCAAGACAAAGTTAAGTACATGGAATAAATGTACCAAAATGCCTCTCTCTAAAACTTCAAATTATTAACTATTTTAATATGTCAAAAGCAATAAAATATTTAGAAAATAAAATCTTTAAAATCTTTAAAAAGTGTTTAAAAGGCACCAAAAGGCACTAAGACCTCCTCGTATGCTTCCTCTCTATGTTACAGATCTACCAAGGGAATATTTTGAAAAATTGATAGATTAATAGATGGATGAAACTCTCAAAGCTTTGGTACCATGTTAGGAATGGTAAAAACATTCCATGAAGCTAAGATCTAAAGAGTTCATAATAAGAAAATAAAAATGTGTTGCAAAACAAATGAAATGAAAAACAAAGCTGATCAAATTATTATTCAAAATGAGATAATGAGATGATAGTACAAAATCAAGCACTTGATTATATAGATAAGGTGAAATACTAAACTAGCTAAACTAACAAATGTGAGATAAATCCTCATATAGGAAAAACACATTACAAGATAAAATAAATAGCTAATACACTAGCTAATTTGAGAAAATGCATAAAATATATACTCTAACAAAAACACAAGTACCAAAACAACAAATATGGATACCAAAAGATAATTCAAATCAATAGAAAGGTCCAAAGAACAAATAAATAGATAAAATACCATTACCAAAGGTTTCCAAAATTTCAAATGATGTATAATTACCAAAGGAACCAATGCTACCAAAATCACTAGAAAATAAACTATGTAAGCTCCCTTTGTTGGTCAATATCAAACAACAAAGGGAAACAGTTTCAAATGATTATTATAGTGGTGATAATATTACTAAAACTAATATTTAAAATTAATAGTTAACTAAACTTCATCTTGATCCACTTAATATCTTACCACATGATCTATTTATACATGTGGGCCTTAGTGCATATACTTTGAATCCATCTCTAGAAAGTATCGAACCAAATATAGATAAAGGAAAGTTAAACCATATAACTCAGGATATTAATAAGGTATTTAAATTTGATGTGAACATAGATACAAATAATGACATACCAAAAAAGGCACCACCATAATATAGTTCCTTATTCATATATAGATACTCCATATGGTATATCACATATTCAATAACAACCTAACAAGTTACAATTTTCCCATAATAATGATTACATTGGTGATTATGATCTTAATGATAATATAGATTGGTATGATCCTGATGATGCTAATTACACAACATATGAATATGATACACTTGATACTACCATAGATACATCATTTTTAGTGTTAGAAATAAAAGTAGAAATCTAATTACCATTTAATCATTATAGTTGATATTTCTTATTTCCAATTGGGTTTCATTTCATATGGTGATTACCTCAATTATCACTACATCAATGCAAATGATCCAAACTAAGGATATAAAAAAACCATTCAAAAATCAAAAAACATTTTATAGAACCTACATATTATATTGGATCCTTGGAATAAATGTGTTATTTCTATGTTGATGGATGGAATATCAATTACTCCTACATACACATATATGTCACACTTCTACTTGAGTGTGATACATGCATACATGATTTATTATTATTGGCATTTCCTCTTCCCATGTCACTAGGACATTGGGAGAATATACCTCTAAGATCATGATAATTTAAGTTTATATCATTCTATGGTAACTTTACATTATCATTTTTGAGCTCTTATGTACTTACACATGACTTTATTCTTGATTATATCTTACACGTGGTACTTGATATGCTATGCACTTGACATTTTTTGTTAACACGTTTTATCCATGGGCTATTATGATATGTTTATGTTGGTTGATTATGTTTTACTATATGTACTTTCTTGAGTGTCTTGTCTTGTTATTGTATTACTTATTTGATCCTTTCAATATTCTCTTTTGTTTATGACCCATGTGCTTATTTTCATGTCCCTTCGATCATGCCACATTTGAACGTGCCCCTTATTTGTGTTATCTTTTGACAATTATTTTTTAATTACTTTTGAATTATCTTGTGTGTTTGTTTTATTTTGTTTTTGAGCTTGTAATGTTATACATTTCCATGATATTTATCATTTTTATTAGGCCTTCTCATGATCAAATTATTTTTTGTGCTTTAATGCTACATTTACCTAGACATGTCCTTCTATCTATTACATGGTTACATGCATAGATTATACAATTGTATTATCCCTTTGAGGTGAGGTAAATTCTAGTATTTTTAAGTTTTGGAAATCCACCATAAATGTTATAATTTACATCTAAACATGATTTGTTATAAAATAACTATCCACCCAATATTTCACAAAAAATGGTTGGGATAAATTCCTTGGCTGATTTTGGTGGAATTTATATGAAACGATCCTAAAAAATATTGTTAATATGCAAAGTAAAACAAATATGGAATAAAACATCATAGTGCATTGAAAACTCAACATGTTTCCTATAGCAACAAGTGGAGCATGTGTAATTTATTTTTACATAAAAAGGTTTGGAGATATCAAAATATATTTGACTCATAGAAATTTGTTGGTTTTTTTCCAAAAACATGGATTAAAATTATGTTTGAGTCATATCCAAGAAATGTTTTGGATTTGGTTCATGTTTATGAGAACCAACTCTTATTTTGAATACATCTCTTGCATTGGTTGAAACTCTACTATTGTCCTTCCAAAATTGTGAAAGTAACTCTTTCAGATTATCAACTATAACCTTGTCCTTTCATGGAAGTCAACCATAGAATACCCAAATCTCATTGGTATTATTTTCATTAATTATTTTATGTCTTGAAATTATTTTCATTAATGTTTTCTATTTATATCAAGTGTTTGGCTTGTTTTTGAAATCAATCATTTTTTTCCCTATTTGAATACTTACTACACAAGTTATTATTATATGGCAGGCATCATTACAATAATTTTTACATGATTAGGTCTTATAATATGATATGGATCATGTAAGTTTTCAATAATTTCTGCATTTTCATCATCCATATTAGTGATTTCAGCCCTAATGTGTACATGGTAGGTCTCATCTTAATAAATTTCACTAATGAAATAAAAAATTGACATATTTTAGTATCATGAATCAAATTATGAAAGAAAATATCCCAAATTTCCTAATCTAGTCTTCTTGAATGGTGGTTAGATAATTTTTTAGGCATTAATTTCAAAATATTTTCATTGACTTTAATTAAGTGTTTACATTTTCTATGCAAAAATTTTGGAGGTGTTGTTACTGGTGGAACTTGTTGAGAGGGTGTCTCAAAATCATCATTACTTTCATTGATTAGCGGTGGGATGATATTTTATTAATTATTTATTTCCTCATTATATACTTCCATGAAATTTTCTTCATAGCTAATTACAACATTATTTATTTACATGAAATTTTCTTCATTATTGTGGGGTAAGGCATCATACATACAATCATCATCAACAAAATAAAAAACATTATAATTTTAATGTGAGATTCCAACATTATATAATTAATTATTATAAATTTAATCATTATTCAATTTATTATTATCAATTTCATCATTATTGAATTTATTATTTTCAATTTCATCATTATTCAATTCATTATTACCAATTACATAATTGTATACAACATTTGGCTCATCAAAGATAGTTTCTATAACTTATTTTGAATGAAGTGCTTGCTTGTGTACCTTTATTTTTTATCTCACATCTTATATTTATTCAAGTGTTTTGTTCTTCAACTTCTTTCTCTTTCTCTAATGTGATCCATCACCCATTGGAAAATTGATACCTTTTCAAATGTGGGGTAAAAAAAATCAGTTGATAGCTCTTGTTCTCAACTTGTAAGTACTACAAAATCATGAAGATAATGTTTGTGGGAAATTTTTATTGAATTGGATTAAAAAATGTCATTTAAAAGTAATTTTTTTCTATAACAAGGGTAATATGTATGTGTTATGGTATAACACATGCATTATGGTATAATGCATATGCATTGATTAATGCCTACACATTACCATAACATGTATGCATTATAGTAAAACATGTAAGTGTTATATATTTGAATTCGAAATATAAGAATTTTGGCTGAAAAATGGCATGGATTCTTGAGCTAAAGGCTTGGACCTATCAATATACAACCAAGTCTAAGAGATTTGATAGAAAATAACAAATTTCAACTTCCATCACCAAAACACTAGGAATTTCAATAACAAAATTAAAAACATTACTACCATGATGGTGAGCATGATGTCCTCTTCTAAAATATATGATTTTTATAATTTTTGGATTATTTTAAGGTTAAAAAATATGTTGGTTTTTAACCATAGATTTTTTAGGCCACCACGTGCCTATACATGCTAATGTATTCTTTTCATTCATCCAAGTGAAAAACAAGTTATATAGTCATAAACTAGGCCTAATTATACACACATTAAAAATAATCATTTTCATTTTTTTTATGTATTTGGGGGTACACACAACTGACTATCCATTTTTTTGGTAATTTTCAAGATCTATTTACATACAAAATTAATAATAAAAAAATCATTGATAAAATATAAAAAATATATGTCACAAGATAGAATATATTATCTAAATATTCACCAAAGGGTTTCAAACAATATTAAATGATTGTAAAAAATGATGAGCCACATGGTCATCTATCCACTCTATTTTCTTGAAAAAAACAAGAGTTCTTAGTCAAATTTTATATGTTTGACCTAGTTATACTTAATAATTTTAAAAAAAATTATTGTTTTTAAAATTAAACCTAAAGTGATACAATTCATATTATTATAGAGTCTTCAAATTTTTTTTGTATCTATTTCAAATTATCTACATAAATTCATTTTTAAAAATTTCACAAAATTATGTCCACAGGTAGCTACCTTTTGGCCCCCAACTCTATGCACTTACCCATGTCTATATATCAAATGAAATATAAATTAGAGATAATTTTGAGAAAACCTAGTAAATATCAATATCTCCTTGAAAAATGGTGCTTTTTAAGATATTGTTGTGGATTTGTAAGGATCACACTATAGAAATTAGCTCTAGGATGAAATACTCATACTTTCATCCAAGACTTCCCACAAGAAAAGTTATCTTCCCTCAAAAGAAAACCTTAAGCAAATATCCTTCAAATGTATATGTAACATAATTTTGAGATTTAATAATAATAAAATGAATAATCCTCTCTATTGGATTGAAATGAAGGTCATATTTATATCAATGGATAGGTCCTAACCCTTCCATATTTTTTGTTGATAAGGTCATCTTATTCCATCCCATTTAGAAAACATTATCATTAGGCCTTAAACTAGATTGACCAAGTCATCTTTGTTTTGTAACATATGAAATAACTTTTACAAAAAAGTTTACCAAGACAAATTAGTAGTAATAATATGTGTTTAGTTAGTTAGGGGTTATTTGAAAGCATATTTCCTTAGGGGATTGGATAAATGGGTTTTTTTACTTGGGAATTTAGATAAGTAAGATTTTTAATGGATTTAGGTATGATAGAGTTAACAAAAAATCTTGTGAAGGATCCATGATTTTCCCATCCCTTTCTTAATGCACCCTTTAAGGCATTCACTCAATGATATTAAAACTTGACAAGTTCATACAAGATATAAAGTGCCATTAAATAATAAAGTTTAAAAATATTATGTGTATAAAGAGAGTATATTTATACCATTCACTCATCTATTTTATCCCAGTGTAATACACCTTCAATAAATGGAATATATCATTAAGGTGTATTTCCAACAAGAGCCATTATTTCCTATTGTAAATAATTCATCAAATTTTTCAATTAGATCATGCTTTTAAATTATGTAAAAATAATTTATTTAGTCACCAAAACATAAATTTAAAAGTATGGTTATTGATATTTAAATATTTTAATTCTCATAGGATTGAATCATAGAAGAACGTAAACATCCATAGTGGTAAATATTGGTAAGATTACTAATATAGACTGGTTTAGCGTGGGCACATTCCCATTCTAAATAAGTTAGGAATATTATGACACACATGGATTATATTATTTATAATTTTCTCAATGGTAAAAAAGGGATTTGGATAGGGCCTCAACCCTATTACAAAGTGAGATAGACAAAAAGAGAGATGATCAACAAGGTTGAACACAAGAAAATTCTCTTGATTGATAAGAATAAGTATATTGGCTTCCAAATTGTTAATTTACTATATTCTTATATTCTTTTGTAAAATGGGCACATGCATATTATATAAAAGATAAGAATACTATCTTCTTAACTAATAATTGCCTAATTATTCCTTAGACTCTTGTGTAAAATGGGTACATGCCCAATCTATAAAAGATAAGAATATTGGCTTCCTAATTGATAATTGCCTAATTATTCTTATATTCATGTGTGGAATGGGCATGTGCCCATTCTAGAAAATATAAGAATTTTGGCTTTCTAAGTGATAGTTTCATATATTTTTGGATTCTTGTGTATAATGGGCACATGCCCATTCTAAATAAGATAATAATATTATATTCTTAATTTATTATTTCTTATATTATTATATTCTTATGTAGAATGGGCATGTGCCCATTTTACAAAATAAAATAATATTAACTTATGTATTACTAGTGGCCTATAAAATGGGCACATTCTCATTCTATAAAAGATAATAATATTAATGTTGTTACCAACATGTCCCTTTATCCCTAAGATATCTATAGGAATTTCTAAAATCAAGCCCTCCAAAATTATTTATTAATCTTAAAATCTAGGCCTACCCTTAATGAATGACATTTAATCAAGTTTGGATCCATGTACTTTCATGGAAATATTTTATGATCCCTCTTTATCAATTCCCTTCCTTATGTTTTATCATGGATTTATTTGTATATTTAAAGTTATAGCCTTGGTGATTTTTAATGGTTTTATACTTAATTTTTTGGACACTAACTATTTCCATTGTAAAAGTCATGGTTGATGTGGCATGCCTTTATATCTCAGAGTGGTACTTTGATAATATTGTTAAGCACATCCACATGATCACTTTTGTTATGTAATATTACCTTTCAATTTAAAATATTCAACTAAATTGATCTTTATATGATTCCCATAGGTCCCATAGATTTCAAAAAATTATACTATTTAAGACCTTACACATAATTGCAACATGTCATTTGTCCAATTATGCACCCAAATAATAGTGATGTATATATCTCCTAAAATGGAAGTAAATATAATATTTTACAAGAAAATTATATAGTCATAAATTTCCATGTGTCATATTGTACTCTTGTTAACCCATAAACCAATTAGAAGATTATGTGTGGTATCTAATAATACCTGTAGTAGGAGGAGGAGGGTACAATGTGGAAGGATCTAACCAATCAATAGGGTCCAAGTGTCACACCATTTTCATGGGGGATGTAATGTGTTACAGTATTCAACATCTTTGGTTCCCTTTAAGTAATAAAATAACACCACATTGCATATATACTACTTGGGATGTTGAGAATGACAAAATATATGAATCATTTACCACTTTAAAATGACCACATGGAACTTGTATACATCTTGGAATCCTTCCCAGGCACTTTCTCCCATTCATCCACCCAAATTTCCATATAATAAATACCATGTCTCTAATGAAATGTCACCTAGGGGTCCATCTTGATGTTTGTTTAATTTTATTTTTTTGGCACATAGGTAAATAGGGTTAATAATATGGAAATGAATAAGCATAAGGGTGATAAATAGATCTATAGTAGGTAAATTAATCTACAAACTTAGATAAATAATTTTCTTAATTTATAATATTTAGATATGATTAATAAATAAATTATAATTATTAATTTATTTTGAAATCCACTGAAAACTAGAATACTTGGTTTACTATGTACATACATATTTGTATTGAAATAAGCTATAAGTGTGTTGGATCAAGATCCTTGAGTAGTCATTAGATTCTCAAATTTTTCATGTTGTGGCCTTGGATACTTTCATTAGATCTAAATGTAGATGCCAGAATTTAGTACCCTTGCCCTATTCTACCATCTTTTAGGCTATTGCTTTAATATTAAATGTAGACGGTAGAAATCTGCACCATAGCCTAAAATCCTAAAATAAGATAAGTCTAAAATAAGGTAGAAACCTTCAAAAATCTATATTTTTCATCTTATCTCCTAGAGGTCCCAAAACACTCTCAAACATCCTAAAAGTATATACATAAAATATAACTTAAAGTATAAGAAACTAAATGTCCATAATTAAATGTCAACTTATACTTAAATTTTTATTTCATATATATACTCCCTTTACACCCATGGTAATTAATCTTATTAATTACTATTTACCATCCCTAACCACCCAAAATATTTTAAATAATCAAAATCCTAAACATCAAATAAAAACAAAACATAATAAACCTCCTAACACACTTATCCCATGGTTAAAATAACCCGAACAACCTTGAATGTTGATTTAACCCTTTTTTACCCTGTGCCAACCCATTGGAATGACTTTTCATTCAAATTCACCCATTTTTGGTAAATTGACATCAATCCTCTATGATTGACATCAATCATTTAGTATCGCCATCAATCCATTTATATACAACAGACCTCCATGGCTCATGAGGGAATGTGACTACACTTTTAAAACCTGAAACACTACCAAAATCTCACTATAACTTGCATTTAGACTTGATCAACAACCTGTAATCTTGTGGAACTTCTTTTGGAGAGATTATCAAAGGTTTTTTAAGGTTTTTCCTTCTCATCTTATCCATGTTCATTTTTAGGCATTAAAGTTTAGTATTGCTTTTAAATTTATTTGCATTTCTAATCTACTATCTTCTATGTCTATCTTACATTCATTTTTTATCATTTTATTAAAAATATAGGCTATCATTATAGTCTATTTATAGTTCAACACTTTACATAGAATTTACATTGATTCATCTGAATTGATGTCGATCTCCTAGGATCATCATCGATCCCTGTCAGACTATAAATTTACCCTTTAAATAGTCTATTTTGCATCTTCAGTATCTACTAAAACTATATTCTATTGTCTAAATATATCTCCTAATATATTGATATCCATTACTAAAACTTATCAAAGAATTTATATATCTTGTCCTTGAATAATCCATTTATCTTATCTCTTAATCATAGATAGTCCACATTTATTTAATATTTATTATGATGTATGTTGGTATTGTTTATACCTACATCTATTATCTTGTATATTTTATCTGTTATCTTGAATAATCCATAATTGTTTATCTTTTTTAGATTATATTTTATATTATTTATATCTTGTAATATATATCTTTGTAATTACATGTATATTTATAAACTTTAATGTTAAACAGTGGGCTGACATCCATCTAAGAAAGCATGATGCTTCTTGGAACTAGTTTGTAACCAGGTAGCCTTCTCATTTATCTATTAATCAATTTTTTATTTAAGTGTGGTGTATTTCAGGTCATTCCTCCCAAGCCAAAAAGGAGTTCTCACAAATCTTGATCTACGGTGTGTAACCAACCTTCATCTCTAGGTAACTCTAAACCCTACATGTAGTTTGTTTTTAGTATCTAATTAGAAAATATTCAGAAACCATAAAAACTACTTAAACACTAAATAATTATGTTGATTTTGGTCTATGATTTGGACATAGGTGTCTAGTATGGAATAGTGAATAGATTTGGATGCCACCTAGAGTCTCTTAGGATTTTCATCGAATTTATTTTAATGTCTTAAAATCACACATAGTTTACACTCTTTATCAAATTATCTAACTTCATCACCTTTGGATTTACTATGGGAAAAATATATTATTGGACACATGGTATTGAGCTTCTCCAAAGACCCCTATATCAATGGGTGATGCCTACATGTCTAATACTATGAAAAGGGACTCACACTTTTGTAGCTCTTCCCTACATGTTACACTATGTGCACATAAAGATATAATGTGTGATAAGGAAGTATATAGAGTGACATATATTGTAATTTAAAAAATATATCTTGGGATGTTCCTTCTACACTTTAGACCTATGGTGATACTACTTCTATGCCTGATATGTAAATAGGGATGAATAGGTTATGTTTTCTCACTTGAATGCTTGATTGAGTGGTCTTGGTAAGTTTATTTGTGAGTTACAAACATTTTCAAGGTAAGGAATGAATTAGGGTTGATCTTATATATACCAATACATTTTAAAAATATATCACACTAAAGTACTTAGGTTAACCTTTAAGACAAATTTCATTTACAAATTAGATGACTTTTGGGTACTAGACACTTAGTTACAAAAAGGATACTATGAACATGAAAATAACATGCTAAATTATGCACTCAACTTCTTGAGGTCAAGTTAAGGAAATTAACATAATGGATGGGATATGAAATAGGCTTGTTTTTAGATGGAATGGGATTTGTAATGGGTAGTGACAAGGGGTTATCTTGATGGAGCCAAAATAAATTAGTATTGTCATAGTGTTCATTGAAAGCATCAAGCTATGTGAAAAAAAATCTATAAGATCCTTTAGTCTTTGAGATTATAGGGAGGAAAAGGTCCTAGTCAATGCTAAGATTAGGGAAATGATGGATATTAGGCTAAATTAGTCAAAATATGAGATCAAATATATCAATTTGTCTATGTCTAATCAATTTCATTTACAAGTTTGAATGATATAGGATGAGGTTAGACTCAAAGATAAAAAGAAGGTGAGAATGGGAAACTAGGCCTAGATAATGTTGTAATGATGAAATTTATTATGAGGGAGGACAATAATCAATGGATCATGAATTAATTCTTACTCTAAATTTTTTAGAGAGTAAAAAATGATGTGGGGGATTGGGGTGAAATGATCAACCTCTCTCATAAGCTCGATATTGATATCAATGTATATGTCAACTATGGGACCAAGTTCTCTAACCCTAGGGACAAAGACCTCTAATAGACTGGGTGTTTCAGGAAGTGTCATCCAAGACGGATTAGGAAATGTGTAAGTATATGAGCTTATTTACATAGATTATGTGAGGACTTGATATGTTTTTATAAGTAATGATTTGTTTGGGTTGTATGATTTGATAAGGATTTTAACAATGTTTTTATTTATTTTATTTTGTGAATATTTGCCTAAAATGGAAACTAATTACTTGCTAAAATGAAATAACTAAAATTAGATATAAATAATAAAATTAAAATTAAATAAACAAACTCTTAAGATCTAAAGAAAATTTTTGAATTCAAAATCAAGTTAAAATTGGGTTACTTTTAGAAGAGTGATGGAGCTTGCATGGAGTTTAATTGAGTTGAAATGCAAGATAAATTTAAGGACTTAAAAATTATTATAAATATAATATGGAGTGAGATGGACATAATTAAAAGTGACATTTAAGGTGTAAAAAGTAATAAAAGTCATAATAAGTATGCAAAATATTCCAAATAATAAATCACAAAAGATAAATTTAGAACATGGAACAATGGTAATAGAATTGCTCCTATTTTTAGGGGTGGTTACATAAACACTAATATTAGAGATAAAACTACCTTAAATTTTAAAAAAACACCCATATTTTAATACATAAAGACATTTTTATGATGTAATCATAATAGTGGTTAACAAAACCACTATAATAAACATGTCACCCATGGGGTAATTCTGTAACCCAAAAGGGAGGTTCTATCACATAATATGGTGGTTCCATCATGAATGAAAGTTTTTTTGAAAATATGATGAGGTGAGATACAAGGGACAAAAATATTGGGTTTTAAAGTAACTATAAGAAAGAGGGAATAAAAAGAGGAGAGGGTGATAGAGAGTTCCTATTTGATCATTATTAGGTCACTACATCATCATTAGATCTATCATGTCAATAATATTACACAATGTAAAAATTAGGTGCATACACATTTCACCCTTAGGAGGATGCTTGTCATGAATTATTGAGGGTGTAGTCTTGACCATTGGTGTGTGTAAGGGAAATAGGAAGTTTTAAATACTTATTTTACTTATCTTGGTGGCACAACAAAGCTAATCGAGACTCCATACAACCTACAAGCAAAAGATGATAATCAAGTACAGTGTGATGAAAAAGTAAAAAATATACTACGTAATCAAACTATGAGAAAAATACATACTATACATGTGTTCAATATCATATCACATGAACCATCCCACTGGGGGGTCAAATATAGTGCTAAGTAGTTAAGAACCTACAAAATAGTAAAATGTGCCATAAAAGATAGAAAGTCATTATAATGTTTATTGTAAAATATGAGTTATATAATTTAAAAATAATGTGATTTATAATATAAAAATATGTATAAAACATAAAAATATTTTGATATTAATAATTTTTAAAACTAAAATAGCCATTTTAGGACTCAATATATTCAAAAATTAGGCAAAAAGAATTCATTTATACCAATCCTTTTAGATATTTCTTGAGCTCTAGATTGCATGTGACCATTTCAAGAGATAAATTAATTAATGAGAATAGGATGATGAGGATATTTAAAATATACTAGTGAGAGGATCTGAGAGGCAAGATTCCTTTTACCCCATTTTTTATTATTTATGATGAAATCTTGCTAGAAATCTAGCCATCTTCAAAAGAAATAGTTTTAAAATGTTCATGGGGAATTGTATAATATGAAAATGTATAAATTTTAATAATTTTTGGTATATTTTTGGAGTTTTTTTGGTTCTAGATGACACATGACTGGTAGACAAAACTACTACTCATGGATGGAACCATCAGTTTTTACAAACTGACTATTACGTAACCACCACAGGGATTCTATAACCATCAATGTCTATAAGGGAGTGATTTTTTAACCACCATTGAAGGTATTTACACAATAAAATATGGTGGTTATTTAATCACCTACATTTTTTATGTAACTTATACCTAGGGAAATTATGTAACCACCACCTACAAACAAGGGTGGTTCTGTTTGCTAGAACTGGACTCTGAAACTTACAATTCTTATTTTAATAGATGGATTTGGTATCTGAGCTAACTTAGGGTATTTTAATTTTTTTATGTACCTTAGATAAATTTAATTAGATATCAAAAGTAATATTGTCTCCATTTATTCTTTGCACTTCTAATAGAAAACAAGCTATCCATTTTTTATCGCATTAGGATTTTATAGATTGTACTAGCAATGATTTATTTTGAACTCTAGTTAGTTTATTTATGAAATTTTTACCTATTATGACCCTAAATATAAAATGTTTATGTTTTAATGTGACTCAATAGAGTGCATAATCACTCTTATTTACATTTACTAGATTATGAGACTTCCTATAATTGTCTAGTTGGTATCCATTCAAGTTACTAATAGTAGTTATGAGTCCCAAAGTTGGGTGAATAATTTTGGAGATGCCAAAAAACCTAATATGGATGTGAAGTGTGGTATATTTATTTCTAATGTGGAGGGATAATTGATACCTAAAATACATTTAAGTAAATTTTTGGTATCCTTTCATCTTAGATAGTGGGAGACAAGGGTACCAACAGGTTACTATTTAGTTAGTAGTAAATTATGCGCTGCATTGAGGAGAGGGGATCATTCTACTCATAGAAACAATAGATACTAACTCATACTTATAAATTCCTCTATTGTGTGTCTCATTTAAGGTACCCTTTGATGATAAAATCATCCCTTATCATAAAGGAGTTTGATTTGAACACCCAGAGACATTAGGGGATACTAGATGTCCAGACATGGCACAATTATGTGCTTTTTATTTAGTAGTGGGGACCTTGATATAAGATAACCATATTATCCTACCTTACCATGACATGGTTAGGAAATTATATGATGAGCATTTTTATCTTGTAGCAACCACCGAGGATGCTCAATTTTAGGATAGGCTCTCATAGATTGAGGTACACCCTATATATATTTAATACAATAGTTTGACATGCCCTATATAGGAAAACTTCCCATCCTTGGGGTCATATATAGGGGCATATGGGATGTGATATATACTAGAATAGGATGATTGGTATGGCACCCAATTATGAGATGGGTATCCATCACCTGACTAGTTCAATTGGTAATAGTACAGGGACCTATCTTCCATTTAGCTAGGTGAGGAAGATGTAATACAATAAGGAAGTAGTATATGGGTCCAACACCACAACCAAAATAGGGACCCACATAGGAAGAACTCATGAAGTAGAAACATTTAGGAGGTTGAGACAATGAGGCTACAAAGTATATCAAGCTAGAGGAGGACTTGGATGTCAATGAGGAAAAGGTTATGCATGATCATTCTAACATTGATTAGAATAAGGGGACCTCAATCAACTTGAGGGGGACCCATGTAAAATGTTCATTTACATATTTTTCATTTATATATTTAACTTTATAGTTTAATTTTAGCTTATCTATTTAGTTGATTTTACATGTTTTAGAATTTTATATCAATTTGATCTAATGTTGATTCTAAATTTTGAAATTATAAATACTATGAGTGGTGGAGGAGTATGATCATGGATACCCTAATCAACCTTTTATAGATAAGTATTAACCTAACTATATACAAATCTTGATAGATCATGGAATCCTCACTTGGATCATCTAATATATGAATGTATTCTACCTTGTTTGCCATGTATCCATAATGGTGACAACACTAAATATGGAGAATAATACATTTTTGGACTAAGT
Organism: Torreya grandis; assembly: GCA_037957365.1. Taxonomy (NCBI): domain Eukaryota; kingdom Viridiplantae; phylum Streptophyta; class Pinopsida; order Cupressales; family Taxaceae; genus Torreya; species Torreya grandis. Next base: position 221,325 of record JARHVA010007215.1, read on the forward strand.
GAGGAGATTAGAGGACCTAGTAGACATGATGGTACATAGAGGAGTTAAAGCCTCTATTCATAAGATAGGGGGATAAATGTATAGGGAAGTGATAACATGGGGCCACTATATTATCCTTTAGATTGGATAGAGTGAGATGGCTTCTAAGGGAGGTAATAATAGGAAATACCACTATAGTAATAGCCCTTAACACTCCTCTACATCATGACCTTATCAAAAGAGGAGGATAGGCTCCTGATATTTATTATAGATGTTTTTTTACACCATTGTATATATTGATTCTTTATGATATTCTTCAAGGTACATTGGCCCTCCATAGCAATTCTTATATTGGACATAATTTTTGCATAGACTCAATAATTATTATGATATATATATATATATATATATATATATATATATATATATATATATATATATATATATATATATATATATATGTTTTGTCTTATCTTAGTGACTTGTTATTCATGTGTTGTGGCTTTAACTTCCACATTTTGTTTTTAATTTATACAGTATAGATGACTAGGCATGTGATGATGCACCATGTATCTATTTGATTTTTATATAATGTTATGGAAAATGCTTATAAATGTGGGGGGAAATATATGCTAATGATGTAAATTTTTTGAACATGTATGAAATTTTTAATGTGCTAATAGTTGTTTCAAAAGTGATGACCCATTTGTTTTGTTTACATAACATTTTATTGTTAATTTGTAGTGATTAGTGAAAAGGAGAATAGGGTAAATGTGAGCAGATGAAAACCATAAATCAAAATTTCATGGGAAAAAGGAAGATGACCTAATCTCTATGAGTAAAGAGGAAAATTTACTTTTTGATATACTTACAAAATACTAACTTTATTAGTTTCATATAGAGATAACTAGCCCTAATAGAATTGGTAAATGGGAAAAGGTTTCCCTTTTAAACATAGGCATGTAGAAAATATTTTTGAAAAAAATTCTATTTAGACACTTTTAGATTTGTTATTTCTTCTACATCTGGATTTTATTTTCTATTTGTGACCCCCTACACTTAACCTCATGTTCTGAGGAATAAACATGTGCTCATTAGTAAAGGCTAGATATAGCTGATTAAGGGAATCTCTTGCCAATACTAACCCCACACAACTAGTAACAGATGAGGGATCAATAGTGAAGGTTATAAAAGGGTGAGATATGTGGAATTTGAATTTTTTATTTGCATCAACTTTTGATTTTCATAGGATTGTTTACTTTTCCATTTAGAAGGCCTTTACCCATAATGTTAGCCTTATGTACCTAGTAAGATGAAAGGGCTCATCACTAAAGACCAAGATAGGTGAGTAAAGATACCTATTTTTTTAGAATGCTAATGTTTAGCTTTCAAAGGCATCAAAAGAGAAGAACCTACTAAAAATAATATTATATACTAGATTATAGGCTAGCATTATCTAAGTTGTGCAAGAATATACAGGGAAAAGAGGTGTACTATGATCTTACTAACTAAGGAAAGAAAAAATATAATTATAATTTTGATAAATTTTTATATGGGATAATACGGTAATGTGAGAAAAAATTGATATGATATGTTTCATTTTGAAATTTATATGCTATGTGAATTAAAAACAAAATAATCACTGAGAAACACATTTGATATGCAAAATGAACATACAAACTAAAAAAAATTCAATGCAAATGAGAACAATGTGATATGCAAGTACTAGATATATAAACATTAAATGTGTAAAGATTTTACTAACTTACCAAACTCCTTTACCTATAGAGTGTATAACTAATATTCTCCATTTTTGTAGTCTTCAGTCACTAGGTAAGGGCCTAACTAGTTAGACCTAAACTTGTGACCTTCTCCGTTATTTTTATCAATTCAACTATCAAGTCTATGGACAAATCTTCCTACATGAATTAGGTGCTCATGGATGTGGTTTTTTTTATTTTATACCCATATGATAGGTTGGAAAAATATGATTGTTCACATCAGTGATCTAACATTCATCTAAATTTTATAATTTAGCTAACTTCTCCTTTCTACACTCCTCATAGCCAAGGAGACCCTGGAGGGAAACATGGAGGTTGGGTATCTCTACCTATAAGGGTAATATAAACTTAGATAAAAACATGATTGAATAGGTATTTTCCCATGTAGGTGTCTTAATAGTTGTTATATAAGCCCAAAGTGTTGAATATAGTTATAAATGCCAATCTCATTTAGAATCTTTGATAGTTTTGACTAATATTGACTTTAAGGTTTTGTTAGTGGCCTCGGCTTGGATATTGGTCTATGGGTAGAACAAATAATCTATGTGGTGTGATATAGTGAACTTATTACATAGCTCATGAATCTCAAGGTTTTTAATAGGGTACCCATTTTTTATTATTATGACATGTAAGACCCTAAATTGGCAAATGATTTGGTTTAGGATAAATTTGTGATGACTAAATCTATGATAATTGTTAATAACATAGATTTCACACACTTATTAAAATATTATATGTCCATTGTAATGAGATTATGACCATTTTAATAATTAGGTGAGACCTTACCTACTAAAATGAAATTATGACCATTTTAATAATTAGGTGAGATCTTACCTACTAAATCTAAACCCCAAGTGGAAAAGGGCCAGAAAGTGATAATGGGTTGCAATGCCCTAGTGTGAGTATGTGTCTCATGTGAAAAATTCTATCATTTCTTGTGTTTTCACACATATTCAATGGCATAATAAACTGAGGTGGGATAAAAATATCCCATCCTATGAATTTTACAATAATTCACATGGCCATTAAAGCTCCCACCATAAATAACACTATGACAATGAAAGAAAACCCTTTTTGACTCTTAGTTGACACACCTAAGTAACATTACATCTAAGGCTTTGCAATAAAGGACCATGTCTAGAATAACATAATTGTATTATATGATACAAAGGTGTCATTTTTTATATGAGTTAGCACCTTTAGGGTAGGTGTGGTTGATTAGGTAATTGATGATACCTATTTACCAAAGAAAATATCTAACAACAGTATTTTATGTGTAATAGATCAATTCATCAGGAAAGTTAGTATCAATGAGGTTATTAACTTTCAAGGGTGAATCATCCAACTAATAAATAATGATCTATCCATTAATGATTTTTTTGTTGAATTATGTTAAATCAAACTTTCTTAGGATCATGATGAAGCACCCAACCTTCCTAGAGAGGGATGGTTGGGTTAGAAAAGTGTGTAGGTATTGGGGCCTCACAATAACTATAGTTTCTTGGTTGAGCATATAATGTTACAACCATTTGGTTACAAACACTATATCTTGTCATTACTTTTCTACTTGGGTGTGTCACGTCTAGTAATAAACAAGGGTGTGGATAATTAAATAAATGGCACATTATTTATAGGTATCATAATTCTAAACAAACATATAGGTGAGGGACACCCCAATCATTATAATGTAAATTATCAAGGGATTATCCAAATTAGGTTCCATGAGGGTGGGGGGAACATAAACATTATACTACTTCAAATGCATCTTAACAATCATCTATCCATGTTAAGCAACTTATTTTTCTAAATAGGTCATTGAAAGGATAAATGGCATAGGAAATATCATGAATGAATCATAAAATGGATCCCAACTTACCTAAGAATGTTTTGATGCCTGATGCATCTATGGGAGGGATAATTTCTATACTTGTTCAGATCTTGGTAAGATCAATATCAATCCCATGTTGGGAGAGGATATACCATAGTATTTTCTCATTGATTATTCTAAACACAATTTTTTGTGTTAAGAGTAATTTCATATTTGATTAGGCATGTTTAGATGGTGTGTAACACCTTTAAATGCTCTATTTTCATCTCTCTTTCCTTAAAATATAATCTATGTATAAATCTAAAATATTATTAATAAGAAGATGGAATATGTGGGTCATATCCCTTTGATATGTTACTCCTAAATTTTTAGACTGAAGGGCATCACAACATAATAAAATGTCCCCCATGACATAGTGAAGGAGGTATTGCTCTGATCCTCATTAGAAACATAGATTTGATTGTACACTAAGAAACCATCCATGAATGATAACAATTCATATCCCATGGTAACATCAATAAATATGTCAATGTATGGGAGATGGAAGTTATCTTTTAGACATGATTTATTGATGTTTTGAAAGTCTACATATCCTAATTTTACTATTCTTCTTTGGAATAGGGACAATGTTGTACATCCACTTGGAATAGTCCATGATCTAAACAAATTTGAATTTTATAATTTTGATAGCTTCCTCATTTAACATTAGTGAGACCTTAGGATAAATGGGTGAAAGATTTTTATTGACCTATTTTGTGTCAAAAATTATAACTAGATTATGGAAAACCACATCAAGTTTGAATCCTACCATGTTAGTGTAAGTGAAAATAAAATCTTTAGAGAGTTGGGTGATGAGATAATTATGGTATTCCACTTTATTTATAGAGAGTGAAGACCTAATATTGAGAAGTTTGGGACTCTTCTTAGTCCCAATGTTAATTTTAATGGTCTCTTCAATAAGGGAGCCATTCACCTCTTCATATATATTATGGGTTGGGGTAAGATCAATATCTTCACCATTTATACTGAAAATATTGTGTTCATGATCAGAAGAAAAGTAATCCTAAATATAGTATTAGAAATCATACTAATCATTCCCAAGGGTTAATTTGGGATAACAGGTAAAGGAAAAAACACTCTTATGGTGAAGAGATGAGAGTTCATCATAATTATTAATAACTCAATAATGACCTCATTATTCTTAGCTAAGTCAAGGTCTAAAATAAAATCATATTTATTGATATGGGCAATCATTTGGACATTAGGATTTTTTCACCTAAGAGGTTACATCTTGATTATAATGATGGAATTGGACTCTAGTATATTGGGATGAGGGTTAAAGTGTGAAGATGAAAGCATCCATGGAGTTATCAATATGCTTTTTTTGCTTAGGTAAAAATTCTATAGAAACTAATTTTAAGTCCTTATTGATCTCATGCATAATGGTTTTCCATAAGTGAATATGTTTATCCTTCATTTTATAGACCTCAACAACTTGGTTCATAATGAACTATGAGTCACCTTAGATTCTTAAATATTGAACTCCTAAACGTTTTTCCAAGACAATTATAATCAATAAGGATTCATATTCATCTCCATTGTTTATACACTAAAATTATATCTTTAAACCAAAATTCATGATTCTCACCTTAGGATAAATGAGAATAAATCTTTCCCCAACAACTAGGAAGCACTCGGCCCCATCATAGTTGAGGACCCACTGATCATTTATGAAAGAGGGAAAATCATATATTGAAGCTCCTTGTTATTATAATATCTCAAAAATATGTATATCTATAATGTCTAAGAAGACATTTTGGTTTTCTTGGTCATAAGACTCTGAAAAACAATGAGCCCAACCTTTTTGTGGGGTGAACAAAAGGACTTGAAGAAATTTGAAAGGTCTAATATTGTGGTATAGATGAAGGTAATAACTTAAGGGAACTCAAAATGTATCTTTATAAGCTCTATGTTGACATAATTTGGTACCTCCATAAATTTAAAAGGATACTTATTAGGTCTTATGTTTGGTGGGGTAAGCATGATGATATATTTTTTATGATTTTTTAGCATGGGTAGTATCCCAACATAGTTATGGTTTTACTTTAGGGAGGAATTTTTAGGAGTGTAATTTTTTAAATTACATTAATACTAATAAGACATGGGTAGATACATTTATCCTATTTTTATATATGAGAAGGCTCATAAGAACTTAGTGATAAACTCTCTATAGGAGCCCATCTTCACAAGGGGTATAAGACCGCCCATTAGGAATTAATAAATAAGCATGAATTATGATATGAATCTTTATAGTACTTATAATTATGGTAAAGATCTTCTTCTTAATAATTGTCATGATTGGGAGAGAAGGAATCATCTGGTTTCATGTTAGATAATTTGGAAAATGATTGGAAGTATAACTAAGGGAAGGTCAAATAGAATGACCAACATCTTAGGAGGAAGTAAACTCCATAGATCAAGAACTCTAGAAAACTAGTGTGGGCCTATCATGGCATGATCCAAGAGCATGCTATGAAGAGGCTCAGAATCAACAAAAGTATAATGCAAAGCATGGATTGACCCTGTGTGGTTAAGCATTGGGAAATAATGTTGGTAGTTATTTAGATGGTTATTATGAAGGGGGACTTATTAATTATATAACTATATCATGCAAAGATCAAGTAAACTAGATAACCCCTCTTGGGTTTGATATATTTGATACTTATATAAATCATAGGTCTCTACCCCTCATGGGTCAAATAGGATGATGAATGACATGTTTTACTCCAAGAGATTGATATCTTAGTTGTAGATAGGGTAGAAATTTCTAGAGTGGTGATTGTTTCTAGATTAGAAATATTTTCATCCATCACTACATCCTTCTCTTATAACTTATATTTTGATAGAACTTGGAGTATTTTAACACCTTTATTTAAGATAACCAATTTAATATTTGAGGGTTTAGCAATGTTAAATAATTATGCAAGTTTCATAACTCTATTGGTAATTAATGAGTAACATGGAATTCTTATGCATGATTGCTTGTAGTATATCGAAGGGTTTAGGGTTCCCATATTCTATGAAAACCTTCCCTAGGAGAAAAAATTATATTTTATAAAATAAGGTTAAAGTTATAGCCTTCATCCTATGTATCTAAGGTCTTCCCAAGATCATATTATAGTTGGTATCTTTGTCTATGAAATATAACTCAATTAGTACTCTCTTAGGACCAAAAGTGACTAGGAGTTTAATGGTCACTATGGAGCTATATTTGTGGCTATCATAGCCTCATAGGGTGTTATACATCATAGAATAATTGGTTCCCCATAACCAATCTTTTTTTAGAAGTAAAAGAGGATAATATTGATTTCCACTACATCATCAACCATGGCTCTCTTCACATAGTTATTGTAAATCCAAGCATGTAAAAAAAAGGTTGGATCTTTCATCCTTATCTTCTCAGACTCTATAAGAATACTATGCAAACAAAATAAATTCCTATCATCTCAAAATTATTAACTAGGTGGAAACATGCCTACATCAATGTGGTCGATATAAGCCTATGGAGGAGGAGTAACACTAGATAGATTCCCCATTCCTAGGGCATTAATAAAAGGCTTACCAATGGGTGGGGGGTTCTTAATTAAATCAAGGAATGAAATGTTGGAGAAGGTCTTGGTTATATTATAGATCAATTTATATTTCCACATGGGTTTTGGGATAGATTCAATTTCTAATTTTTTTAGGGATGAAGAGTCATATATTGATTCTCTTTAGTGTGAGTAATACTATTTTCCTCTTCTTCGACTTTTAACTATAATAATCTAATAATTTTGGTCTTTCCTTGTACTCCCAATAGATAAGTAATGATAGTATTGATAGTGATATAGGTGGAGGCTTCATCATCATGGGTGCATGTCATCATAGGCTAATTATATTGAATTTGGTGGTTTTTTGGGCCACCTTATTATTGATTTTGAGTGACAAACACTTATTTTTTATGAAAGAGGTTTTTGTATATTTGGAGACTCTAAGTTTGAGGGGTGACATATCCATCCTAATGGTCTTGGGGGTTTATACCAAAATTACCCAAGAATAATTTGACAAATGTTTGTATTTGATCTTCTTGGAGTCTTTGGATAAATTTATTATACTCATTAAAGCTATGAATATCATGTTTTATGACTCAATGGAGGAGGAAATAGACATTATGATCATATTACGTTAGCCTCATGTTCTATCCTTATGGATTAAACCATTTTTTATTATTTATTTGGTAATAAGTTTGATTCTAAAATTGGGGGAACTAATCAACATATTGTTACTGATTTTGATTATGTTTTTTATGTTGCATGTTATATAGGGGTGGCTAGTTGAAGTCAATAAAATGAATGATAGGAGGGGAATTTTGAATCCTATCACTCATATTATTAGTGGAAATGGTTTTATTAATGGGTTGATATTTATTTTTATTCACAAGGTTTGGATTTTATTCTCGTTAGTGGTGTCATTAGTAGTGGCATTCTTATTTAGATTATGACTTTGGAACCTTGATTATTGGTATTTCTTGGACTCACATTTTTAAATCCCCCATTGTTTTGGTTTGGGGTGATGATGAATCCATTGGTATCATAAGGTTTTAAAACACTATAGATGGCCACCTCATTAATCTATAAGGCACACTCAAGGGCTTCTTCATAAAATTGATATGGCAATTTATAAACATCCTCCCTTAACATCCTCCCTTATCTCCTTGTTAAGGTCGTAGAGGAATAGATCACATAATTACCATTTATCCATGTGGGGTGAACTAGTGAGGAATATAAAACCTATCACCATCTCATTATTAATGGCTTTATGACTCATTATGTTCTTGGTAGATGTCCAAGAACTATCATATGCTAGTCTTTAAGAGTTTGTTCATATCAAAAGCTTTGACAAGCTTGACCATGATTTGGAGAAAGTAATGTATACACCCATTAGGGAGGTGTTAATACCATTCAAGTGTTATTAACTCTAAGAATTTGGGGAGAATTTTGGTAACCACCCCATCATAAGGTATGATTTCCTTAATAGTCATAGTATATGCCTTGATGTGTGCATTTGGATCTCCTTTCCCTTGAAACTTGGGAAGGTAATGTAGGGGACATAGAAGAAGGACCCATCATACATTGAGATCAATAGGTTATTTAAGGTACTTAGTGTAAGTCTCCATGTTAATAAAATCCATTTTTATCATGGTAGGACAAAAGTGAGAAAGTGTTATCATATAGGGGCTAGTTTGGTTACCACTAGAATGGATAACAGAAGTTTGATAGGGTGGCATAGAATAATCAAAAAAATAATTTTATGGATGATTTGATTTGGAATAGATATGGAAGTAAGGAGTAATAGTTTTATATATAAGTTGATTGGTGTCTTTTTATAGTATATTATATGTAGTTTACACATAGCCTAACTTACGTAAGATGGGATATAGCTTGTTTGTGGAGGAGGATTGTACATGAGATGCATATAATTCAAAAGTGTGAAGAATGGTGGATTGTTGACTACCACATCATTTTGAAAAGGTATAGCATAGGTGTACATGATCCCAATGGAGGATTTATTATGAGTCTAATAAGATGGAGGAACGTTAGTAGCTTCCAATTTGGGGATGACATGAGTAAAGATGTCCCCAAGTTATAGGTTAAAACCATGATATAGTGGGGGTGCATGATCTTATTGAGGTAGAAGCATGTAATTTTTATATAGTTTTATTTTATGAGTCATTATTTAGATCTATTAATTATAAGGATGATATTGTGTAAGGTAATTTGGGACCATTCCTTTACCCAAATCTTGTTGGTTTATTTTCATGTCATGAATTTAACCTACTAGGGTGTTGATGAGTTATCCTGAGCTAGTGAATTTGTTGGGCCTAAGATCCTCCTACATGGGAGGGGTGGAGGTGTGATATGGATTATCTTAAATAGGTTGTTTTGGAGATTGAGCCCGAAGAGTAGTGGTTATGGTTTTTACCATTGGGTTAGAGGTTCCTTGGCTCCTACTAGTGGGATGTGAAACCACTTACATACAGATAACCTCATATTCCAAGTGGCATATCTTTCCTAGATAATTATCATATTTATAAATTCCTTTCATGTCTTGTGTTTATAGGCTAATTTATGGACTATTGGATATGTGAAGAGTGAGGCTTATATCATTGTATTTAGGTTGGTTAATCATAGTTTTAGATAGTCCCTATCTCACAAATAGACACTCCACTCCTAGTTAGGGTGTTAAGATGTAAGTAGTCATAGAATTAGTAGTATGAATTGGTGTTGAAGGTTAGTTTTTTATAAATAATCAACCAAGACTCACTAGATTTGAGTTGTATTCCCCTATATCCCTATATGTCAAGAGATGTATCTATGTCATGTCTAGACATATTCTTAGGGTATATAAATACCTATAGAATAAGTGGAATGAGGAGGGGAAATGGAAAAAGGAGAAAGGAGAAGAAGAATAAAAATAAAAATAAAAGGATATAAGTCCTTCATGTTTGGTTAAATTTTTTGAGTATACATGACTATCATATGCTAATTTATGCACTCGACTCTTCGAGGTTAGATTGAGGTAATCGACATAATGGATGGGATATAAATTTTGTTGGTTTTTAGGTAGAATGGAAATTAGAATAAGTGGTAGAAAGGGGTTTATTGTGATGGAACCAGAATACCTAAAATAATTTCATGGTGATAATTTAGAGTGTCAAGTTGTGTAAAAACATAGCTCCAAGGTCCTTTAGTCTCTGAGATTATGAGGAATCAAAGATCGTGGTCAATGTTTGGATTGGGGAAATGAGAGAGATTAGGTTGATTGAATTATGGAATGAAATAAAATCTATGTTGGGGACATAATGAATGAGAGGGTGGGGGTGAATTAGTATTTGAAAACTTTTACAACTTTACCTTATCATTCATGAATTATCAAAAATAATATAGTAAACTAGCAACACATTAAGAGCCATGAATATGAGAGAAAAGCATAAACATATTAAACTTATTTGAGTTAGAAACCCTTAAGGGTAATAAAATGCATGAATTATTTAAATGGAATATTTTAATTTAATTTAAACATTAATATTTAGTGAAACATGAACTTCACTTAGAGCACCAAACCCAATTAGCCAAGCACTAACTTCACTAAGCTTTAGTAATCACCCATTTATAAGGAGGCACCAACCCCCTAGATGACTCAGCACTAACTCAACCACCTCAAACATTTTATAAACTTTATAACCCTTTGTTTCTCATAAAATATATGGTGATATCATTATTCAACTCTTCATAGATTTCTATCCTTCTCAAATTGGTCTCTAGCCTTCTTTGCTTAATTAGGTCTCTTCAAGACAGATTAGGTCATTTGACCTTGATTTTCATCTTTAGTACCCATGTTAGATCTTCATGATTATTTCTCTACACCCTAATAATGGTATATATTACCTCTTTTATATATTTAAAAATATATATCTTGTACTTCAACTCTCATACATTCTAACTAGACAATCAAGTATATTATACCTTGTTCTTATACTAAGCTCTTGCTCATACACCTCTTGGTTAGCCATACACACTTGATCACTTATATTTTAAATTAAATAGGATTTATCAAATTAAAAAAAATGAAAAAACATTATAATATGTTGGTCATAGCATATAGGACCAAAACCCCCTTTCAGGCCTTAAGGAGACCTAATTCAATTAGGCCATCATTAATACATATTACTCTTTAAACTCTTTGTAACACTCTAAAACTTATAACACATAAATAAAATATCAAATAATAATCAAATATAGATTATAAAAATTCACTTTAGGTCATGTTGACCAAATTTTACTTCTAGTCAAATTGGGTCAACCCCTACATTTCTAAAGTTTTTAAAGGTTTCCATATATCCCATGGGTATGTCATGTTAGTTTATCATCTTATCTAACCTTTTCATAATCCTTATTGAACCCCATATTTATTGTTATTTCATTTTAAACCAAGGTAAAACTTTGTCAAAGGTTCAAATTGTGTTATAAATATTCTAATATGGTCATTTAGGTGTCCTAAGGTGTTTCTAAATCATATATTTGTCCTTTACTATGTTTCACATGAAAAAAGGGTCATTTGGCCACATTTTTATCCCATTTAATGACATTCACATAATTTAAATAAATAATATTTGTCATCAAAATTTATCTCAATGTGGAATAGGTTAGGTGCTGTCAGGATCAGTCAAAGGTCAGTCCAAGAATTAGTTATATGCAAAAATGGGGAGTTTATCCTTATTTTTAGGCCCTTTTGGGCTCTTGTATAGAACTGATGATCTAATTTTTAGGTGAAAACGCGGGTAATATTTATATTCATCTCCCTACACTCATTTTCATGATTGGTGTCTTGAGAGAATGCCAAAAAATTTAGTTGTAACTCTTATTTCTTCCATTTTTTCCTTGAAAGCCAAGAAGGGTTAGTTTCAAACATTTGGTATGGGTGGTACAAGTGGAGTTGTGAATATTTATCATGATGAATTAAAGGTATATACATGTAATTAAAAATAATTTAAATAATTTCCATTTTTTTGGCTTCTCCTTTATGAACAATAACATAGACTCCATGTAGCTTTTTATGCACTTGCATCTAAGAGGGGTCTCCTTTTAAGCTAGTTTTAGAAATATTTGTTTTGGTTTGATGATTTTTATGATTAAATATGTTTTATAATTCCTATTCATATGTTTTACCATAACATTCTTATTTTTTTAGCTTCATAAACTTGTTATGCCTCTTCTAGGCCTGTGCAACTTGTAAACTAGCCCATTCTGCACTTATTGTTCTGCCAAGTGTTTGAAGGTGATTTACACATTGAAGAGAGTGTTTTGAGTTTTATATTAAAATTTTCCTGATGTATGTTATCCATTTTAATAATAAATTTTTTATTTTAAGGTGTTATAAGCCATTTAACCAACCTTTCTTGCTCATTTTTCACTTTTTTACCTTACAACTCAAAATTAGCCTCTATAGGGCCCTTTCTGATGTCATAATGGTGTGTATAAAGATGATTGTGCATTTAAATATTTTTTTTTTCTATAAATATATTATTATTTCAGATTTAAGCATCAAAAATCATCTTAATTAGAGGTATCCATAGTACCATTCTTGATTCACTACCTACTACAACCAACCACCACCTATAGGTAGCCTAAACAAAGAGTACAAGGCTTATTTAGTGATTTTGTGACACTTAATAAACTCTCATTTTTAATTTAAATGATGGATTGGAATTAAAATCCCTTGTGAAGGGGTTAAATTGACAAGTCAGAAGATGGAAATTGATGTTGAGGGATAAAAAACTGAGTTGGGGAGCTTTTCTTTAGACTAAGAAAATAGAGCTCCTAGCTCTTTTGGTTGAATTTATAACCATGATGTATTGAATATCGGTCACTCCTTTATACATTATCTTTGTATCTTCTAGTATGAAAAAAAAATTAAAATTTTGATAGGATGTTGATAAGTGGATGGGAATCATTTGAACTCACTAAGTTGCCAACAAATGCACTGAACTCATTCAGTGATATCTATGGAAGGTGAACGAAATGACCATTTTCAACCAATGATTAAATTACAAACCATGAATTCATGTTTGGGTAGTTATCATTATGGATTAATAAATTTTAAATCTCAAATGATCATCATAGGATAATACGTGAGATTTTGTGACCCCCTCATACTCATCCTTAGTTCGTACATAAGATAAATCTCCACCTACAGTGAGGGTTTCAAATAGTAATGTAGAAGATTGAAGTTTTGGATCTTATATTTAGTATTAAAGGTGAGTATAAGGTATTAAAGTGTTTTTTTAATTTATATCCTTCATGGGGAATCAAAAAATCATCAATAAAATTCTAAACACCTTCATGATAACCTATAATAGGTCTAGAAAGTTATGTCTATAGGTAGGGTTTGGAGCGGTGTCTTAGGCCAGCAAAGGACATATTTTGAGCTATTTTGATCAATAAAATGAGTCCAAAAAAAGAAAAAAAAATCATTTTACATATATTTATATTCTAAATTATATATAAATACTATGACAATACATACAAAACCCAATATCACCTACAACAAGCATGAGAAGTGGCACCTACAAGCAGAAAGGACTAATCTTGTGAAACAAGTGTGATTATGTACAATAAAAAGAGATATTATTTTTTAATGATAAATAAAATATCTATAATTTCATCAAAAACACCATGATAATGGTCTCTTTAGGCCACATTAACCTCAACAAGGGTGTCCCAGTCCACCTATAGGTAGGGTAAATAGGGCATATAGGCAGTAAGTTGGAATTAAAGTTTCTTGGTACTAAATGAGATTGTGATGGTGGAGTATAACTTATAAAAATTGGAGAGTGATATAAATATAATTTAAACATGTTTTAAAATACTTTTATAATCTTTTTTGTATCAAACAACATCTAAACATAGTCAAAAGTGTCTTAATCTAGTAAAAACATGAGGCTAGTCTAGTAAAGAATAGGGTGTGTGAAATGTTATAGAAAGAGTCACATTAGAAAATGGTTGAAAAATATTTATAAAAGTAAAAAATTAACCTCATGAAAATAATTTAAGGATTCAAATTAGAATGGAATCCCTTTTCAAAGCATTAACAATCTATATATGGAGACTTTATACACAGTTTCCCTTAAAAAACTCAGTCTTGGTCTTTGAGGTCTTTAAAATAAAAAATGGATGAATAAAGTGATAAAAATTGGTGTATATAATCCTTGATACCTATGTAATCACATATAATTTTTTCTTGTGAAGAAAATAGGGTAAGTGCACCCTATTTTGTCTCCAATAGGGCATACTTTTCCCTAGACTCATAAACCTTCAAGCTTAGAAAAGAGATTGAAGCATGAACCAGAAGGTAGGGAGAGATAAAATGAGGGTTTTCAAAGATGTATAAAACCTGATACAACCTAAAAATATAGGATACAATTTTTGAATATATTCAAGGTGGTTCAGATAAGGAAGTCTATAGGTAGACCTAGTGAGATAGCATGCAAGTCTAGCTCCAAATGGAAAGTCATTTCAAATTCCAACCTTTAACAAACACTCAAATGATTTGTTAATTTTTTTATAGGTATATTAAATATTTATAATCCAGTTAATGTATGGAATTCAACAGGGAAAGGTATTTTGAACCTAAGGTTGTAGGCAGACCCTTTGAACAAGGTCTAGTCCTAGTTCTAAAGGGTGATCATTCTTGTTTATAGCTCTTGAAAATATATTAAAATGATTGGAGAGTGTGTATATTACATATAAATATGTATCTAGACTCTTGGGTTGTAGAAAAATCTCTCCAAGAATCCATGTTTGGATTAAAATGCACTCAGACCCTCACAGAATGTAAGAAAAGAGCTTGAATGCCAACTTCAAATACTTGGAAATTTCATGGTGCTTTGCATGGGACATTGAGGTGTTTTAGGATGTTATATAGGTTATTTAGGAATACATAAATGAGATTTTAATATAATTTAAATGTACAATCTTTATGAATAAAGGCTAAGATTGAAAGTGACCAAAAACCCTCATGAAACCCTCCTAAAGATCTGATTGGGAAAAGAAGCAAATTGAAGCATACAAATGAAATGGAAATGCCATGAAATTTTCAAAAATTGCATAAAACTCTCTCAGACTCCCTCCAATGCCAATGTTTTGTATGGACCTATACATAAGGGGTTAGAACAAAGCTCTTTTTGACATTTTTGTGTGTCTTGTAGGTGAGATAAGACTTTTAAGAGACCAAATCACTTTTGGGAAATATTTTAATACTTTTATAAGTAATAATTTAAATTTTATGAGGTACATAAACTCCTAATCCTATATTCTACCTCTCTCGTTTCATCTAGTCTAATGGGCAGATAGTGAACACTTATGAAAAAGTGGTGAAACTCAATTTGGAAAGCCTTATAAGGATTTTTTATTGAAATTGATGATATGTAAACCTTGAAAACATGTCATCCCTCATTTTTAATGGATTATATGGCATATTTTGGAAGGATTTTGATTCCAAGTATGAGAGGCACTTGGAGAGAGCCCATTTTGGGACTATCATGGATGATTATGCATAGCCAAAATATCATGAGTGGTTTAGGACCTATCCAATGCATATGAGGGATTTTTTTTAACCCATCAAACTTATACCCATAGTTATACCTGATCATATGTAGTGATAAATTATTTTTATAAGGTGAATCATGAGGAGTAATTTTCTATGCAAGGAAAGGAATTTTTTGGCCATTATGCAAGGCTTGGATGATTTGAGATGACACTTGTATCTCTTGACATTACATGGATCACCTCATATTTCTCTCACATGAAAAATTAAATTATATTTTTATTTTTACAAGTGTCTAATGACTCTTGAACTTCCTTTTCTCTCTCACACACAAATAATTGCTATAAATTCTAGCCTTTTTAGCATTGTATTAAATCTCTCCACCTTGGTATGGTGAAGCCCTACCAAATTTTTTCCTTCATATAATAAAGATAGTTTTTTTTACCTCATTAAATATTTCACTAAGTTTACACAATGGTTGTTGGTATTGTTTAAGTGTATCTTTGTTTACCTTCACTTGTTACTCTTTCTAATACCTTGTGTTTTATAATCTCTCTTTTACAGGTCAACAAGAAGTGCCTAATTAGATTGAAAGTGTAGTTATTAGTCTATATAATAGTTTTTATTATAATTAATATTGTCTAATTCCTCTTATTCTAATCTATCTCCAAGGCCCCATGTTGAAACATTTATGTGAGAGAGAAGGTTGTCATTGGATGAAGTGTATATGCATACTTGTTCTTGGTTCTAAGTGTATGTCAAAGGGTGTGAGTAGAGCATATTTTGGTTTTATCACCTCCCATATAGTATATTTTATTTTATATATTCTTATCCCTTTTCATCCCCACAAGTGTTAGTAGTAGAATTGATCTATAGTGATGCATCAAGGGGGGCTAGCCCCTCATCTAGAGATCCACCTCAATTTAGTGACACCCATAGCCCTGAGGTGGTTCCATTGTGCCAATTGAATGAAGAGTGACTTGTCATCTCCTCATTGGGTGAAATTTTAAGTGGCAATACTTTTTGGCATGCCTAGTGGGACTCTTGTTATAAGAGACTGAGGATTTTTGTTATTCTCCTCAAGATACTAGCATTTAGAGGAAATTCTACTAAGCACCAATGGTGACTCCAAGTATAAATCTACTAGTTAAATAGTCCAGGTATTATTATTGAATTTATTTTCTTGTTATAAAAAATTATCACAAGTTTCATGGATTATTTTTATGTTGAGTTTATTCTCACACAAGTTGAGGACATATGTCCTACTTTATCTATTCCCCCTCAATTTGAAAAAGTCCTTATCTAAACTTATCATGATCCCTATCAATCATTTGTTGCCTATGACCATCCCTATCAATCTTGTGCTTCACCTAGTCCACTTGTTTCCTCTCCAATTCATTCCATTTAAAGTTTTAAAAAGACTCTTATTGGCTACCAAGAATACATGTTAGACCTTGATACTAGATATGGTTGTGGTCAAGTCATCCCTAGTCTTTGTATCAAGAGTATAAGGGATGCTTTGGAACAAGTCAAGAAAAAATGGATGCCTATAGAGAGAGATAATTGGTAATGTATTTATAATGATATTATTGATTTTTGTGGCCTAATTTTCCACTTAGAAGAAAGGTTGAGAGCTCATGAACCAACTTAGTCTTGGCAACCCCAATATATCCCACATCAACCTTTAAGTGTGTCAACTTTTCCCACTCAAAATGCTAACCTAATCATGTTTCAAAATGAACCAAGCCCCTCATTCATTACCCAAAGTTTCCCTTCTTGTAGGTCCATCAAATATATTAGCTAAAGGAAGGAGGACATCATGGTTGAGTAGGTTGATGTATTTGAAGAATATTGTGGGAAAGGAAGTTTGAGTTTTGATGCTCATATTGAAAAGAAGATTTAATTGGCCAATCAAATTTTAAGTCAATCTATCATGGTAATAGAAAATGAACTCTCTAAGCCCAATTCTATAGTTTAAAATAAAGATTCTAAGCCCAAGTAAACTTCATTTTTCATAAACATATCATTCACCCCTTTGTTAGCATCTCAGCTACATGAAAACATCTCTGAAAAGAAGTGGTGGCAGCTTGTGAAGAAAAAAAAAATCATGTTTAGGTAGAGAAGTTGAAAAGGGAAAGAAAATTGAAACCCCTCAACTCCATCCCACTCATCCTCAAGAAACCATTGAACCCATATTTCCACCTCCTCTAACTAATCCATTTTTCCCTTATAATGTTGAGAATTTCATTATTCCTTGGGAATATTCTTTGGCTAAACTTCCCATTCTTGAGATGCCTAAGATAGACACTACTAAAAATGAGGATGAGTTTGAGATATAATATTGAATTAAAGATGAAGAAGAGATAACTTATATTTAGGAGTCATTAGATTGTGAAGATGAGGAAAAATATCCTCTTTGTGTTGAATAAAATGTCTTAGAAGAGGTTATTTTGGATTCCAAAGAAGAAGAAGAAGAAGTTTATCTTATTATTCCTCTTCATAATGTTGACTAATCAAATGATAATGACTTGTGGTATAAATTTTGGGACATATGCAATGAATTTTAATCCCTCAATAATCCTATAAGTCCTTTGGAGCTGAATATAATCCATGGAAAGCAAGAGGTTGTGTCTCAAAAGGAAGACATGTGGTAGACCTACATGCAAATGTTCTAAGAGTATAAAGAATGTGAGAAGACTAAATTCCTAATGAAACAAGTCTAATATGTTGGAGAGTAGGTATATATTGAATAAAATCATCATTAAGAGAGTTTAGCTCATGATGGATAAATCTTTGATGATCTTGAGCCTTTTGAGGATTATTCAAAAGTTGATCCTAGAGCCACCTATGAAGCTACCCCCACCAACATCAAGGAAGAATTTGAGAAAGAAACACTTATAAAATGCTTTGAAATAACACTTATTAAAGACTTTGAAGAGGTTTTAATAAGTGAGAAGAATGATGAGATCCTTCAAGAAGACATAAACATGCAACAAGTTATCCCATGCATGGATATGTAAATTTTTCATGAGGAGATAAAATGATAGTAGTATGAAGCATGTTTCTAGGTTTAAGAGGACTCCATCTACCTTAGAAACTTATGGGAGATGACTATAGTAGATGAAATTCCAAGCTAAAGAGTAAAAATAAAACATGAGTCATTGAGCACCACATCTAAAAGGAATCATGTTTGGCATCCTCATTCATCTAGTGAGGAAGGATCCAAGGTACTTCCATTTAGATCTAGGAAGGGAGGTATGATCAAGTTGAATGCACATAATTTTTTTGCATTCAATTATGTCTTGTTTTCCCTAAGTTATTAGTAGCAAAAGTGTGTATTTAATTTGGTGTTTGCTTGTCCTTTTGTGTGTTTCTTATTTCCTTTGTGTGTCTTGAGGTAAACTAGCTATTTTTTAGCCAATTTAAGCTCTAGTTATACTATTTCCAAGTGCATTCTGACTCCCTTTGCCCAATGGATAAGATAAGGATACTGGTCCTTAACATAAACAAGCATGTTACCCTTAGGAGTTGACAAATATGTTGACCAAATTTGACTTTTAGTCAAATTAGGTCAAGCCCTACATTTCTAAACTTTTTCGAGGTTTCCATATATCCCATGGTCATGTTAGTCTATCATCTTACCTAGCCTTTTCCTAGTCCTTGTTAAAGCCCATCTTCATTTTTATTTCATTCTCAACCAAGTTCAAACTTGGTCAAAGGTTTAAATTATGTTATAAATACTCTAATATGGTCATTTAGGTGTCCTAAGGTGTTTCTAAGTCATATATTTGTCCTTTACTATGCTTCACATGAAAAAGGGGCTTTTGGCCACATTTCTAGCCCATTTAATGACATGTACAGACTTTCAAGTAGGTATATTTTTCACCAAAATGAATTTCAAAGTGGAAAAGGTTAGGAGCTATCAGGATCAGTTAGAGATCGGTCTAAGAATTAGTTATATGCATAAATGGGGAGTTTCTCCTTATTTTTAGGACCTTTTGGGAAATTGAATGGAATTGATGATCTAATTTTCAAGTGAAAACATGGTTAATATGTATCTTAATCTCCCTACACTATTTTCCATGCTTAGTGTGTTAAGTTAATGTCAAAAATCTTAGCTATAACTCTTGTTTCTTCTATTTTCCTTACAAGCCAAGAAGGGTCAGTTTTAAACATTTGGTATGGGACATACAATTGGATTTGGGAAGATTTATTTTTAAGAATTAAATGTCTCTAATTTTATTTAAAATTAATATTAATAACTTAAATTTGGTGAATTTTCCTTTATGAACAATCACATAGACTCTAGGTAGCTTTTTATGCACTTACATCCAAGAGGGGTCTCCTTTTGAACCAATTTTAGAAAAGATTGTTTTGGTTTGATGATTTTTATGATTCCATATGTTTTATAATTACAACTAATAGGTTTTACCATCATATTATTGGTTTTTGAGCTTCATAAACTTGTTAAGCCTCTTCTAGGCTTGTGCATGCTTGCAGACTAGCCCATTTTTCATTTATTGTTGTCTCAGGTGCCTTGAAGGTGATTTCCACATTGAAAAGAGTGTTTTGAGTTTGATTTTAAAATTTTAATAATGGATTTTTTATATTTTAAGACTAAAAATTTCATTTTAAGGTGTTAAAATACCTTTAACCAACCTTTCTTGCTCATTTTTCACTTTTCTACCTTGCAACTTAGAATTGGCCTCTACAGGACCCTTTATGATGTCATAATGGTGTGTATAAGATAATTATGAATTTAAATATATATTTTTGATATAAATACATTATTATTTCATATTTAATCATCAAAACTCATCTTCATTTGAGGTCTCCATAGTGAAATTCTTGATTCACTACCTGTTACAACCAAACACCACCTACAAGTAGCCTAAATAGAGAGTATGAGGGTTATTTAGTGACTTTAAGACACTTAATAAAATATTATTTTTACTTGACATGATGGATTGGCATGAAAAACCATTTTTAAGGGTTAAAATTGATAAGGTAAAAGCTTAAAATTCATGTGAAGGACAAGAGACTAAGTTGGTGAGCGTTTCCCTAGACTAAAAAAATAGAGCTCCTAGCTCTTTTGGTTGAATTTGTAACCATGATGTATTGAATCTTTGTCATTAATTTATACATTATATTTTTATCTCATAGTATGAAAAAAAAATTTTACAATTTTGAGAGTAATTTTATAAGTGTATGGGAATCATTTGAAGTCACTAAGTTGCCAACAAATGCACTAAACTCATTCAGTGATATCTACATGAAGGTGAACCAAATGACCATTTTCAACCAATGATTCAATTCCAAACCATGAATTCATGTTGAGGTAGTTTTGATGATGAATTAAGAAATTTTTAAATATTAAATTATCATCATAGGATAATACATGATATTTTGTGACCCCCTCATACTCATCCTCAATCCGTACACAATACAAATCTCCACCTACAAAGAGGGTTTCAAATAGTAATGTAGAAGATTGAAGTTTTTGACCTTATATTTAGTATTCAAGGTGATTATAAAGTATAATAGTGTTTTTTGACTTTATAAACTTCATGGTTAATCAAATAATCATCAATAAAATTTTAAACACCACTATGACAACCTATAATAGGTCTTGAAAGTTGTGTCTATAGGTAGGGTTTTAAGGGGTGTCTCAAGCCAGTGCAGGACATAGTTTAAACTATTTTGATCAATAAAGTTAGTCCCAAACAAAAAATACATCATTTTAAATATATTAATATTATCAAGGATATATAAAGACTATGAAAATACATATAAAACCTAATAACACCTACAACAGGCCTAAGAAATGGCACCTATAGGCAAAAAGGACTAAACTTATGAAACAAGTGTGATCATGTACAAGAAAAAGAGATTTTACTATTTAAAAATTAAACAAATCTATACTTCCATGACAAACACCATGATCATGGACTCTCTAGGTCACATTAACCTCAATAAGGGTGTCACCTACAAGTCAAGTAAATAGGGTATATAGGCAGTAAGTTGGAATTAAAGATTCTTGGTGTTAAATGAGACTATGTTGGTTGAGTATAACTTA
Source organism: Torreya grandis (assembly GCA_037957365.1). Lineage (NCBI taxonomy): Eukaryota > Viridiplantae > Streptophyta > Pinopsida > Cupressales > Taxaceae > Torreya > Torreya grandis. Next base: position 243,133 of record JARHVA010007215.1, read on the forward strand.
TTAAAAGTGGAGAGTGATATTAGGATACTATAAAAAAATTAAAATACTTTTATAATCTTTTTTTTTGGCGAACAAGCTCCAAACATTGTCAAAAGTGTCTCAGTCCAGTCAAAACATGAGATAAGTCTAGCAAAGAATAGGGTATGTGACATGTTATATAAATAGTCACATTAGAAAATGATTGAAATATATTTTTAAAAGGAAAAAAATAACCTCATGAAAATCATTGAAGGAGGAAAATAAAAAGGGATTCCCTTCTCAAAGCATTCATAGTCTATGTATGGAGACTTTATACATAGTCTACCTTAAAAAACTTAGTCTTGGTCTTTGAGGTCTTTGGAAGGCCAAATAGATGAATTAAGTGATAAAATATGGTGAAGATAATACTTAATGAATATATTATCCTATCTTATATTCTTTTGTGAGGAAAATAGGGGAAGTACCCCCTATTTTATCTAAGATAAGGGGCACTTTTCCCTAGACTCATAACCCTGCAAGCTTAGAAAATAGATCAAAGCATGAACCAAAAGGTAGGGAGATATAAAATGAGGGTTTTTGAAGCTGTATCACACCTGATAAAACCTAAAATTATAGGATATACTTGTCTAGGATATGCAAGGTTGTCCAGATAAGGAGGTCTATAGGTAGACCTAGTGAGACAACATGCAAGTCTAGCTCCAAATGGAAGGTCATTTCAAATTCCAACCTTGTCCAAACACTCCAATACATTTTTCATGTATGTGTAGGTATATTGGATATGTAAAATCCATTTAATGTAGGTAATTAATTAGGGAAAGGTATTTGAACCTAAGTTTTCATGTAGACTCTTTGATCAAGGTCTAAGCCTAGTTCTAAAGGGTGATCATTCTTGTTTCTATCTCTTGAAAAGATATTAAAATGATTATATAGTGTGTATATGACATATAAATAGGTATATTGACTCTTATTTTGTAAAAAAACCTCTCTAAAAATCCATTTTTGGATTAAAATGCACTCATACCCTCACAGAATGCAAGAAAGGGGCTCTAATGCCAACTTCAAATGATTGGAACTTTCATGGTGATTTGCATGGGACCTTGGGTGTTTTGGGATGTTATAAAGTGTCCCTAGGAATCCCTAAATGAAATTTTGAGATAAATTCAATGTCCAACCTTTATGAATAAATGTTAAGACTGAAAGTGATTAGAAACCCTCATGAAACCCTTCTAAAGACCTGATTAGGAAAAGAATCAAATTGAAGCATCAAAATGAGATGTAAATTACATAAAAATTTTAAAACTTTTATAACACTCCCTTATACTCCATCCAATTCCAATTTTTTGTATGGATCTGTATGAAAGGGGTCAAAACGGAGCTCTTTTTGACATTTTTATGTTTCTTGTAGGTAAGAGAAGACTTTATAGAGACCAAATCAATTTTTTGAGATATTTTAGTAATTTTTATAATTACTCATTTAAATTTTATGAGGTATATAAACTCCTAATCCTATCTACTACCTCTCTCATTTTAGCTAGTCTAGTGGGTAGATAGTGAACACTTAGGAAAAAGAGGTGAAACTCAATTTGGAAAGCCTTTTAAGGCTTATTTATTGAAATTTATGATATGTACACCTTTTTCACATGTCACCCCTATTTTTTCATGGATAATATGGAATAATTGGGAAGGTTTTGGGTGCAAAGTGTGAGAGGTGCTTCGAGAGAGGCCATTTTGGGACTGTCATGGATGATAATGCATGGCCAAAAGATCATGAGTGGTTTAGGACTTATCCAATGCATATGAGTGATTTTTTAACCCATCCTACTAAAAACCATAATAATACCTTATAATATGTAGTGATAAAGTATTTTTGGAAGGCAAATCATGAGGAGTAGTTTTTTGTGCAAAGAAAGGAGTTTTAGGCCATTTTGCAAGGCTTGTATGATTTGAGATGACACTTGTAGCTAATAAAATTGCATGTCTCACCCCATATATCTATAAAATTCACAATTAATTTATATTTTTAGTTGGATATGTGTCTAATGACTCTTTAACTTCCTTTTCTCTCTCACACACATAATTGCTATACATTTTGGCCTTTTAGGTATTGTATTGAATCTCTCCACCTTGGTATGGTGAATCCATTCCAATTTTTTCCCTTGAGATAATATATAAAGTTTTTTTTACCTCATGTAATATTTAACTAAGTTTACACAATGGTTTTTTGTCTTGTGTAATTGTACCTTTGTTTACCTTCACATGTTACTCTTCCTAGTACCTTGTGTTTTGTAATTTATCTTTTGCAAGTCAGTAAGAAGTACCTAATGGGATTGAAAGTGTAGTGAGTATCCTATCCAATAGTGTGTATTATAATTCCTATTTTATAATCCCTCCTATCCCAATCTATCTCTAAGGCCCCATGATGAAACAGTGATGTGAGAGAGAAGGTTGTCATTGATTGAAGTGTATATGCATACTTATTCTTGGTTCTAAGTGCATGTCAAAGGGTGTGAATAGAGAATAATTTTGGTGTATAAAATCCAATATATTATTTTTTATTTTATATATTATTATCCCCTTTAATCCCCCCAAGTTTTCATAGTAGGATTGAGCTATAGTGATGCATCAAGTGGAACTAGCCCCTCATTTAGAGATCCACCTCAATTTAGGGACACCCACAGCCCTGAGGTGGTTCCATTATGCCACTTGAATGATTATTTACTTGTAATGGCATAATTGGGTTTAATTTAAAGTTAAATAAGTTCTAAAACACCTTTTATGTCCAACCACCACTTGAACCTCTTCTCAAAACTCTATTCATACTAGGGCTGTGCATACCTAGAAAATCTATCTTAAACAACTAAATCATAAGCACAATTTTTCCAAAAATACATAGAAAAAATCACACATACATAGGATAAATTACCTTTAAAAAATTCACCAATTTCATTACAATTCATTGCACAAGGCAAAAGGACTCAAACCATTCTCTACAAGTAGCCCACTCAAAACTATCAACTAACTTCAAAACAAAGTCATGGAAACATGAAATTATAATACATGAAAGTGAATAATTAATTAATTTAAATTAATTAATATTATATTAAAATAACCTTATAATAAATTAAAACAAATATATAATGATCTCTAATAGCAATATTGGTCTTATAGACCTATCTCATGACTTCAATATACATAGACCTCATTGAGTTAGACAAGTCAATTTGAAAACTTTTTTTTATATAAAAGGATATATAAAAATTATATTCCTAATTAAGATGTATTAATTTTTTTTTAAAACATATTCGTGCATTTTTATTCAACCCTAATCCATGATATCACATCCCTAATAAACTTCTTACTACTACCTGGTTTTCTCACTATCTACACCACTAGGTTTGTTAGCAATTGGTCAAATTTTATGACTATTTTAAAACCCATAATGGATATAAACTACTCAAATACCACCATGTACATAATATAAAAGTCTCAAGATTTAACCTTTATCCAATTATTAAATTTGACTCTATCAACTCTACCTACTACAGTAAATCTTTGAGAAATAAGGCTTTTCCTAAAAGGTCCACTCACTCTCTTGAAAAAAATAATACCTGGAGATTATTAAGAGAGTTTCATTAATTATAAATTATCTAAAATATCCAAACCAATCCATTCTGATCACGTTATAACAATTTCTTTCTCATCAATTCACTATTAGGGTTTTTTTAGGGTTTAAACCATTTCATAGTCTTAATGATAATTCATAAAGCTTAGCCCCTTATTATAGAAACAAATTCTTGTAAATTTTGTATATAAACCTTCCCCATCTACCATAAATATATTAATTTATAATTAATATATTACACATTCCAATGAACACTTAAAATTTCTTCTCAGGTTGAGAACCCTTCATTATATGCACATGAGAGACCTCAAAACACTTTTTATTTCCTTAAATTTCAAAATTTGACCTTAAAATTGGTAAAAATACTTGAAAAAACATGAAATACCTATTTAAATACACACATACTCACACTTTCCTTGTAAATTGATGATGATACCCCATCTGACCACCATCTCTCTCTTTTCTTTCTTAAGCCTTTGGCTTGCAAGTCACACTAGGCCTTGAAAATGATCTTATATCCATTATACAAGTTATTAAAACATCATATACATGTTAAAAACCCTCTTTAAATTATCAAACACTAACATACATACTTCATATATCTTGGCAATACTTCATGACACCTCATAGATCAAGCAAGGTCTAGAACTAGTATAGTTGCATACTAGATCTATAAGTCCTACCCCTATAAGCTCACCCTAAAACTCACTTAAGTGATCCAATAACTCATATGAATAATCAATAAACTATATGCATCCTCTTATTCATCCATATCATTAAGCCATCATGCTCCTTCATGTATAATACTAAGCATCCTATGCATAAGCCTTCTTAAGTCTCTTACTAGGTTCAAACACTTGTCAACTTTGGAAACCTATCTTGAAACACTCTTTTATGATTATACACATTTATCACATGACTTTCATGATCCTCAAATAATATATACCTCTATACACATTGGTTCATGCTCACCATGCACATGCTCATGATATAACTATACTTCTCAAAAAACCTTGTTTTCAAAGACTAGTACTTCAAAAAATTCCTTACCTTGACCTAAAACTTGATATCAACCTCAAAATAATCATTAGGTTACCTTAAAATTTATATCTTAATAAAGAGACATTATCAGATTGTTTTAGACTATTACTATGAGTAGTAATGTCTAAAACAAGACGTCTAAAGAGTGATAATACACACACACACACACACACACACACACACACACACACACACACACATACATACATATACATATGTGTGTGTGTGTGTGTGTATGTATATGTATGTATATATATATATATATATATATATATATATATATATATATATATATATATATATATATATATCTTTAGAGTTGATATATTAATCTATAGAGAATAGTTTTTCATCTTCAAATAATGGCTAGGAATCTTTGGATATACATAGGTGGATATTTAGAGCTTTAATGGAATGTCTTTAGAGCTACCTAGTAGATCTTTAGATCTTGACTAAGGATCTTCATATCTCACTATGTCTTATGCTGAGTCTTCATATCAGGCATACAAGATCATACCCCATAGACCATGGATCTTGACATTAATGACATAAAACTTTACAAACGATATTAACCTTTACATCAATGACAAAACTTCTCAATAATAGAAATAATTCTCAACAATTTGTCAAGTTAGACATAACCATTCAATCTCATCCACAAGTGTGAATAATATAAGACAATGCTAAACTCAAGGAGAATAATGTGAGAATGGTTAACTAGTCCTAGATAATGTTTTAATGATGGCATTTATTATAAGGGAGGTAAATGACTAGTGGATTAAGAATTCTTTCTTACTCATGTAAAGCATTGAGAGTGTCAACAATGAGGTGGGGGATTGGGGTGGAATGAAAAACCACTCTATTAAACTTGGTATTGATATTATATTATATTACAACTATGGGATTGGCTTCTATAATTCTAGGGAAAAAACCTTCTCTAATAATAACACATGTTTTTGGAAATGTCATCTAAGAGGAATTAGGCATTGTGTATGTTTATGAACATCTAGATAGATTATATGAGGACTCATGGTTTTTATATGCAAGGTTTCATTTGGATTGTATTATTAGACTTGAACTTTGACAATGTTTTTATTTATTTTTTTGTTTTGTTAATATTTGATTAAAGTGGAAACTAATTACTTTCTAAAATAAAATAACTAAAATTAAAGAGCAATAAATAAACTAAATTTAAATAAATAAACATTTATTTTTTTAATTTTTCAAATGATTTACAATGCATACAAAATGTGAGATGTGTGTGTGTGTGTGTGTGTGTGTGTGTGTGTGTGTGTGTGTGCGTGTGTGCGCGCGCGCGCGCGCATGTGCTATAGCTATGAAAATGTTTAATTTTAAACTTTATAGATGTAATTTATATGAAGTTATTTTTTTACTTTTTGATTGATATGTAAAATTTATCTAATATTAAAACTATGTTTTATCAAAATGTAAATGATTTAAGAAAATATTTGATCTCCAACTGACAAATATTATAAGTCTTTTAGAGTTTTCTTTCACCCAAACAAGTCAAGAATAAATTTTCAATCTTTCTAGGTGTTGCACACTAGCTATGAACAATATATTTGAAATGGAAATGAATGATTTGAGTTCTAATTTTTAGATAAAATGAAGTAAAAAAACATATGCAATTGATTTAAGTAATGAAAAGTAGAGTCACAATAGAACCTCTTGTTCACCTAGGTTTATCTAGGGTTTTGATAGTCACTATTACCTATTTAAGAATAAAACAACTTTTTTCAAATTAAAAACTAATTTTTCAATGTATATAAATGTATAATATACTCTCTAACATTCACCTAAGGTATAAATGGAATAATGTGTTGTGAAATAATCTATTGAAATGATTTTATTTATTTATTTTTAAAAACTAATTACTATTTTTGTGCAAGGATGGGAAATAGAAGAAATCATTTTCCTATCAAAACTTTTTTTTTCAAAAATAAATATTTAAAATAATATAATAATGAATTCTAATTTAATATAATCTATTTATTAATTCAAATAAAACTAAGCTAAGAACCTCCAACCTAATCTTGGTGTAGACTTGTTGAAGGTAAGATATTTTTTACACTATGGTCCTTAGTATGCTAGCTCATTTTCCAAAGTGAAAATTTCAATAAATATATAACAAGGAGGATGAATAAATTACATTCATAAATTATATTATAAGAGGATAAACATAGCTCCAAACAAGTAATAACTAACTATGGTTATCTAAAGACACTATTTTCAAAGGCTTGGTTAAAAGAATAATAGATCTCCTTGTATGCAACAATATACTTAAACATGAAAGTGATCAAAGTAAATATCCAAATCAATTGTATTAGGTTATAGATATAAAGGATTTAAATATATTAATCTCTAATGTATAATTTTAAATCTAAAACCAATCCAAAATTGGCTTACTTGTAGAAAATTAATAGATCTTGCATGAAAAAGTTTAACTAAGTTGAATTCAGAGTTGAACTTAGGAAGGACTTAAAAATAATTGGAAATAGAAGAGGGAGTGAGTTGGGCCTAATTTGAGGTGAAATTAGGATGTAAAATTTAAGAAACACAATAATAAGCATGAAAAATGCATTAAGAAATGAATCACAGAAGCTAAATTTAAAAGATAGAATAATGGTGATGGAACTGCCTTTGTAGGGAAAGTTACATAAATAACAAAGTTGGGGAAAAAACTATGCTTAAAATTTATAAAACCTCACATATTTTAATACAAATCTTTCTCTTAGTACAAAACTAGCACAGTGCTTTACACAGTCATCATTGTGAACCCATCACCCATGGGGTGGTTTTGTAACCCAAAAGGGTGATTTTCTCACCTAATAGGATAGTTTTTTTGCTATAAAAGTTTTTTTTGAAAATAAGTTGAGGGGAGATGCAAGGGACAACAAAAGGGGGTTTTGAGGGACCTAGAAGAGAGAGGGAAACTAAAGAGTAGAGGGTGATAGAGAGTTATTATTTGAGCATTATTAAGAGATTATTACATCATCATTGGATGTGTCTATCAATAATATCACACCATGAAAAAATTAGGTCCATACAAACACCTACATTGATGTAGGGATCTAGCTAAGACATGAGTGTCTTAGAAGCTAAGAAATATGAACAAGTCCAACATTTGTAAATAATGATAATGATTATGATTATATAGTTTTTACATAGTATAGAAGGCCTGGTCATCAAAATAACAATGGTAAAATTAAAATATAATCAATTTAGACATAGGAGATAATGAAAATGATCATTTTATCAAAATAAAGGACTTAGAACTAAAGGGTTCAACCATGATAGGTATTTTACAAGTATACAAATTGAGGTGTTATATAATTCAAAATTAGTGTCTATGTCCCCCCCCCCTAATTTAGTAATGAAATTACTATTTTAAAGGAAAATAAATGTATACCTAGGTGTGTATAACACACCTTATCTTTATATGAGTCTAACTTGAGTGATTTTTTGGTGGCTAACTTGTAACCAAGATCATGCTAGAATCTATAATTAGTGTATATAATATGGAGTTTAAATAATTTGAATTTATTGAAAGTAAAGAGAGTATGTTTAGGAGTATACATGTGTATTGATGCAACCATATTACCTTTTTGAAATTTGGTTTAAAGAGATGATTTATTATGGAGCCTTGGATATAAGATTAGTATAATTTATAAACTTTCAAGTGCATATATATAGAGAGAGTGAGATATTTGAGGTCACCATGCCCTCAACCTTGGTAGAAAGGTGAATTGGCACATGGATATTGAGCTCATATTAATTTGCAACCCAATCATATTTATAACTTGGCATGTGTGAGTGATCCAATCAAATTACACTATATATTTAGTGAGAGTGGGTTACTTAATCACTCCATCCTATAAATATGGTGAATTTATATGATTTATTCAATTATAACATATAAAATTGGTAGGATTTAGTGATATAATCACCTCAACCTTACCAAAAGGTGAACCAACTACTATAGCATATTGGCTCAATAAAAGTACATAAAATTCCATCTTGGGTATGATAACAGTCCATCGTAGTATTTTAAATTTAAAAATTGATTTGATTTTGTAATTTAAGGTTCTATTTGCATGGAATATACACCTCCTATATGTTTCATGTAGAAACTTGGGTATAATAATGGTATACACACACACACATATATATGTATATGTATGTATGTATGTATATGTATACACACACACATATACACATACATATACATATACATACATACATACATACGTGTGTGTGTGTGTGTGTGTGTGTGTGTGTGTGTGTGTGTATGTATATGTATGTTTGTGTGTCTATATATACATATATATAAACACACACACACACACATATACATTCACACACACATACACACACACACACACACACACACACACACACACACACACACACACACACACACACACACACACACACACACACAAATATATATGTGTATGTATATATATACATATACACATACATACATACATGTATGTGTGTGTGTGTGTGTGTGTGTGTATAATTCTACAAAAAATGTGTATCTAAATCATATAACTATGAAATTTGTCCAATTTGGAATTTTAAAGTGTGGAAGACATGTTCCCATGACATCCCCCACTAGATTTGGAGAACATAATAAACTGTGTAACTATGGATAATATGTCTCCATAACATTCCCCTATATAATTTTAAATTGTTTAAATTTGGAATCCATTCCTATATAACATGCCCCCATTGATATGCACCCCTCTTTTGAGGTGAGGAAAGTAAGAACTGGTAGTTACCTTACCTCAAAAGGATAAGATAATTGTATAATATGTATGGATCATGTATCATATAAGAGTAGCATATCTAGGTTTATATAATAAGTTACATATTGTGTATCAAATTGATTCCTGAGATGTATGATGTAAATCATGGTAATGTCTAGAGAGTAATAGTACAAGCTCATCAAGCAATTATTAACAAGCACAAGAGCACTCAAAATCAAAACAAAAGGTAATAGTCCAAGGAGACTTCATACAAGGGGCATATTCAAATGCCTTATAATTAAAGGGACGTGAATTAGTAAAATGTCTATAAGTCATTGAAATACATGTTTAAATATCCACATACAACAAACTATGACATATGCAAATGTCAAAATAGGAAAACATAAGCATGGGGGCCATAATCAATGGATCATATTCAAATTATTTAAGTAATACATTATAAGATAATAACAAGAAAGGAACACACTCAAGGAAGTGAAGAAAGGAAATCATGGAATCTAAGCAACCAAGATAGGCATATCATACTAGTTATTAGAAATATGTGTTTGTAATAAACATTAAGTGCATATCATATCAAGTAAACTATGAAATATGTAAGCATGGATAAATGAATGCATAATTAAATAATCTCAAAAATGATAGTGTAAATGATCATATAATAATAAAACCTAGGTGTATCATGATCAAATAAGCAAACTCCCCCAACATATTGATGACATGAGTAGAGGGAAGACCCAACATCCATATGTGGATATATCATGTATTTGGGTAGTCTTGTATAACACTCAAAATATGTGTGCAACATATGTGTATATATAAAAATAAATGATATGTTATCTACCAACATGGAACCAACAACATAGATGCCAAGGATCTAATAAAACATGGAAATGTTGAATATTTTTGGTTTTTTGTATTTTTTTGTACTTTTATAGTATTTTAAAATAAAATATTATTCCATGATCTCATCAAAAGGATCCTCATAAGTATCTCCCAACTCAAAACCTCGTGTAATAAACTAGTGGTAGTAACAAGGAGCATATATAGGTGTAATATATGGCATGATAAGATTCATTGATGTTTTGCATATATATAATAGGACTCTATGGTAATGAGGTAATAATATAAGGAATGGGGGTTCATGAAACCCATCATTGAATATTTTGTGGTTTATATGTAATAACATAAATAGGAACATGTTTTGTTTCTATACATAACTAAATGTGATGTATAGTAGTAGATGAGGATTCTATATAATCCATTGTATATCTTTGTGGTCTCTCAAGTATTGGCCACTTGAAAGGGGATTACTTATTACTTACCATTTCATATATGATTAATATTAGTAAGTTTCATAATTAACTACCTATGTATAAATTTATTTTTATCAAGTGGGTATTCATATGCAATTTTGGAAACTATAATTACCATATTGGTATGAATGTATTTAACACACCCTTGTATTGTATAAGGTATCACACATAGTGTATGTATCAAAGGTCATCCCAATAATAAATCAAAGAATCATGTGTATTGTATAACTGATAATGTAGTGACCACATGTGTTAATCCAACCTATAAAGGTAAGTTGATATAACCAAGGACCTTTTGTAAGGTTCTATTAGATGCTCTAACCACTTTGGTTAAAGGGTGTAAATCATCACATATATATACCAAATATGTAGGTAATGTCATCATGAGAACATTATCACTAGCACCATTATCAATCATAACATTATGTATAGGTTGGTATTTAAGGTATACACAAATGAATAATTATTAAACATCTGAGTCATCATCCATAATCTTACTATCATCAATATTAATAGGTCTCTGAATTATGTAAGGTGTATTTCATGTATAACTACCAATAATACCATCTAATGGGTGTATATAATATGGTGGAATAGGATGCACATTATATACCATTTATATTTATAATTCCATCTTAGAATGGTTTGGCAAAGCTTTGTTAAATATTTTTTGATTCTAGTGATCACCAGGTTGTGAACCTAATTCCTTTAGAGGATCATCAAATGTAATTTTGTATTCATAAATAAGGACTTGGATCTTATGCTTCAAGGTAAAACATATATTCATATAAATTCTAAGGCCTTGGTGATAGTTATATTAAACATTTTCATCATATCATTTAGGTATAGGTCAGCTCATATCAACCTCTATAGGATGAGGAAGAGATATAATGTGACACTCCATAAGATTTATAAGTAATGAAGTTAGAGACTCAAATAAACATTAAAATTATCTCCTCAGTGCATTTGATAAGACATTTTGATTAGGCTATTATGTCATTACTTTAACCATATTATTTTTTTCTTTTTTAGGTTATTTAAGTTTCACCTTATAACATGGTTTGATAGTAAACTTGGGATTAGATGTAGTCAATGTGTTTTATACATACTTAATTTTGTTTAATGAGTTAAGTTTCATTTCATGATCATGAACAATATGTCATAATTCATCAAAATATTTAAACATTTTCAAAACATTGGACTCATGTAATAGGGCAATCAAACTTTTCTTAAAAATGTCTATAAGATCTTTATCTACCATTTGATTGGTCATTTTAACCAACATTGTCTTTTACCTTAAGACATATTCATTTATAGGTTCATTGGTTCATTGTTTGAATTTTACAATTTGGGAATAAGAAAGCTTTTTGGTAATTTTGATAGAGAAGTGTGGAAAAACTTGATCTATAAACTAATTGGATTGGTAATTCATATAAAAAGCTTAGATCATAGTCCTTATATCTCTTTAGAAATAATTTAGTCAAAATTTTATCATTGGAGGTATAATCAAGGCATTCCTCATAGAAAGATAAAATATGTTGTTCAATATCACCCTTTCCATAATAAAATGGGTGCAATAAAACTAGTTGGCAAGGGGTGAAAAGATATTTCAAGTGAAAAAGGGTTATGCAAAACCTCTTGTGAATCAGTAGCATAAGGTGATTTCATAATTTTTTTAAATATTTTTTTTTTGGACAAGATCTTTCATAATTTGATCACCAAGGTGTGAAGTTTGAGAAGTCACCAAAGGAGGTGTATCCATAGTTTAAGTTGATATATGCATTCAAATCAATATTTGGATTAAATTATTAATGTTTCTCATGGAAGATGTAGTAGTGGTAAGATTTGTTTTAGGGAAAAATGGTGTAAACACATATCTAGTGCCCCCATTAGAAGTATGAAGTGATGATGTGATCAAGTGGAGGGTTATTGGTACATGGGTATGGCTCATATCTCTAATAACATGATCAATAGATAGACCTATTTATTCATTTATGATTTTTTACTTTTTTAGTTTCTAATATGGTGTTGAGGATCTCATCAAGATCTTCTAGGCTTTTCTTAATATAGTGTCAAAACATAGTAAAAGATCATACTTGCTCTTGATCTATGTGTTTATGTTCATTATTTTAATTAGATTCATCAATTTCATAATTATAATCATTTTATATGATAAGCTCTATAGTATCTGGTTCAATTTCTTTGTTACCATCTTCATTGGGTATAGAATTGGTGACTTCATTATTTGATCCATCTTAGGTGGAAAATGAGTAAGATCTAAGTGTTTGATATAAACACCAATTGATTTAGGGATATGCCTAGGTTTCATAAAAATGATGAGTATATCTATAGAAATACAATAATGAAATACCTCAAAAGGTTGAATACCCTATGATAAGCTAGGTTTTACATAAATAGATAATTTCACAAAATGTTTAACCCTAGATTTGTTGGCACATGGGTAAATAAGGTTGAGAATATAGAAGTGAATAAGGAAAAGGGTGATAAATAGATATATAGTAAGTGAATAAATTTACAAACATAGATAAATAATATTCTAAACATATAATATTGGGATATGATAAAATATAAAGTATAACTATCGATTGATATTGTATTAAATTTAAAGCAAGAGAACTTAGCTAGTTTACAGTGCACGTATATATCTAAGATGAAATAAGATAGATAAATATCCTCAAATAGTCATTAGATTATATAATTTTTCACTTTATAGCCTTAAACACTTACATCATATCTAAAAAATTTACATCGATGTTGGTGTCTCACTTGGACATAGTTGTTTATTATAAAATAGTGAGTAGATCTATATGCAACCACATAGAGCCTTCTAGGTTTTTCTTTAGCTTTATCATGATGTCTTTGGATTGCATGAATATGTTATTTCTCTTTGTCAAATGATCAAACCCTATTTTCCTCAACCTTAGAATGGCTATGGGAAAAATGTGTTAGTGGTCACATGGTGTAGACTTTTCCAAGGATCCCTATATGAATGAGCACTACCTACATAGCCAATAATATAAATAGGGATTTAGAATTATGTATTTATCCCCTACATTTTTCCTTGTATGTTAATAAGGATGTAATATGTGATAATCAATTACATAGAGTGACCTAGCTCAAAAATTGGAAAATATAGATCATGGGATGATCCTTTATTAATTCAAACCTACAAGGATATTGCTCATATGCTTGATATAGAAATAGGGATGAATAAGTTATATTTTATCACTTGGATTCTTGATTGAGTAATCTTGGTAAGTTTACTTCTGAGTTATCGATATTTTTTTATTGTGGAATGAATGCGGATTGATATATACATATATATATATATATATATATATATATATATATATATATATATATCAATCTCTTTTTAAAATATCTTGCAATAAATCACTTAGGATGACATTTAAGATACATTTCATTTTTAAATTAGATAAATTATGGGCATTGAACACTTAGTTAAAAAAGGGATACCTATGTTGACTTAGACATCTAGTTGGGATGAAAGTGTTTGGGGAGCTATAAAATAGGTACAGGTCCAAAACTAGTAAATAAGGATAATGATCAAGTTTATATTATTTTTTCATAGTATAAAAGGTGTGGTCATAAAAAAAACAGTGATCAAACTAAGTGATAAGCAATTAAGGCACAAGATATAGTGAATGCAAGACTTTTGGTATAAGGAAGGTATTATAACTAAAGGGTACATCCATGATAGATATTTTACAAGTATAAAAGATTGAGGTGTTATATAATTCAGATTTAGTGTCTAAAATTTCCACCTTCACACCTCCAATGACACTTGGTAGACTTCATGATCTCCTTGAGTGCCAAGGGGGAAAAATCTAGGCACATTCCCAATAGACTATTAAAATATAAGAGATAATCTAGGCTCCAACCTTAATAGATTAATATGGATATCACCAATTGGGAGAGTCATATCATCAAAAACATATTTAAACCTAAATTAGAGTCTTAAACATTGATTAGAAATGGAAAAGGGTAGCTAGTTTTAAAAATTCCACTAACTTGGAGTTAGTATGAGTGTTGTGAATACCCATAGCCATTACTATGAGCCTAATTATGATGAATCCAAAGTCCCATATAAGCTAAATTTTGAGCTACATATTTAGATATTTGTATATATTGTAATCAAATTGATCTTAAGTTATTTTCGCATAAAGCTTACCCTTATCAAAAGAATTTAAAGAGTCCTCTAAGATTGATAATCAATGATGTCAGCCTCATCTTCACACCCCAAACCTGATTGATAGTTTATGCACACTACATTTATTCATTGTATTATCACATTTAAGTATTATAATGAGGTTTTAAAAGTATCTCATGAAGTGTGAAATCTATCAAGTAATGATGAAGATAGTGAGAATGAAACTAAGTTCTTAGATTATTTAGTGGCCATTTTCCACTAGGAAATTTATAAAATCACTATTTTTTCACATTGGATGATCTCCTTTACTACATGATCAAGTTCTCTATGTGTAGGAATTATTATGTCCAAATGGATAATGGAAAGAGTGAATAGTTGAGATATTATCAATTTTTTCAATAAATGTTACCATCTCTCAGATCCCATCATTCCTTATGATTAAAATACTACCATCTACCAGAATACCTTTTGATCTTGTACCATTTTAAACAACTTGGTCATAAGGGAATAGAATGTGATTATATGTACCTAGGTGACATGTCTCATTGATATTTTCCTATAAAATATCAAATCATGGTTTTGAGCATTAGTCTAAGGTTATTAGTTAAACAATGTTTATGTTAGCCTATGGATAATGTTGAGTGGCTTGAGTTATCTATCCTTGTATAGGTTATATTTGACTATATGTTAGAAATTAAAATAAATAATTGAATCATGGAGTCTTATATTATTAGATTATTGTGTATAATGGTCACATCCTCATTATATAAAAGATAAGAATATTGGTTTCCTAATTTATATTTGTCTAATTATTATTAGATTCTTGTGTATAATGGGCATGTGCTCATTATACAAAAGATAAGAATTTGGATTAATTAGTTATAATTGGATAATTATTATTATATTCTTGTGTGTAATGGGTATATACCCATTATATATATATATATATATATATATATATATATATATATATATATATATATATATATATATATATATATATATTATCTTCCTAATTGATAGTTATCGAATTATTCTTAGATTCTTATGATAATTAATAATTGACTATATTGTTATTTATATATTGTTGTGACCAACACACCCCCATACATAATTAAAATTAGGACCCAATTAATTAATAATTAATCCCTACACACTACTTATAGGACCCAATAAATTATCTATACATTTCTCTTATTAATTTTCAATATAGATTAGGCAGTGCTTGTATCCATAAATAATATACATTCACAACAATAATAACAATGTTTATTATTTATCTATAAACAATACATAATCATAGAAATAATTTTATGTTGATTATATAATATTTCATCATTATATGGCCTTTCAAGGTTACAAGACACTCAAGGCACTTACAATGTTACAGACTATCACTACTATTCATATTCTATGCCTAGCATTATCTTCTAACATATATACTTTCTAGTTCTATGGTGGAAATTAAAACTTGCATGTTCCTCACTATATATACATAAATAGTGTGGTTGATTCATACCTCAATTAAAATCTAAGTTTGTGTGGCTAATTCATGATTTGAGCCACTCAACCATGCCAACAATCGATGTTGTTGTCTTTTTCATTGAGTATAAGGTAAACCATGAAATCTTATAATCATATCAAAACATCAAACATATATAGACATAACTTTAAATATTTATAGTTATTCATATCATTTTATAGAACAAAAAATAAGAATAGTCATGAAGAATATATGATCCTTTAAATAATTCAATAGTAATATTGTATTTAGTTTTAGTAGTGAATTGAAGGGAGAATAGATCCATCCATCTATATTCATATCTTGATCTATAATTGATCTATATATTTAGGTTTGGTAGCTATCTTGATAGTAATTTATTTTTAATTTTTATAAATACCTCCCATAAATAGTGTGAGTGATTTATATCTTGAGTTCTTCAAATATGACATTGTGTGGTTGAGTCTTGCCTTGATCCACTCAACCTTGTCAACAATCAATTATGTTATCTTTTTCATTCAGTATAAAGGTAAACAATGGAATCCTTCAATTATATTATGGAATCATAAATATAAATACATAATTCATGGTGTAAACATTGCTTCATGACATACCATGAAACATAAAAAAGGATAATAGTCATGAAGAAGATGAAATACAATTATCAAGGATATAAGCAAATGTCTTCCCTATAAACTGGCCTCCTAGAAATTATAGATTTGAGGTTTAAGAATATCAACTTGTATGAATTTTGGTAGAGGATGTAAAATTACAACATAGCCCCCATTTCTCAAAGGTTGTTTGAGAGTGGGCTCACACATATAGCCATTTTCCTACCTCAGTTCAATGTAATGGCCTAGTGCTTGTTTGTGATAAATAATATAATGTGGAAACACAAGAAGTAAAGTCTTCTAAATATGAAGTGGTTTAAAATAGAGATATTTAATTAATAAATGTTTTCTTTAAGATTGCATAAATGGAATAATATGTTGAAATGATGAAATAAATTGGAGTTCATTTTAATTAAAATAAATACATGTCCAAGTTAGAAATATCTCAATCATGGTTGAAAGACAAAAGGAAAGGAGTATCCAAACTACCTAAAACATTGTACAAGTTTAATTTATTAAATGAATTATGTGATATGATAACCATCTTAAAGAAAGTGATGGGTAATAAAAACACAAGCACGTTCCACAAATGGATGTGTATGTTCACCAATATAATTTGTGATGGGACCAATTTATAGATTTGGGCTAGATTATCAGTGATAATGTTCAATAACAACTCACTAACTTGGATTCAAATTATAAATTATACATGTATTATTATTTTTTATATTTTATTTCATCCATGAAGTCATGACCTGAACTCACAACTAATGAAACTTTAACCTCTACAATATCCATCTATGAGTATTATCCCCAACTGGTTCTAGAATAAATAAATAATGTTTTAATAGGGTGACTAATGCTTTAATATTGATAAAAATAAGGAAACTATAAGGGAAAATTTTAATGAGAATTTATCCCAAATCTATAGATCTAGTTATGAAATATGACAGTTATTTCATATAATTCCCCAAATTTACATATATCCAAATTGTTGGGTTTGTTGGTATTTATTATAAACTACCCTAATTTTCCAATGATAAAATGGTATTGATTGAGGTATGAATATAGATGGGAGAGTTAAATATTAAATTAAAAGATAAATAAATATATAATACCATTTCAAATAGACCTGGTCTATTATATCTATAGAACTTCAACTAATGCATAGAATATTAAAATGACATTGGTTAGTATCACTATGAAGTTTTACTTCAATAAAATTTAATTTGATATAAAAGGTTATATGGAACATAATTTTAAACTTATATCAAGTAATTACCATGTTCTAGAGATTAAATACTATTTTGAAGACTATGAAAATAAATTTGAGGTAAGAAAAAAAGATTGGACGAGAATGACTCTAGATTAATTAAATTCATATAGGTTGGAATGAGTTATTCAAGGAATTGTAGATGATGGTATTGATTTGATTGATCATACCTTTGAAAAAATAATCTTAGATCTTCAATTGTTATTTATCAACTCAATAATCAAAGAGATAATAGATATTGGTAATGAACCAAATTAATTTTGTAAATATCTACAACATGGTTTATGAGAAAAGTTATTGAACACATGGTAAGTAAAAGTTATGCAAAGGGAGTGACTTCAAGAAATCATAAGTAGGTATCCTTCTCTCTATCCCCTCAACATTTCATTATATATGTAATTGGAAACATAAAATAAATAGATGAAGGTGATGACTAAGACATAAACAAAAATAAATTACCTAAGAAAACTTGCAATGATGATTTAACATCAAGAAAGAAGCTATAAATCAAGAGACGTCTCATTCTATCTACTCTATATTTACACTCTCCAAATCATTCTCCACTTAATTTTAACTCTCCATTTAATACTCATATTTCACCCTTAAATTAGGTTGTTGATCCATGAGTTTCCACTCAACTATAAACTCCCCTTATCAATGAATTCATAAGTAGGGTGGCATCCAAAACTCCACCATCTATCCATCCACAACACATCACCACACCATCTACATTTTAATCCATTATAGCTACTCAATTTTTAACCCCATATTACTCCCTTATGATAGTAAAGTCTATATTAGTAAAATGACAAAATATTAACACCATACAATTGGCCCTAGGTATGCTTCAATCCATAGCTCAAGGCACCAACATCTATCTCAACAAATTTTCTCCACAAAAAAAAATGAGCATCATTTTTCAATAAAGTGAAACTAATGAATATATGTATTGATGTGTTGATTTTAAATAGATAATTTAACATGTTATACAAAACATTTCAAATGCAAGGCTATAACATGATGCCAATAAAAAATTGTCATTATAATAATGCCTATAGGAGACACTTCAAAATATGATCAATCTTTAATCATTGTCAAATGTGGAGAAACAAACCATCTATGACATTTTTGTGGAAGAGGTTAAGTTTTAACATAACACAAAACCATTAGCATAAAATATCCAACATTTAAATATAGTTAAAACACATATTACTTCCCTTAAGAAAGAAATTTTAGATGTCACTATTGTTGGGTGAATAAACTAACTGATGACAAACTGGGTATATCAACCATAGTACAAGGAGATTTATGCCACAAAAAGTGTAGGTTTACCACATCTTAATGAGATAAATATCTCCTCTCATCAAGGGGAGGTTCCCTATGAATATTTATATGCTATATGTATATATATAAGTAAGCAAAAAATAATACTCAAGGTAGTATAACACCATCCATCTCTCTTTTTTCAGAGATGATGTCCAAGAAACAAGGGAGAGAAATCCTGGTCGATGGCTAAGAACACTCCTCTTCTTTCAAGAATGGTATCCAACATAGAGTAGAAAGTCTCCTAAAAGTAGTAACAAAGTCCACAAGGAAACCAACGTAAGCACAAAGTCTTTTGTTGCCTCCTTCACTGATTTAGAGTATGTGTGATCATAGAGTGAATCAAAGCACAAAGTCTTTACCTAAAACTACAATGAATAAAAGGACCACCAAGATAAAATTAGCTCAAAGTCTTTCTTTTATCTTTTAGAAACATCTTCAGATAATGTCAACACACACACTTTGCTTATTAAATCAAATAGATAAGAGATTATCAGGAAAGAGGACATAAGAACTATTTCCTAAATAACACAAATTACTTCAACACAAAGTCTAAAATAAACTTGTTTCTCATTCATTCGATAAAATATGATTTACATGTTGAGCACAAAGTCTCAAAAAGTGTCTCAATTTTAGTAGAGTTTTTGCTCTCAATTATCCAAAGATATCTTTTACAAAAGAGTTTCCTTCTATATACAGGGAGAAACTTTTTAAAATTAAAAAAGATTAAAATATTAAAATATCTAATCAAAGATGAGTCATCTTTGACTTTGAGATATTTTTCTAGATTTTTTACATGTAATTAGATATTACAAAATTGTATGCACTTTTACATGACAAAACTACATGAGAAGAGAGGAAGAAGAGAGAAAGGGGAAATGGTTCAGCTCTTGCCACCAGACTTCTTCAAATGAGCATCATACATGGCAATAGATGCCTAAATTCCTATACTATCTGGCGTAATGGTGTTCTTGAAGATCACTCTGGCCCTAATTGTAGCATCTTTCAATGCTATGATTGCCTTGGCATGACTAGTTAACCTAGATCTTAGATTATCCAGAGTTAACTGAGTATCTAAGATGTTATCCATAGAAGTCATTAAAAATGCTTTCTCTTCGAAATCCCTCTAGACCATACCTTTGAATTCTTGAATCATCTCTTCTGCTAAGAGAAATTGATTATCTCTAGAGGTGAGGTTGCAAAGTAGTTCTTCTAGTCTATTCAATAAGCCTATGTCACTTTTCTCGCTAGCATCTTTGGAAGACTTGAGATCTTTGATCAGCGCCTTGAGTACCTAAATTTTGTATATCAGTGATTCCTTGATTTCAACATAGGAATCTTTGATGGCAATGATGTTGATGGATATCAAGGTGCATTTATTTAGATACTTCATCTCTAAGCTTGGGTTGGTCACCTTGGTCCTCTCCATGAACTCAGCCATATCCACATGGCCGATCTTTGTGTCTCTAATGTCATCGACATTAGAAGTGACCGAGGTGATTGGGAAAACACCTTGGTATTAGTACTTCATGGCCTTTGAATTCTTTGGAGAAGCTTCAGTCATTGGGATGAGCCTTGATTGAGTGGGTGCCGATGAATGAGAATAATTAGGGGCTACTACAATGATAATCATGATTGTGCAATTAGGGAAAAATAGGCAAATTGGGGAATTTACACGTTGGGTGATCATGACTAAGGAAGGGCACTTGACAGGGCTGGGTCAGAAAGTGGGTCAGAGAATGAGAGAAAAAAGGGGAGGAGGTGAAAAAATGGGAGGGATGAAAATCTCTCTAGAGTTAGAAATTAGAGAAAAAGAATGCAAGGGCGGAAAAATTTGCCGCCCTAGCATGGGGGATGGTCAGCATGCATAGGCGGCAAAATTTTCCATTTGTGCATGTGAGGAGGAAAAGGTGTAAGAGTAGCAAAATTTGCTGCTCTTATACAAAATTTTAAAAGACATGTAGGGGCAGCAAAATTTGCTGCCCATGCATGAAAAGGAGAAAAATGCATAGGTGGTGAAAATTACCACCCATGCATGAAAAGGAGAAAAATGCAAGGGTGGAAAAAATTGCCGCCCATGCATGAAAAGAAGAAAAATGCAAGGGTGGTAAAAATTTCCGCCCATGCATGAAAAGGAGAAAAATGTAAGGGTGGCAAAAATTTCCACCTGTGCATGAAAAGGAGAAAAATGTAGGGGCAGAAAAAATTGCCACATGTGCATGAAAAGGAGAAAAATGTAGGGGTGGCAAAGATTGCCACCTATGCATGAAAATGGAAGAAAAAAGACTAACCCTGGGAAAAAGAGAAATTTGTTCCCTAATCACATCGAGACCATAACAACTTTCACATTTTGGGGAAAATGTAATAAAGAGATGTTAAAAACTTTGAACGATGTCAGTTGAGCAAATATGAGAATGAGAAAAACCCATCTCAAAAAATGAACTTAGAGAGACAAAGGGTGAAATAGACAAGTTTCATAGGGGGGTTGTTCCAAAAATGAGCTGAGTTGATTTTGGGAACAACAATTGGCTCCTATTAGGGAGCTTCCATTGATTGAATCGATCAATGAGAGTAGAAACTAGTCTCTAAGTGCCTTCATCCAAGCCATTGGGCTATGGAGTCATGCAAAAAATGAAAGAAAAACAAACAAAACATAAAAACTATACATATATATATAGGTGGATCCATCTAAACTTCAAGGATTGAAAAGTTTCAGATGTTGCCCACTATGGGGTAGTGTAAATGGTGTTCCATCTTGATACTCCATCAATAATCTATTCTCACCACAGATTTGTCGAATGGTAAACAAACCTCTCCATAAAAAGTCAAATTTTCCATGCATTCCCTTCAGTTCTGGCCTCTTGTCCCACAACAAGACTTGATCTCTAACTTGAAAATCACAAACCTTAGCTCTTTTGTCAAATATTTTCTTCACCTAATTTTGATGTGCCGTAATTTGGTCCACCACCATGACTCACTACTCATTCAATTTGGTTAGACACATGATCCTTTTGTCGATCAAATTTTTGAAGGTTGAATCTTTGATTGCTTTGGCTAATTTGAGCACTGGTAGTTCTAAAGTGATCGGTATCTCCGCATTCAAGCTGTACAAAAGTTGGAAAGGTGACATACCTATGGCCCTCTTGGGTGTAATCCTATCCACCCATAAAGCATCAAACAGTGCTTTGTGCCAAGTTCTCTGATTATCATCTACCAATTTCTTGATAATAGTGACCAGGTTCTTATTGCTCGATTCTGCTTGGCCATTTCCCTGTGGGAAATAATCTAAAGTGTGGGATAGGGTAATCCCATAATAAAAGAAAATTTGAGTGATTTCATGTGAAGAGAAATAGGCCACATTATCTGTTATAATTTTGAGTGGAACCCCAAATTGGGAAATGATATTTTCCTTAAGAAAATTGCACACCACTTCAGATGTAGCGTGCTTGATTGGGATGGCCTCCACCCATTTGGTAAAGTAATTAGTTGCCGTGAGGACATAATCATGTCTGGCACTCAAAGATGGGTTAAATACACCAATGAAAATAATACCCCACTGTTGAAAAGGTTCTTTTATTATTACTGGATTGAGGGGCAATGCAGCCAGTTTAGGCTTCTCGATGAACTATTGACACAATTCACATTTATGCACCCATTTTTAGGCTTCTTAAAACAACATAGGCCAATAGTACCTTACTCCCAAAATCTTGTGTACTATCACTAGTGCAAAAAATGTCCTCCATAGGCTAAATTATGGGAAGACTCCAAGAGTTTATCTTGTTGTACCTTATCGACACAATGAAGAAATGCCCCATCCAGGTTCCTTTTCTATAGACCATTATCCCACAAAACATAGCTAACAGCCTTTAGTTTAACATTATATTTTTTCTTATAGTAGAGATGAGTGGGACACTCACCATAGGTTAAAAAATGGGAAATGTCAGAATGCTACTCATCAGTAGTGGCAACAAAGAGGACCGTAGGCATGCCTTCGATCTCTATTTCTTCATTTTTGTCTCCCTCAAGAATGTTGTTGGCAATCAACTGACAAAGACCCTTTCCCCACATGAGTTTGGTAGGTTTGATGTCTAGATCAAACTCCTAAATCTTGGCAATCCAGTTACCCCTCTTTATACAAAACTCTTATTGAGTTAAAATGGACTTCACTGTTGTATCAGGCACCATAACCTTAGTGTGCAAGTTTAGGATATAAAACTTGAAATGCTTGACTGCTTTGACCACTACATACACATGCTTCTACATGTTGGAATATTTTAGCTCATGAGCTTTGAGTGGACAACTCATGAAGGAAATAGGAGATTCTATGCCTTCTTGGTTCTATTAAACTAAAATCGCTGAGAGTGTATGTTCAGAAGCATAACTATATATTTTGAAGTTTTTGGTGTAGTTTGGACAAACCAAGATTGGTTTGCGAGCTATCACTTCTTTGATGTCTTTAAATGTTGATTTACCTTCTACAATCCACCTTAAGGTAGTATTATCTTTCATCATACTGATGATGTTGCAAGTTTTCTTAGCAAACTTAGGGATGAACCTTCGAAGAAAATTCACCTTTCTGAAGAAAGAGTGAACCTCAGTTTTACTAGTAGGTAGAGTAAGTTCTTGGATGGACTTGACTCTTTTTGAGTCAATTTTAATACCTTCTCAAGACATAATGTGTCTGAGAAGTTTCCCTTTAGTCACCCCAAAGACAATTTTTTTTGGATTTAGAGAAATACCATTCTGATGACAGTGTTCCAATATTTTTTATAAATGGTGGACATGGTCAGAACAATGCTTTGAAAATACCATCAAATCATCCAAGTATACTACAATGAACTTACCCATTTCATCCTTGAAAGTGAGGTCCATCACTCTTTGAAATGTGGCACCTACATTTATAAGACCTAAAGGCATTCTTCGATAGATGAAGGTGCCCCAAGGTGTGGTGAAGGTAGTCTTATGTTGATCTTCTTTCCCAACTTCAATCTGATTGTACCCTAAGAAACCATCTAGCATTGATAACATCTTTGAACCTGTTACCATCTATAGAACTTGATCCATGATAGGGAGAGGGTAGTTATCTTTTAAAAATAATTGATTCAAGTTTCTAAAATCCATGCAGATTCAAATTTCACCATTCTTCTTTCTGACAGGCACTATGTTGGCAATCCATGTGGAGTGATGGATTGGAAAAATTATCCAGGTATCAAGCATTTTTTATATCTCAGCTAAAATAGTACTTGAGATTTTTGGATTATATTGCATGGACTTTTGCTTGTAAGGCACGGAGTTAGCCTTAAGAGGAATGTCATGGTGAATGTCATCAGGCCTAAGTGATTTCAGGTTGTCATAAGAATATGCTAAGACATCTATATATTGGCAAAGTAGAATAGCAAGTTTGAATCTCTCCTCAAGAGTGCAGCATTTACCAATGTTCACCATCTTAGGATCTCCCTTGGTTCCCAGGTTTACTTGATCAAAATCTTGGGAGGAGTTTGAATCTGTTTGCTATTGTTTGATGAACCTATCATGGTTATTGAAAAATTTCTCTAGGGAAAATAGGCCTTTGGGAATATTATTCCCTTTAAGCTATAGGAAATCCTCACCTGTGTCCACATTCAATTTAGAGGTTGTCCCATATTCTTGAAGTTCACTGCCTTCAAAATGTAGTTGTTCAAAGCTATCCTTTTGCTCCAAGAATGCAATGATTTGATCATCATTTTTGAATACTTGACAATGGATAGCATTATTAGGTACACTTGGCCAAAAGACTAGTTTAATAGTGTACTTATCTCTTTTAAAATCTGGGTGGGGAACCAAGACAGTAGCCTAAATAGCCAATGCATCCGCTCGGTCATTGAATTCTCTTGGAATGGCTGAGATGCTAAAAGTGTCAAAATTTTCAATTTGGTCCCAGACAAGATTGCAGTAATGGTGCAATATTTCATTCTTGGTTTGATAGAGCTTTCTTTCTTGTAAAACCACCAATTTGGTGTCCCCTTTAGCATGGAGTAATTTAATGCCTTTTTCTCTAGTAGCCTGTAATCTAAGTAATAGGGATTCATACTCAGCTATGTTGTTGGTGCTATTAAACTGCAACTTGTAGGATAAAGGAACAATATCTCCTTGAGGAGATACCAACACAACTCTGGCTCTGGAACTAGTAGAGGAGCAACTTCCATCAAATTCTAAGATTCATACCTCACTAGACACCACTTTTTATTTGAAAACTTCTTCATTTGGGGGAAGAGGTTCTCCCATGCATTTATTTTACTTTGTTGATTCTCCCACTATGTCAACTAAACACATTTCCAAGTTATCACCTATAGGAATTTCATCGAATGCCTCATGGACTTCATTCATAGATAGGAAGTAGTTGCCCATGCCAAAAGACTCAAATAAAATTTGAGCTTCTGGTGCTGATGATCAGGTGACTACATATCTTGCCTCTTTTTCAGGAAGCAATTTCTTCATAACACCTTGAATTGGGATCCTCACCTCTGACAAGTCCATGCTTAGCTTAGCTCACCTCTAACATCCTTGCAGAAATTATACCCAAGTAAGATGTTGTAAGAGGCTAGAATATTGGCCACTAGAACCATCATTTTTATCCTCTTTTTTGAAAAAGATGCGAACGCAAATTGGGCATCTTTTATTTGACTAAGGAGTGGGACTTGCTTGTTTTCCATATAAAAACACCTCCTAGAAGTTTTGGTCAAAGTTAGACCAAGGGAATCTACCACCTTGGCAAGCATAACATTATCAGAAGCTCTAGAGTTTATTATGCAATTACTCAAATTATAACCATTTATTAGCAAGAAAACATAAAAAGGTTCTATTTTCTTGGGAGCAATAGGAGGAGTCATGACAAGATTATTTTGGGTGGATTTATCCTTGGGGGAATCATGAGCAGCCTTTGAAGAATCTTTTCCTATGGGGATGGCTTTATTTTTAACATATTCTGCCAACCTGTCAAACTATTCAGGATTGGCTCTCAAATATTCAATCTCTGTCATCTAAATCTTAGTCTTTCTATCATGATCAATTATATCAAATAACTAAAAAGAATTTGAGACAGAAGAAGAGGGTCCATCATCTAGGTCTTTAGTGGGTGTGGCACTAGTCTGAGCAATAGAGGTGGAAGATATGTGGTAGTTGAAGGTACTTACTTTTTTGTGAGTTACTTAATATTTTGATTGGGGAGGTAATGGAGTCCCTTGTTTAGCTATAGAGACCACCGGCTGAGATTCTTCTTCTACTTTTCCTTTATTAGTGTGTGGAGCTGACAAGTTTTGAGATCTGGTAAAAATAGCATAAGATCCATCCAACCCTTCTCTTTTACTTCCAGCTTCATCTTGGTAATCCAAAAAACCAATATTAGAGTCGCCAACTAATTCTTCTTCCTAATCTTCGTAGATATTAGCATCATCTTGTTGGTCCAACTCAGGTTAGAGCAAAAAATTGCATTCAACCTCTAGGTAACCAACCACTGAATTGGCAGGTGTTGCTTCAATGGCCAGTTTCCCTGGAGGGGGAGGCAGACGATTTGGTTGCCCTTGGTTTTGGGTAGCATTGCCCTAATATTTTTTATTATAGAATGTTTTTCTTGGCATATCTCGATAGGTGGGAACAAACATACCTTGGGATATTTGTCTCTTTAAAGCTATCAGTTCATTTGTCAATTTTTACACCATAAGATCTGTAGTGCCTATAGAATAGCTTTCAATAGATGAAGAGAATCTATTTTTATTGGAGTCTTTTCTGATCTTACCTACTAAGATAAGATTATCCTCAATATTTGTAACCAAATTTTGAGCTAATGCGAAATCTATAGGGCCAACTCACCTCAACAAAAAACTTACTTTAGGAAGTTGTGAGTTGATAAAAAAAACACTTAAGATTCTCTGGTGTGGGCTAAGTGACGGTTGGAATCCGGTTCCTTAACTTATTGAATTTGGCTATGAAATCCCTCATGGGTTTCTGAGATTCCTTTTTCATCTGTGTAAGCTACACTAACAAGGCATGTGCATCTTCAGTAGGTTTAAATCTGGCTTCAAATTTGGAATTTACCATATTCTAGTCAACTATAGTTTGAGCTTGAAGGTGGTAAAACCAATCTATGATAGCAACTTGTAGAGTTTCTACAAAAAGTCTCACTGTTATGTCTTTGAATTCCACATTGATTACGTCACATGCTATAGAGAAGGCAGTAATATGCTCATCAGGATGAACCTTCTCGTCACCAAAAAACTTGGGAAATTTTTTCCTAAAATTACAAGGTAGTTCATGCAAGGGTGGGCTCAAATACAGAGGACCAAAAGAATTACCCCACAGACCTTGAGCCATTATAATAGGATGATTAAATAGTAAGATAATAAATCTTGGTGGGGTCAATAAAGATAAAGCCTTACCAGTATTGAGTCTAGAAGCTTCACCAGGTATGGGAGATTTGGTGTTGGTAGGAGGGAAGCTCCTAATTGCTGAAGATGAGATGATGAAGGAGAAATCTCAAAATTATTTTACTACACCAGCTCAAATATATGATCAAAAATACCCTAAGCTCTCTGGCCTAATGTGTATGGTGGATCTGCTAGAGTGTCAAATGAAAAAGGGACCAAAACTACTTCAAATTAAAGCTTGAGGCTTCAAAATGCATGTTTGTATCCCTAACAGAGTCACCAAAAGTTGTTGGGTGATTATTTTGTCATCACCTAATTGATGACAAAATGGGTATATCAACCACAGTACAAGGAGATTTACGCCACAAAAATTTTAGGTTTACCACATCTTAATGAGATAAATCTCTCATCTCATCAAGGGGAGGTTCCCTATGAATATATATATATATATATATATATATAAGAAAAAAATAATACTCGGGGTAGTATAACACCATCCATCTCTCTTTTTTCAAAGATGATGTCCAAGAAACAAAGGAGAGAAATCTTGGTCGATGGCTAAGAACACTCCTCTTCTTTCAAGAATGGTATCCAACATAGAGAAGAAAGTCTCTTGAAAGTACTAAAAAAGTCTACAAGGAAACCCATGTAAGCACAAAGTCTTCTATTGCCTCCTTCACTGATTCAGAGTACGTGTGACCGTAGAGTGAAACAAAGCACAAAGTCTTTGCCTAAAATTATAATGAATAAAAGGATCACCAAGATAAAATTAGCTCAAAGTCTTTCTCTTATCTTTTAGAAATGTCTTTAGATAATGTCAACACACACACACTTTGCTTATTAAATCGAATAAATAAGAGATTATCAAGAAAGAGGACATAAGAACTATTTCCTAAATAACACAAATTACTTCAATACAAAGTCTGAAATAAACCTGTTTCTCATTCATTTAATAAAATATGATTTACAAGTTGAGCACAAAGTCTCAAAAAGTGTCTCAATTTTAGTAGAGTTTTTGCTCTCAATTATCTAGAGATATCATTTACAAAAGAGGTTCCCTCTATATATAGGGAGAAACTTTTCAAAATTAAAAAAGATTAAAATATTAAAATATCTAGTCAAAGATGAGTCATCTTTGACTTTGAGATATTTTTTTGGATTTTTTACATGTAATTACATATTACAAAATTGCATGCACTTTTACATGACAAAAGTGCATGAGAAGAGAGGAATAAGAGAGAAAAGAAAAATGGTTCAGCTCTTGCCACCAGACTTCTTTAGATGAGCATTATACATGGCAATAGATGCCTAAATTCCTATATTGTCTAGTGCAATGGTGTTCTTAAAGATCACTCTAGCCCTGATTGTAGCATTTTTCAATGATGTGATTGTCTTGGGATGACTAGTTAACCTAGATCTTAGATTATCTAGAGTTAACTGAGTATCTAAGATGTTATCCATAGAAGTCATTGAGAATGCTTTCTCTTCAATATCCCTCTGGACCATATCTTTGAATTCTTGAATCATCTCTTCTACTGAGAGAAATTGATTATCTCTGGAGGTGAGGTCACAAGGCAATTTTTCTAGTCTATTCCACAAGCATGTGTCACTTTTCTCACTAGCATCTTTGGAAGACTTGAGATCTTCAATCAGCGCCTTGAGTACCTGAATCTTGTATATCAGTGATTCCTTGATTTCAACATAGGAATCTATGTTGGTAATGACGTCGATGGATATCAAGGTGTGTTTCTTTAGATCCTTCATCTTTGAGCTTGGGTTGGTCACCTTGGTCCTCTCCACAAACTCAACCATATCCATGTGGCTGATCTTTGTGTCTTTAATGTCATCGACATTAGAAGTGATCGAGGTGATTGGTAAAATACCTTGGTACTGGTACTTCATGGCCTATGACTTCTTTAGAGAAGCTTCAGTCATTAGGACGAGCCTTGATTGAGTGGGTGCCAATGAATGAGAATCTTTAGGGGGTACTACAATGATAATCATGATCATGTAATTAGGAAAAAATGGGCAAATTGGGGAATTTGCACATTGGGTGATCATGACTAAGGAAGGGCACTTGACAGGGCTGGGTCAAAAATCAGGTTGAAAAATGAGAGGAAAAAGGGGAGGAGGCAAAAAAATGGGAGGGATGAAAATCTCTCCAGAGTTAGAAATTGGAGAAAAAGGATGCAAGGGCAGCAAAATTTGCTGCCTTGGCATGGGGGATGGTCAGCATGCATAGGTGGCAAAATTTGTCATTTGTGCATGCAAGGAGGAAAAGGTGTAAGGGTGGCAAAATTTGCCACCCGTGCATGAAAAGGAGAAAAATGCATGGGCGGAAAAAATTGCCACCCATGCATGAAAAGGAGAAAAATGTAGGGGTGGCAAAAATTGCTGCCCATGCATGAAAAGGAGAAAAATGTAGGGATGGAAAAAATTGCCACCCATGCATGAAAAGAAGAAAAATGTAGGGGTGGTGAAAATTTCCACCCATGTATGAAAAGGAGAAAAATGCAGGGGCAGAAAAAATTGTTGCTTGTGCATGAAAATGGAAGAAAAAAGACTAACCCTGGGAAAAAGGGAAATTTGTCCCCTGATCGTATCAAGACTGTAATAACTTCTACATTTTGGGGAAAATGTAACAAAAAGATGTTATGAACTTTGAATGATGTCAGTTGAGAAAATACGAGAATGAGAAAAACCCATCTTGAAAAATAAACTTAGAGAGACAAAGGGCAAAACAGACAAGTTTCACAGGGGGTTGTTCCAAAAATGTGTTGAGCTAATTTTGGGAACAACAGCTATTTACTTTTCCTTTAGTCTAATATGGTTGATGGCAACACAAAGAAAATTAAACTCTAGATGATTTTGAGGAAGAACTGAATCAAGATGCCACACAATATGATGTCACTAAAGACCCTATTAGAGTAGAAATAAAATGGCTATTAGATTTGGGGAATCAATTATATGTTAAAAAAGAATAATGATCTTACATAATCACCAACCTATATGAGTTTAGAGGGATAATCAATAAATTTATGTTGAAATTGTAACAAGTTACTGTAGAAATGGAGAATTTTTACAATATGATCAACAATTAGAATCCATTGAACAACATCGTCATATTAGTTTGACAAAATATTTTTTATAAAAAAATATACTAAGTAGATAGATACCTCACCAAATGGAAATACTTTTTGACTAGATTGATTTCCAAGTATCATCAATTTTTACATACCAATCAAAGTTATTAGGATCCATGATTATTCATTTTGGTTTTCTCGAGGATACATCAAATATTAATTTTATGGATGATGTTGGCATGATTCTTCAATGGAATATTAAAATTAAAATTAAAACACGGAATCTTATAATGATACTATGTCATCAGACAACTATATACATAATTAGTAATATCAATTATATTTTGTGGCATCTCATAGAGAAGGTTAGAAATGTATAGCCCTAAGGAAAAAAATGTGTTAGATGATCTTTTGTATTTTATGTAGTTTTAACAATGAATTGTATGCAGATGATCCTAATATAAGAAATTGATCATGATATCTACATATATATTTTTGCTTCATGTATGAATGTAAATCAAATCATGTCATTATCATTATTATGAATTATCAATGTTATTTGTATTCATGATTAATTAGTTAAATTTTTGTTAATCTAAATGAAAAGATAATTCTCCTTATATACATCATAACTAATTAAGACATTGAACTATGAACTCACAACTTGAAATAGGGTTTATCTTATCAGTTATCTGATATTGGTGATATGCTCAATTATGTTTAATAAATTGTATGTTAAATTAAGTTAATAAATATGTCAGATGATACATGTTGCTTGGAATATTTATTGTATTTTTGAACATAAAAGCAAACCATGCTAAAAATCCATAGGTACAAATAATAATGGTTGATTAAATCAAAAATGTCTAATCAAGATTAGAAAGAGAAAAATAAGAAAGGAAAATATTTAGGTGGTCAAAATATCTAACCTAATAAATTAAATAAATTAAAATAAAAATTGATATTAAGAGGATAAAACATATATACAAACTAATTAAATAATTGGAAGCCCCACCTTACAATAAATTCAACAAGACTACGTGTCATATCTATATTTAACATCATAAATGAAGGGAGGTGGGAATAAATTTATATAAATAAGTGATCATCCCTATTTTCAATTCACATGAAATTTTTAAGAACCTGAGATTTGTCAAATTCATTCCATGGCATATAAATTATTAATAGTTAAAATAGAATGAGTGACAATGGCAACACCACAAATCATTGATCAAAGGGAGTTGTTAATTAAAAAATCTAAGTATGTTCAATAAAATGCCATCACACCAAAATCTATAGGAGATTTCTCATTCATCCCATATAAATTAGAGAAATTGGAGGATATATTTTATTATACCCATGCATATATCATATAAAATGATCAATAAAGATAGACTTAGAGTGTTATAAGATAATTTAATAAGTTATAGAAATGTATTAGTGTGAATGGATTACCATATCCAATTCCATTCCACAAATTAATTTTTTTGTCTGGGTGAAATTCCCATGCTTTTATGTATGCATCATGTAATCAAAATGCTACTCTATCACCTCCACAATGGGATCTTATTTTTGGAGCAACTACATAACATCACTATAGTAGATATTGAATGTAGTACAACATTGATGAATAAAGACCCCATTATCCATTAATATGATAATAAAGGTTCTACCAAAATAAAACACACCACAATGTACTTAGGGGTTATACACAATAAAATAGTGTTTGCCATAGTTGATAAGAATAAAAAGGTAAAACAGGTATAAAAAATGTAAAACAATAAATATTCCAGCTTAAAAAGTGTGGGGGGGATAAAAAAAATTAACATCCCTAAATTAGCTTACACTAGGAAAACAGTGTCCATCATATTATCATATATGGAGACATAAAAAGAGGAATAACTATGGGATCAAATACAAACCATGGATGGGTTGGAAATATAATAATATATGGTAGAATAATAATAACATAAATAAAAATAAAATTAAAGTCAAATAAAATTAACCCCATAGACAATCATGACCATAACATTGGTTAAGGCCTAGTAGGAAGCATCTGCAAAACTTGATGAAGTAAAATGACACAAGGATGAGAAAATAGATAAAGTTAAGGAACATAGAAAAATCAGTAGCAAGAAGTGAATACAAAAGAAATCAAAATAAAATAATAATAAAGGGAGAAAAAAACCAAACTTTACATGATAGGAAAGAAAGGGAAGTAGCCATGGGCAAATAAAAATCCATGGAAGAAATGGAAACACAAAATAAAAAAAGGAATAGGAGGAAAAATTGGAAAAGGATAAATTATAAAAAGATAAAAGATAAAAATAAGAATAAATGGAAAAATAAGACAAACTAGAATAGGATAAGAAATAAAGGGAAGAAGTCATGGCCAAAGAAAAAGCTGTAGAGGAAATGAGAACACAAAATAAAAAGGAACAAGAGGAAATAACGACAAAGGATAAATACAAAAAGAACAAAAAAAAGTAAAATTAGAAAAGTAAAACTTAGAAAAGGATAAAATAGAAAAATCTGAATTAGAATCCAAAAAGAAGAAGGTGGAAAATCTCACCCAAGAAGTATAAACACAAATATAGAATAAGAGGGTAGCATAAAAAGCCACAAAAAATTGAAACAATTAAATCAAGAGGTAGTAATGGATGCTAAAACATGGGTAGAGGAATAGAAAAGGAAAATTATAGTGGTAGAAGCTATAAAATATATGAAATCACAACTCACTTCTCCACCCAACTCCCCACATCAAATTTCCACAGTATCCACATCCTAATCTATCCCTCTGACTCCACTGTTAGGACCTAGGAAGCACAATTGATTACCATGTACAAGCAACTTAACATGTGGAATTAAACTAGAAGTAACAAGTAACTAGAATTCAAAAATAACATAGAATATGAGAGACAATACCCAATTGTATTAACACTCTTCTAGAAGGAAATACAACAAAGAAGATGCCACAGTCTTCTTCCTTACACACCTCTAGGGCTCTGATACCACTTGTTGTGGATGGAAATCTAGAACCACAAACCTGGCTTTGATACCACTCTGTCAAGAATCTAGAACAACAAACATGCTCTGACTCCATTGTTAGGACCTAAGAAGCACAATTGATTACCATGTACAAGCAACTTAACATGCAAAATTAAACTAGAAGTAACAAGTAACTAGAACTCAAAAATAACACAGAATATGAGAGACAATACCCAATTGTATTAACACTCTTCTAGAAGGAAATACAACAAAGAAGATGCCACAGTCTTCTTCCTTACACACCTCTAGGGCTCCCACACCTCTAGGGCATAAACAGTAAATCTCTTCAAGAGCTCACTCTCTCTTATGGTCCCAACACACAACTCAAACATAGAGTTGGTGTTCACCTCCAACCAGTCAGTATCACTACTGCCAGTACCACCAGTTAGTATCACTACTGCTAGTACACAAGTTCTCCACACACTCCAAATTTGAGTACTCCACACACTCTAAGTAATCAACATACTCCAAGTATATCTCCCTTGATCTTGCTACCTATTGTGTTGTTGTCACCTTTGATCTTATTACCCTGTAGATCTCCTTTGACCTCGCACACACACACACACACACCTGGAAATCAATGATCTTACTTACCATGTAGATCTCTCTACACCCTAAAGAACCCTTTTCCTTGCCTCACCAAGTCCTTATGATTCTCCAAACTAGTACCCCGATGGATCTTCTACTAGATCTTGCAACAACCTACAGATCTCCCTAATCATACACACTCGGCACCCCTATGGAACTAGGAGGAGCTACCTTTGCTCTCTTCACTCTCAGAAGGAGCTAACCAAGCTCAACTTAAACTAGAACCTTTTACAATACAACCCATGAGTCTATTATATAGATTTCATGCAAACAATAATTAGACATCCAATTACAATAATCAGATCCACAGCTCAAGACTAAAATTAGCCTCTTAACATGCAAACAACTAGTTCGTTAACAAACTATTCATGCAATCGACAATTCTGGAACCACACAGGTGACCAACATTAGTCCCTATCTGGCTGGAGATGACCAACATCGGCTGATCCCTGACTGATGTCAGTTTGCTCTACACTGGATATGACTGACGTCGGTTGATCAGACTGACACTGGTTGCTCTACAACTCAGCAACCTCTCAACAACCTCCTCCATGTTTGCATCAGTGAAGCTTTTAGCTCCACAACCTAATAGAGGTAGCAATGGATGCTAAAACATGGGTAGAGGAATAGAAGAGGAAAATTATAGTGGTAAAAGCTATAAAATATATGAAATCACAACTCACTTCTCCACCCAACTCCCCACATCAAATTTCTACAATATCCACATCCTAATCTATCATATCCATTGAAATCCTCACTCGACAAGTCAACATCACTTAAATAAAAGGAATAATTTCCAAATGACAAAAGGACAAATCTATTAAATTTACTCCATCCATGTTATAATCCACACTATAAGGAACCAATATTGACAAAAAAAAATATCACCAATATAGAATTAGTATTTGGGTGCCTTTTTCATGAATGTGAAAATGAGAACTAGATGTAGAAGTGTGTTGTTTTATAAGTAATCTAAGATATCTCCTAGGTAAGGATTCCATATGATGTTGACCATGAATGGTCATTATAATAAAACCTTCAAGCGATAGTGAAAAATATGATAAAACATTAATCACTCTCAAAGGCTAGGAATTAAACTATCCAAGAAAATGTGGTGGAAGAATTTTAGTTTAAGAGCACAACCACTGATAAATAATTCCTAATATTTCTACAAAGTTAAGATAGAAATTATTTCACTTCATAAATTAATCATAAATGTTGATACTTATTCTTTATTTAATCTAAGATGGTTGGCATCAATACAAGATAAAAATATAGCTATGGAAACTTTCGAGGAAGAGTTAAATCAAGTAGCTTCATAATATGACATCATGAAGGACCTTATTAAAGTTAAAAAAATGGCTACTAAATTTGGGTGCTCAGTTTCATGCCAAGTATGATCAAAGGTCCCACATCATCACTAATATTAGGGAATATGGAGGGATAATCATTAAATTTATGGAGAAATTAGATCAAAATACCACTAATATGGAGACTTTATATAATTCGATCAATGGTTATCCCCCCACCAAATGACATAATTAACATGGTTCGATAGAATATTTAGTTGGAACAAAAATCACAAAGGGGTAATGTTAAATCAATAAATGGAAATATTTTGAGGCTAAGTTACTCACTAAGAACCAAAAATATTTTTATCTAGGTATAATTACATAAAGATTTTTAGGATTCTTCATTTTTATTGTCTCAAGGATAAGACAAAGGTTAATTCTAGGGATGATGTTGGTGGGATTATTCATTGGAGTTTTTAAAATATAAGCAAACTAAAGAAGCACATGATTTTATCATGCCATCCAAAAACTATATAATTCATGCATGGTATTATTTTTCCTTCATGACATATCCAAAAAATAATAGAGAAGGATATTCATAACAAAGAGATTTATCTATTGATGATTTGAATGTAATACCATAATAAAATTGATGATGAATATTTGAATTCTCTGATTTATTTTTAATGGATAAAATTGTTCATGATCATCTATTTGTATTTAGTAATCCCTTCCAAATTCTTATTTTATGTTTTTGGTTACTAATTACTTGCTTGAACAATGATGAGTCTGGATCATTATACATATGTAATTTTAGGCTAAGATATCATATAAATTGACTTATTTATACAATTTTACTCATTTATCTAACCTAACATATGTAATGTAAGGTTTATAAATTATCACATAAAATTTAGACAACAACCCATGATAATGGACCACAAAATTTAACATAATCCCTCACATGAAATCGGATGCTTGGGTGAAGTTATCATTCTTATACTTCACCAAAAGAATTACAAAAATTATCCTCAGTTGCATACATAATGGGATATTTTTATTAGACCAAACACATCATGTAGTTTTTTTCATATAAACATTCTACATGTCATCAAGATAAGAATATTGGCCTCTTACAAATAATCTACTATTATTATATTATGTAGAATTGACACATTCCCAATATTATATTATGTAAAATTAGATTAATTGATAATGTTATTAATATATTGTGAATAATGGGCATGTTACCATTATACACAAGATATTAATAATATTATCAATTATTCCCATTATACACAAGATAAATATATTTGATGTCATGTGGACTGAGCAACTACCCATTCTACATGACATCAAGATAATAATATTGGCATATGTAGAATGAACAAATGTCCTTGATTATTTGTGTAAATGAGATTAATTGATATTTTTTTAATATATTGTGAAGAATGGGCATGTATTAAATTAATTTCATCTAAAATTTGAGATTACATGTAATTTAATTCATCTAAACATTGATATTTCATGAACATTGGTATGCATATACTTAGTTTTCTCAAGCACTTCATACAGCACATCACTAATTATATATATTTAATCTTCCTTAGAAACTTATGGACATAATGACATATTGAAAGGAAAAGTCACATAGATCATTACATAGAAATAACACTAGTTGTAAATAAAACAACACTTTGTTAATTAAATACTAGGTCTATCCATACATGACTACTTATAATGATAATTATCACTCTAAGTGCACTTAAGCATTATAATTTTTTTTATCTCTATAATATCGAGTTATATCCCTATACATTCTAATGGTAGTTTTATCACCTAGTTCTTTTGTCCAATTTTATAGGGTCAACATTAACCCAAACTAAACCAATTATTTATCCCCAGATAATTAATCCAAGTTTTGTTTACTTTCCTATTGTTATCCATCTACCTGTAAATATATATCATAATAAACTATTTCATTTGGATCTACACTTTTTTTCAAGCCAAGTCCTATGTGGCTCCTCATGAGAAAATTTTCATTATTCCTTATGGAAACTGATAACTTGTATGGCCTTTTCCTAGTTTAATCTCCTATCTAATATATATCTTCTCAATCCCTCATCATTAGTTAAATATTTTCCACCTAATGGCACCTTCATCTACAAAATACTAATCTATCCTTTATATTATAAATATCATGATTCTGTTGTCATTGACATGAAAATTTCTTTCTGTATACACTCCATTTTTATCACTTTTGCATCAAAATTACAAAATGGAATTAATTCCTATAATTGCACATAAACTAGTCTAAAATTAATCTATTCATCTAATATACATGTTTGAATTCACCTAGGGCATTTTTAAGTGTGATAATTCACCATATTAGGTCTTTTCAATTATCATTATGGTCATTTTCTATGGATAATTATTCAACTCTGATTAATTCACTCATTATCCTTCTTTGATCAATTAATGAAATTAATTCCCCTTCTATAAATCACTCTTATAATTAAATTCCCCATATTATATTAATTAAATCAATATTTGATTAATTGAATTAATCATTCTTCTAGTTATAGTTCTATACAAATGGAATTATAATTTTTTTCAATTATTAATTCTTATTTTTCTCTCTCCAATAGGCATCTTCATTTAAGAAATAATCTTGAGATCCTAGGGGATATTCTTTTATGAGCTCACTAATTGCTAAATTAATTACTATAAAGGATTATTCTTCACCCTTCATCTTGGAGACAAGGTGAAGGACCCAAAATGAATATTGTGAGATATTTTATGTGGAATTATCAACCCTTCATCTTGGAAACTATATGAAGGGCCCTTATTAGTGATCCATAAGATTTCTTTGGAATGATTCTCCACACTTCATCTTGGAAAAAATATTAAGGGTCCACATTTACTCTCACAAGAATAATTTGAGAATAGTTATCCACCCTTCATATTGCATGTAATATGGAGGGCTCATGTTAATCCTCCTTTGATATTTTCAAGATATATCCTCCACCCTTTATCTTAGATAAGATGAAGGGATATATTGATACATGTGTCTTGGTGATGATGCATTTTCATCCATCCATCTTGGAGTCAAGATGAAGGCTCCTCATTTTTTAATTTTTTTTTCTAAATAGACCTCTTCTCCTTTGTAATGAACATGCTCAAATTGGATAATGAAGTGATATTAGATTGTCAATTTATCTTGTGCACTGTATTTTGACTCTTCATCAATTTAAACTAATAAAAGGTTTCAATAGAGATGTTACATCATGAAATGACATTGATAATGACTTATTGAGACTATATATGATCCAAATCATACATAAATATGAGGTTTCTAATGAAATTTTTTATTGTATTGATTTAATCTTAGCATTGTTATCTTAAATGTTTGTATATTTGTTAGGTTTTATATGTAGATTATTAGTTCTTGATACTTCATTTGATCATTTTTTAATTATTTAACAAGTAGAATTAGTATCTATATTTAAATGATACACTTTCCTAGGGTCACTTTAGCTTATTCTTAAGGGTTACCCAAACTTATTTTGTTGCATTCTCATTTAGGAGTAAGGATAGTTTTATAGATGGATCTAGACGTATAGTGGGTAAGGGTTTCTTGAATTTTTTTTATCTATCCCTCCCTAGGGACTTCTCCTTAGTTCTGGGTGAGTATATATAAACACTACAATAGATAGCAGTGTGGATTCTTATTGTTTCCTCTCCTTACCTCACCATGTAATTTTTTCCTTGAAGTCACATCATACTCTAGGTGAACATCTCTTTTTTTCACTCCCTTGGCTAATGGTGTTACCAATTTTCATTGGTGTAGATATGTTATTACCAACTTTGACCATTTCCTCCTCCTATTTAGATCGGATTCATGTGTGGGTCTTACATGAGATGGTTGTCTTATTTTTTGTTTCCTTACCTAATATCATCTATGATTCATGGATGACACTAACTCATATATAACTCATAAATTGATTGACTATTCTACTAAATCAATTGCCCTATTAATTTTATTCTTATTTCTTGTTGCTCCTTCATCTTTCTCTGATCTCTCAAGAGAATGGGAGTCACCTCATAGTATCCTTGATTCAAATATCCCACATTGAAATAAAC
Organism: Torreya grandis; assembly: GCA_037957365.1. NCBI lineage: Eukaryota > Viridiplantae > Streptophyta > Pinopsida > Cupressales > Taxaceae > Torreya > Torreya grandis. Next base: position 283,337 of record JARHVA010007215.1, read on the forward strand.
ATGTGTGGGACCTTTATAATTTTATCTATGTTTTCCTCTCCTCTTCAAGTTCTTTTCACAATGGTTGTGATTAGAATGGTTGCACTTTAGCCTTCTCAATCTTCAACCTCTATTAACAAAGGTTACGTTTTAGCCTTTTCTAAATTTCTTATAAAACACTATGCTTTATCACTATCAATATCCTCAAATAATAATTTGTTTTTAGAAATCATTTTCATGGGATAAATTCACATATTTATATGTATGAATATGTCATTGGATAGTTATGTTCCCAAGTTGATAGCTTTTATTTCATTAAGTTTTACTACTCATTTCATCCATATTTATTAGGCTCCTCCAACTAAGTTATGCATTGGATTTGAAATTTATAAAATGTAGCATGGCCTATGTTATGCCTCAAGTTATTACACTCCTTTCCTTTCCATGTTAAGTAACTCTTTGTGCCACTCAATTTTGATAGTAGTTAATGTTGATTGGCCTCCTAAATCTATCTACCTTTGTCCTTTGGTATTTATTCTATCAAATTTCATTTCATCTATATGGATATCTAACCAATTAACTTTTTAATCCTTTATCTCAACACCTATAACTTCTTGTTATACCCTTGACTTCATTTTCCTACCAACTTCACCTATGTGTTATCTCCCTACTAAACACATCTAGCACATATTTCTCTTACTACTTCTTTGTGTAGGTTTTTCCTTTTTTTGGATCCTTATATGTAATCATTGTCACTTATTTCCTTATATGAATTTCCATTGACACCATATTTACACCTTTGGGGGCACCACCTACCCCACACTAAAATTTATCCCTGGTCCTCCAACATAGTGTTTATTTTATGTCTCAGTGGTCATTGTCATGTTTACAAAAGATAACTTGTTTTTAGGTAGCATAAATAACCATTTTAATTTTTAAAATAAATATAACCTCAATATAGATACTTAGATGTTTATTTTTTATGAACTATCAATAAAAATCCCTTACTTGACTCACCTGACTAGATATTAAGGGGCATGTGTGTCTTATAGCACTCTTTGCATAACTACCATGCATTAGATCTACCCTATTATAGTCAAACCAATGTTTTTATATAAAATTTATTGTAAAACCTTATTAAAATTTTGTGTAACATGCCTTATTACCTCCTTTACCTAGATTATTTAAGACCTAAGTCAGCATAATCTAGTAATTTCTAAGATGTCTGGAAACCATAGAGCTGGTGAAAATATTATGTTGGGTATATAGTGTAACACCCAAATGGTTCCCTTTCTTGGATTAAAAACACTCAACATCCTAATTTACTAAATTTTCCTTCACATTCCCCTATTCCCTTGATATATTACCCTTCATCATACAAGGCACTCTCTTTACCTTGTTTTCTTGATGACAACCTATTTTGTATCTACATGTGAAATTATAATATATTGAATTAATAAAGACACCTATTATACCTCTATGGTGGTATGCACCCTTTCACTTTAGTTACATGGAGATGCTTCTTCCTAATTACTTGGTGACTTTCAAGCACTCAAGAATCTAATGTTTGTATTATAACACATCTTTGGCTACTTATTTTAGATGTCCCCCTTGGAATTTTTTAGGGTTATTGAGTGTATTATGAATATATTTTAAGAAAATTGTACTACACCCATGTTCATCTTCTTCATATGATTCATTTACCCAATTGTCACAAGCAAGACTTATGGTTTTAAAGGTAGCTTATCCATCATCCTAGATTAGGACAATGTCTTAAGCATGAATAATTTTTCATATGATCCATGTTGTGATGTTCTATATGCCATTTAATTCCTCTACCAACTCAATATTTTCAACATAAGGGGATTCTTTTTTTTAAGCAAGTGGGATGACCACATGTTAGATCACATTTTCATTTAGTCTTGGAATGTATTATAAGGGACATCATACCAATATGGTGAATATAATTATAGAATTATATTTTATATATTAAGTTTTATATTTACTTACTAAATATCAATTTAATAATCATTAGTTAAACTTACATGACTATCCTTGTAAACATTAGGGTATCTAAAAAAATGAACTAAACTCATAGTTTAATGAAGGGTTTATGCCAAAAAAACTAAGATATTGTTAATAATGGGAATGTTCTCATTATAAATAAGATATTATTAATAATATTATCAATTAATCACATTCTACATGATACAAATATTTAATCTCCTATAAATTGTGTAATATCCCATTCTACTTGTCATCAAGATAAGAGTATTAGCCTCTTAAAAAGAATCTAATATTATTATCTTGTGTTGAATGGTCACATTCCCATTATTATATACTTGTTCTTTAATTAATAATGATCTTAATATCTTGTGAAGAATAGGCATTCACCAATTCTACACAAGATATTAAAAATAACATCAATTAATACCCTTCTATATAAGATAAAGATATTTGATGTGATGCAGATTGGGTAGTTTTACATTCTACATGAAATCAAGATAATAAACTTCTTATATTTTGTAAATAATCCAATATTCTTATCTTGTGTAGAATGGTTGCATGTTATGTGTTATTTTTACATGAATAATAAACTTCTAATTTAAAAAGTGGTAAATGGAAACCTATGGAAAATAAAGACACATTATAGTAGATTTTGGTCATGTAAATCATGTTAGGTGAGTTAATCCAAGACAAATAAATCAAACAAAGATATCATGGCATTTGATGTCTGATGCTTAACATAAAAAATTATGTTGAGCAGATACTACTCCCATGTAGATATGCAAATAACATCAAATTAAAAGTAATAAAATTTCATCAAATAAAATCATAAATAAATAATTTGGTCATTAATAAATAAGACATCATAAATTAAAAACAACAGAGTATATAAGAGTCATATTAATACCACATGGGGATTCATCAAGGTTGAGGGGATGGATAAGATAATTATTAACTGTTAAGGATGATCAACTCACAAAAATAAGTAACTACATGATAAATAATGAAATAAATAAATATTTCAGTCCCCTCCATCACCACCTCCAAAAAAAATTAAAACTCTATAAAATCAACCCATCATCCCTTCCCACTTCACAAACATTTCCAAGCACCTAAACTATGCATAAATGTTTTTTGGTGCCATTTTTACACTTTAATGATCTATAAAAAAAGAATAGAGAAACAATGATGGGCACCCTACATGTCAATGAATTCAAAATACTTGTGATTTATAAGGATAATCATGTACCCATTAAAGCATTAACACCAGATCCTAAAGGATCATTTTCAAAGTTTGTAAATAATGTTGCATATCTCAAAGATATTTTTGAATATATCAATGCACATTTAATAGAAATTTACCACACTTTTATGGAAGAAGACTATAATTAACTCACCCATTAGGTGTTATAAAAAAATACATTAGATTGGAACCCCAAATAAAAATCCATCTTGTAGACAAAGTTAGACATTTTGGGACAATTCCCATTTTTAGTTCTAGTAGACACTATCATTTGAATCCTACTTAGTTGCATACATAATGGGATTTTCTTGTTGGAATAAACTCATTTTATTAATTTGAATGAAATTTAAAGGGTAACTTGGTTGATAAAAAAGGGACAAGACACATAAATATAAAAATAAGGGCTCTATTAAAGGAAATAATGTTGCAAATTACTTTTAAGCCACTCAAACCAAATGTAACATCAACATAGAAAACATAAAAAAATGTACATATTCATCATAAAGTCAATGGTTTGTAAAGTATACTGCATCAACAAGTAATATGTTTCAAGTCCTAAGAATGCAATGGTGTCATTTAATATATTATCATTGAAGTTAAATACAACATATGCCAAGGCCTTTTAGATAATTCCAATGCCAACATTTCCAAAACAAAGAGACTTAAGCATTATTTTTGTTATGGATCTCCATTAATCTACCCAGATATGTATTATACAAACACTCTTATAGGTATAAATGGACAAGTATAATGGAACAAGAGAAAACCATAGAGAATAGATTAAAAAATCCATTTGGAGACCATGATTGTGGAACATCAAGTTGCCATGGTGCGTAATTGGTAATTTGAGTTACAACAAAGCCTCAATTCATGGTATAGAATTCCTTCACAATTATTTGGAAAATATAATAATGTTTTAATTTTTCAATAACCATTTAATGCCTCTACATCCACCCATATACTCAACATACCAAAATTATTCCACCCCTTAAATATGAAATTTAAAATGACCATGTAGATAACATAATCCCAATGATATGGTACTGTCTAAAAGTATTAGGGTAGTTTGGTACACACAACATACACTCCAACATAGAGAAGTTAGTGGCTAAAATTTAAGGATAAATATCTAGTAACATGTTATTAGAAGAGGAAAACAAAATAGAGGAAACCCAATAATAATCATTAGCACATGAGGAATTAGGTAAAAGTCAGGGTAAACATGTGAAGTTATAATTTGAAGATCATCCATCAAAAATTGATGACATATTCACCACACACAAAATGGAGGGATACAAGCATATCTAAAGGAAAAAAAAACAAATTCATTTGGGATAGACATTAGGTCCATACATATTAGTTTTTTCCACATAAAAAATCAATGAACCCATCCTACATCATAAACAAAAGATATGTCACCAAATAAGAAATGAAAATAGAATAGAAATGGGGGGAATATCACACGAAAAATTAGACTTGATCTAAGAAGAGTCACCTATTGACATCTAATATATAGAGGTCATATAATAAGCATTACTAGACATGGAGGGTGAATAAGAAAAATCCCAAAAAAATCATGACCATCACATTGGCCAAGACACATAAATAAGTTGAATAAGCACTAGCAGAGGTAATTTTTTTGGAAGAATAGACTAAGAAACAATAATAATTAAGGAAACATAAAAAGGAAATAAAAAGAAGAAAATAAAACTACAAAAAGATGAATAAAATAAGAATGCAAAACATAAAGAATAAAGATAATGATAAATAAGAGGTTGTGGTAAAACAAAAAGTATAGGCCCAGAAAAAGGCTCCATAAGACATCATAACCAAAAAAAAATTAGTAGAAGCCTAAGCCGTAAATAAAATAAATAACATGAAGACAAATAAAGAAAGGAGTGGGATGAAATGTATAAAAAGGAGAAGGAATAAATGGAGAAAAAATAAAAGGAAGGAAAGGAGAAAAAGGAGAAGGAAGGAAGGGAGAAAAAGGATAAGGGAGAAAGAGAGAAAAAAGAAATGGAATAAAAATAGAAAGAATAAAAGTAAAAAAATGAGTAGGAAGAATGGGAGAGAAAGGTGAAGGTAGAAAAATTTAAAAAATAAAAAGAAGAGGAAGGGAAAAAATAGTGGTAGAAGAAACTACACTCAAGGTAGAAGAATATAAAATGAAATAAGTGGTATAAGAAGCTAACCAACAAGTTGAAGAGAAAAATAATAAGAATGTTGAAGAAGTTACTAAAAAAGTAGAAGCAAGATGGAAAATTTTATAGAATAAGAAACTAAAAATATAGTCATTCAAACCCCACCAACAACAAATTTTCCCTCCACCATCCATTTGAAAAAAAAAATTACCACTACATCCCCATCTCAACCCACTCCATATATCCTAAGTCTTCAAACCCATTATTCCCTCATCCAAATCAAATCCATTTTGGCACAATTCTATAAAATAAACACCATCTATATTGTACCCACTCTACTTAAAGAAACCCCATAGGGAACAAATATAAATTTGAATGCATTGACCCCTATAAAACATAAATAATTGGGGAATATATTGAAATAAAGAATCTAATATTATTAGATGTAGATATGTAAAATATTAGAATAAAAACTACATGATGATATCTAGGAGACGATGAAGGTTAGGCCATAATTTGAATCAAATACAAAGTTTTTTATCACTAAGTATTTCAAAGAGACATTATAAAAATTAATAAATCACCAATCTTTCTTTGAGTTAGAGAAAGTGAACATCAACAAGAGAACCATATAGGAGTTCAAAATTCAATATAATACTAAACCCTTGGTATAGAACATTCAACATCATAACATGGTAATAACAAATATTATTTCTCTTAATAATTTAATATTAGTTATGGTTATATACTTTACTTTTACATTTGGGTAGATAAAGGAATTTATATCCAAAATAAATACTTAGAAAAATTATAAGAATATTTAAACCAAGTCATCATCTAATATGATATTTCCAAGTATCCAATAAGGATAAAAAGAATGTGGATTTTAGAACATGGCAATAAATTTTGGGAGCAACAACAATAACAAGAACTGCTAATCATAGAGCTTGAGGAATCAAGTGACCTCATCAATAAATCTATGGGGAATCTTCAAAATTTGACAAAGTAAATTTACACTTCTTTCAATTTTGTTTTCAATTAATGTGCCCTAGATGGCATTACATAATTGGTTCTAGAGAATATACAACTAGAATAAAAATACAACAAGCCACTACTTATTTGATAGAATAGAAGGTATTTAAGGTAAATACCCTTAGTAAACATTAATATTTTTGTCCAAAAGGCCCAAGTACATATAATTTTTTTTAGGATATTCATTTATGTTGTCTTAAGGATGATTCAAAGGATTAAGGCTAGGAATGATGTTGGTAGGTTTCTTCATGAATTTTAAGTAATATCCAATAACTTGTGAAAGTCAATAATCATACTACAACATTAATCAAAAGTATATATCTATTACAACATAGACTACACTATGTGGCATCTAACAAAGATATACAAAAATAGAGATATAGCATAAATTATATGACTATTGGACTATAATATTGTATTTACAACTTATTAATATGGATAGATATAATCCTATCTAATATTTTAATTTTAGCTATCTATACATTAATACTATGTTCTAAGCTACCTCATGTAACCACATCGAATATATTAATGATAAATACATTTGAAGTCTTTAATATTTGTATGTATCATGTGTGTGATGTTTACTTATGTTTATGAATTCTTTATCAACATAATCATATACTTTCCATAGATGTAACTGAGTCTGGTGAATCAAACTATGAATTCAAGGTTTGACATATTTTTCATGTCCACATTACTTATATAATATTAATGGAATACATAGTAATTTAGATTATAATACTCTATTTATAAACATTAATGGTATATAAAACAATCAACTATGAACTCATATTTTGATTAAGGGTTTATATCAATAATTAATATCTTTTAAAGAATGGGCATGTGCATATCCTACACAAGATATTAATAATATTATCAATTAATCCAATTCTACATAAGATAAATATATTTGACATGTAAACTGGGTAGCTACCCATTTTATTTGACATAAAGATAATGTAATAATATTGGCCTTTTACAATGAATACATTATTCTTATCTTGTTATAAACTTGTGTGAAATGGGCTCATTAATTAATAATATTCTTAATATCTTGTGAAGAATAAGAATGTGCCCATTCTACACAAGATATTAATAATATTATCAATTAATCCCATTCTACACAAGATAAATATATTCTATGTCATATCAATTAAGTAGATACCCATTCTTCATGACATCAAGATAAGAATATTGACATATTACAAAGATTCCAATATTCTTATCTTATGTAGAATAAGTACATACCCATTATACATATTAATAATATTATTAATTAATCACATTATATAATACAAGAAAGTAATATTGAATATTATTAATTAAGCCTTTTATGTAACACAAGTTTTGGGGGATTATTGAGTGGAGTATTGAACATACAAGTCCACTATGAAATTTTACAATGATATCATGGCATAAAATAGATATAAAAATTATCCATGCTATCATATCTTAAATTAAAATTGATACTAAAAATAATATATGTATTTTTTTTATGTTATGGAATCATCAAAATATTCTCCAATGTAATTATGTTATAAATTGGACATAATTGGTAATATTCTTAGTATATTATGTGGAATGGGCATATTCCTATTATATACATAATAATATTGATTCTAAATTGTGTTACATCATGTTAATTTCTAAAATATTTCTCATTTAATGCCTAAAATGTGTTATAAATGTGCCCATCCTTTGCTTATGTGGCACCTCAAGGGGTGCCCAAATTATGCCAAGTGTCACATTATGAGGTTAATCTTAAGATTTATTTTGTTCATTTTGAATAGTCATAATATTCTAGGTGTGTCGACCTCAAGGAGTGTGTAAGGGGCATGTGTCATGATATGAGTATAATATCTTATTTCACCATATATTTTTAGACATTTTTGAGTACATGTCATTGCCACATTGAAATCTCAAAACCATATAATATTTTGACATGCTATAGGGATTTTGGAATATGTATTTGGGTCTCTAAGTGCATGATATGATAGGTGTCATACTATATATGGATGATGATCCCCAACCATAGAAACCTTTGAAATAAGTTTCAATGGATTCTTCAATGGAGTATTAAGCATACAAGTACACTATAAAACTTTACAATGATATATTGACATCAGATAACTATAGATGTTGTCAACTGTATTTATTTTACTTTATGGCATCTTGAAGTAGGGGTTTTATCAAATAAAAGATAAGTTAAATATTCTTATCTTGAGTAGAATGAAAACATGCCATTTCCACATAATATATTAAGAATATTATCGATTATTTCCATTTTATAACACAATTTCTAGGGGATTCTTCAATGGATTATTGAACATACAAATACACCATGAAACTTTATGAATATATTGCATCATTAAATAACTATAGACATTTTTTTAAATATCAATTGTAATTCATGGAATATTGAAGTAGGGGTTATATCAACACAAAATAAAATCAATAGTCATATCTTGTGTAGAATGGGCATGTGGCCATTCTACACAAGATATTAAAAATATTATCAATTAAGCCCATTCTATAACACAAGATATGATCAATATTATTTTATTGTTTAGAATGTATATCCTATATTCTAATTCTTCTTATAATCTTTTCTAATTATCTATTTAGGATTCTTATGCCCAATCTACACTGTCAATTATGTCAATTCTACACAATCAACTAATCACATTCCACACAAGATAGGATCAATATTCTTATATGGTGTACAATAGGGGACTTAAGTATTTTCTCCATAATATAGGTTCATACTCTTGTATTATTATTATTTAATTATAACACAGATAAAAGTGAAAATTTTATATGTATATAATGGTAAAAAACTATTAATTTTATTCATATAAATAATTATCCAATTAATTTAGAATTTTTACTTCCTTAAATTAATTGTGATTGAATGTAAATTATAAATAGTGTATAAAGTTCAATTGATTCATGTATGTTTCAAATTTATATTCCACCTTACTTTTATTAATTAACAATAATTAAATTGTATAAATATTTTTAAAAAATTATATTGAAATGAAAATAATGTTCATCAAATCTTAAAGTTGGTCCCATAATTGAGGTTAAAGATGGTTCATTGATAGAAGATATTTAAATTATGGAATTATTCAAAGTAAAAAAAGCACAATTTATTTATAACTTTAAAAATATAATGAGATTTGACACATAGATTTTTAATAGTTCAATATTTTTAATATACCTTACAATATTTCACATGTAGTATTTTATTGAAAGTCCACAAATTAAGTATAGCTCCTAGTAATATGTTAGACACAATAAAAGCATTACTATATAATCAAAACAAAAATACAAGTGGAAATTTTATCAAAATACAATGGTTTAAAACTAATAATTTAATAAATTAAATTTATTAGGATAAAATTAATTTAATTTAATTGTCAAAGAATAAAAATAACTTATAATATTAATTTAATTTATATTCGTATTAGTTTTTGTATTTTTTAATTTTTATTAAGTTTTGACATTGACATGTATTTTATTAGGACAACACTCCACTATATTACCAAAATATTTTATGTACTAGACTAGATATTCAAATTATATCATAACTCAAAAAAGTATGAATAGACAACTATAAAATAAAAACATTTTTGAACTAAAAAATGTAGCATAAATATACCATACTAAAAAATCATGACATTCTTTATTTCATAGTTTTATGATAGGGTGTTTTTAAAATTTTAAAATTGTTGTGGTAATGATTTTAGAAACTATTTTTCAAATTTTAAAAATACCAAGCTATAATTTTGGGTGGAATTTGTTCATATTAAAATACAATATAAAAAAATTAGTATTGAATGATTGGGGTTTTTCCCTTAGTTCTTTCTAAAAAAAGCAAGGAAACCACACAATAGACAGAAAGATAGGTGAATCTATTCAAAGGTTGACGATGCTACCACACAAAAGGAAAATGTACTAGCAATAAAATGTAGACATAATGAGATACACGAGTCTGAGGGATACCAACATAAATTCAGGCTAGTGATACCACACTAAATGACATAGGAACAACATAGTGCTACCACATAGATATGAATAAATGCAGCATCAAAGTTTTTGATTTAGTTGGCATGAAGAAATAAAAATACATCAAAGTGATTTAGAATAGAGAGGAATAAATACAACATATATACCTAAGTTTTTAAATTTTTACTTCTATATTCTTTCTTATTCTTTAAAAATTTAATATACGCAACAATGACATGTAAACTGAATTCTAATTTTTATTTCAAATGTCAATTTTAATGTTTTTTTTTATGATTAAAATAAAATGAAACATTTACATAAAAAAATGAAATGAAAAATACCTGTGTGTAATATCTTTGTTTATCCTTTCCTGAGTTATAAGTTTATTTCCCACCTTATTGATTCTTATCTTTCTAAAATTAAATTTAATTGGAAATAAATAAATATGAGAAACTGATTCATTCAATAATATCCTTGTAGATCATTTTCTGAGTTTTACCTTTATTTTCCATTGACTTGATTGTTATCTATCTACAAATGTAGTTTCACACAAAAATATTTATCATAAACTGAGCCCTTTGTGTTATCTCTTTATAGATAATTTTTCTATTTTCATCTTTATTTTTGATTAGTTGATTTTTATCTATCTAAAAATGTATTACTATGGTAAAAAAATTATCAAAAAATCATTCCTTTTATACTTGCAAATTTTTCCTACTCTAAAACATCAAATAAAAAATTTAAAAATCATTTTAATGAAATATTATGTAATTTGTGCCTTGTGATATTTTGGATTTATGTTTTGGTCAACTCTTAAACGATTATATTTTTAGAATTTGAAATTTATTTTTACTTCTAAATCTTGTGTATTTGAAAAAAAATTATGAAAAAATAATTAAAATAAATTGATTTTATTTTTAATAATAGTAATTATTACTACTTAAATTTTAACTCATAGCATATAACATACAGTTGATATTTATTGCTTCCAGTTACAATAGTAATAACATATAACCTACAATTGATATTTATTACTTTAATTTATCTATTAATATAATTTTGAACATTCCAAATCTCTTCTTTCAGCATATTAATATTTTAAATGAGTATAATCCTATATTCTACACAAGATAATAAGTTTATATTTTTAATCAATAAATTTATTAAAAATCTATGTATAATGAGAACAATAATTACCTATTATACATAATTCTAGTATGTTAATAATATTATCAATCAAAAATCCAATGTTATTATCATATGTACAATGGGCATGTGCCCATCTTCCACAAGATAAGACTATTAGATTATTAATTGATAAAACTCTTATCTTTTTTAGAATGGTTTGTGCCCATTCTACACATGATAAAAATATCATGACCATTGAGTAATAAGTGATCATATTATGTCCAATCTACATAGATATAATATATGAAAACTATTATCAATCAAGAATATAATATTCATATCTTGCATAGACACAAATTAATAGTATTTTTATCTTATTTGATGATATTTTATCTTGTGTAAAATAGGCATGTGCCCATTTTTAAAAATATAATAATACTATTAATATTGGTTGAGGCTTTGTAAGAAACAGATAAATCCCATTATACACATAATAATATTATGAGCATTGAGAAATAAGTGCTCATAGTATGTCCATTATACACAAGTATAGTGAAGCAAACCCCAAAGAAAATTAGAATTATATATCAGAGTATGTTTTTGGATGTGTGTCAGCCCCAATACCTCACTTTTTGATGTAAGTGATAATCATTCAACACACTTGTATACGCACAATTAGAACTGAAGGAGTTAAACTGAGGTAATTATCTAGAGGTAAATACATACAAAAGATGATATGGGGAAACAGGTTAACTTTATTGATATTTATGGGGTTTGGGGCATATCAATATATGCATACATAGTTAAGACCTGAGCACCATATGTGGAAATCATTCTTCCACATATGACCATTTCTAGGTCTTTAACCCTAGGTAAATACCTCACTCTCCTCACTGGGTTTCAGTTCTACTTGAGGATGGTTAAGTTCTTAGGATTAGTTTTATTGGGAAGGATAACTCTAACATACTATGTTATCATTTAGGTTAAAATATGTTTATGTTCAAATTACATGTTACTTTATAGATTTAATCTCATAATCAAACATGATTTCAAATAAGTAAATTATAAACAACTATAAACTAGTTCAACACATATGGATTTATGTTAAGTATGCAACAAAAAATACTATTTCATAAAATAGAATACAAGAAAATATTGAAACTCAAGGCCTCACAAGCATCTATTAGTGATACCAATCAAGGTTGTAATCACTTCATGGCCTAAAGGTCACCATACCATTGTCTTATTAGTTCACATAACACTCAATTAATAAGCATAAATTTCATTATTAAAATAAATGAATAGTGACAAAGTTATGATCAATATCATCATTCATTAATAACCTTCATGGGCAGAATATAATTGAGTCCATGTTATGATTTTATATTGGCATAGCCAATGCAATACAATAAGATAAAAATAAATCAAAACATAATACAACAAAAAGGATCCATTCAATTAACCATTAATCATCTAATCATTTATGAGGTTAAAGGGAAGAACATATATATATTCTAATATTTTTAGTCATTATTTGACTTAAATTCTATTTAAACCAATAAACCATTATCACCTTAACCATCCATAGATAAGGGAATTTATTAAAGGAGAATTTTTTTAATGAAACAACTTTGTGGCCCTTATAGACACTAGATTTATGAGGTTAAAGGGAAGAACATATATATATTCTAATATTTTTAGTCATTATTTGACTTAAATTCTATTTAAACCAATAAACCATTATCACCTTAACCATCCATAGATAAGGGAATTTATTAAAGGAGAATTTTTTTAATGAAACAACTTTGTGGCCCTTAATGAAACAACTTTGTGGCTTACTCTATCATGATTTTGATAAAACTTACATTGATGTTAATTGATGTTGGTGTTGTTTTCATATGTTATGACATAGGTACTTGGGATAGCCAATGTGAGATATTATGTTGCAGTTGATGCTCACATTAGATTCATTATATCCTAATATGCATATTGAGTACTTTGGATTCATTTTATTTTATTTTATATATATGCTACTTTAGCTTAATTACATTATTGTATGATGTTGTTTTAGCATGTCTCACTGATGTAGATTGAAATTGATCACTTTTGAAGCTATTGATTGTGTAACATAGGGAATTCATATGGTCATGGCTATCATGACTAACTCTTTCCCCTTTTCAGCTATAGATGATTGTACTTGATTTATTTCTTCCTACCTATGAATTCTTTCTACATTATTATTATTATTATTATTATTATTATTATTATTATTATTATTATTATTATTATGTCAACATCATTCAAGTACTGTTAATGTATAATTCGGTAGATGTAAGCATCAGGCCATGATCTAGGCTCATCATTGGTTTTGGAAATATTAAGTATATATATGTAGGCAATAAAGTAGTTGAAAGGTCATTTTGATAGGTAAAGTGTGTACTATATGATATTGATCCACCATTGTATTCTAGTATGTTATTATTTTTTGTTTTATTGGTTTTGCCTTATATCACATGTGTACATGATGTTATGGTCCTTTCTCAAAGTATCAAGTTGGCATCAATACTTTCCCTTCCATGTTATATATGTGCTTAAGGTTTTATATTCTTGATTGGTTAACCTCCCTAGGTGTTGTAGACACATGTTTTCACCACAGCAATGACTTGCCCTTTTTAAGCTAGTTAGTTTGAGTTTGTCTAGATCTGTATGGGTCTCTTAAACTTGGAGAATATCATTGGTGACCTTTGTGATAAATTATCTTACCTTAATCCTCGATCGACTTAGGGTGGTGTCACACACACACACACACACACACACACACACACACACACACACACACACACACCCAAAAATCCCAGTTTACTAACTTTTCTGAGCATGTCAATCCATAGCTTTTGGATCTAAAGTGGGGTAACTTTCATTCTAAGCTTGACCATCATGGTTGATCTTTTATGTATGGGTCAATGTTATGGTTTTTATTAAGTACTATCATAGTGACCTTGCCTATTTTATTATTATCATGTTCAGGTAGATTAATATATTATCATCATTATATTACTATTATTATTTTAAAAATATTTTTTTATATATTATTAAATAATCAATTTATATTTCTTAATCAATTATTTTATCACTTTATTTTATTGTTTATTCTTAATCAATGTATGTATTGTTAATTATTGTTTTTAATGATTTTTCTTATTTTGATAACTAATATTTATTTAATTAATTTTCTTTATTATTGCCTATTTAGATTTAATTATTTTACTTATATTAAAGCCATTATATATTTTGAATGTTATTATTTTAATATTATTATTATTATTAATATTATTATTATTATTATTATTATTATTATCATCATCATCATCATCATCATCATTATTATTAATTGTCTACTATAGATATATTATTATCTTATATGTATATAATTATTTATATATGGTAGAAGAAAGAAGAAAACATGGAGGGACATATTATTATTATTATTTAATTATTTTATGATTTTTTTGTCACTTTATATTATATATATATATATATATATATATATATATATATATATATATATATTATGTTAATTTATTATATTATTTTTTATATTGCTTGACTTGTTGTATATGCCAAAACATGGCATTGACTATGGGATTGGATGAGGTATGGAAAAATTAAAACATGGTAGATGGAGTAGGGGAAAACATGAAAGGAAGAGAAAACATCATGATAATGGTAGGGTTATGGTAGGCATGGCGTGGGGGTATAGAGCTCAGCTTGGGGA
The DNA here is from genome assembly GCA_037957365.1 of Torreya grandis. Lineage (NCBI taxonomy): Eukaryota > Viridiplantae > Streptophyta > Pinopsida > Cupressales > Taxaceae > Torreya > Torreya grandis. Next base: position 298,656 of record JARHVA010007215.1, read on the forward strand.
GATAGAAGGAGAAGAAAAAGAGGAAGGGAACGCAAAGGAGAAAAGGCAATTGGCATAAAAAAGAAGATATCTATAAGGAGATAGAAAGATAATAAGGGTCAATTCCAAGCATAGAAGAGGGGTTTATGGTGGAAGGGAATATAGAGAGGGGAAGAAAATAGAATTCAAGAGGGAGGAAATAAAGGGAAGTGATGGGGAAGAGAGGAGATAAGAAATAAATATGTAGAGAGAAAAGGGAGAAAGGGTTTGCAATTTTAGGGTTAAAGAATTTTACTTGGGAATAAATTATACAAAACCATAGTCAATTCTTGCCCATGAAGATGAAGATATTTTTGTATACCCTTATTGCTTGCATCTTGTAAGTCATTTGAGTTGTGTGTCTCGCCAGGTAAGCTCTTTTGGCTGTAAGTTAGTTGTTCCCCTAAATGAATGATGGTTATTAAAATTGAATACCATATAGTGGAATATTTCTCCTATAAATTTTAATGAGAAAATGAAAGATCTATTTTATTAAATGTCTATCCTACCTATTGATTTAGTCATATCACTTATATGGAAATTCATCAATTTGATTAACTGTGTATTCCACATGTTTATATATACCATGTCTTATCCTTTATGAATTTGTTGTTGGGGTTTTGTATATCCCTCTATCATTATGTTCCTTAGAATGTAAATTATGCATATGGTGGTTGAACAGGGTAGATATTTCAAATTTAGTATTTTTATATGCCATGACCCTTTAGTATCAAACCTACTACATTTTATATTGGCTAGGTGCATTGAAATTTTTGACCCCTATCATTGAAGAATGTCATGTTTATTTAAAAAATATATTAAATGCATTTTATACTATTAAATTTTTTTTTTACTTCCATTAATCTTGCATATACTGTGTTGGTCATCAACCTATTTTTTATTATTGTTGGTATGGTTGGAGGTTTCAATCCATGAGATGGATCCAAACAGTGAATTGGGTTTTATTTTAATCATTAAGGCAAAATAATCCTTGGTCAATATATTTTCAAGATTAAATTAAATTGACCTATGGTCTTAAATTTTAAGGACATAATTACTATTGGTTGTTAGTATATACCATTGACTTCTCCCTCCTTACACCATTCACCTCACTAAATTAAAAAGGCCATGGACTGTGTTGGGGGAATTATTTATTTATAGGGATGAATTGAACCTTTTTAATTTGTATTTATTTCCTATTTTTAATTAATCCATTTGTGTTCCTAGTCAAGCATTTGGGTATAATAATGAGGTTGATATATCCATTTATTCTACCAAGGTGGAAAGTCAATGTGGGTTTTAATCTGTTATAGGAATCGAGCCTATTCAAGGAATATAGATCTTTGGATTTATTATTTTTGGACATATGAATTGATTTTTACCCATTAATTATTATGAATATTATGGTTTATTTCTATTTAGTTGATTATTTTATGCTCGAACAAGCCTTTTGGGTTGAGCATTAGACCTTAGGCATCACTCAGGCTAATGGTTTGGCTAAGTGTTGTGGTTTTATGTTTACTATATTTCTCCCTTGTCCTTGTGGATTTTTGTTTGATATAAGAATATATTATTGGCTAATTATTATGTGTATATCTCTGACATCATTTGAGTACCTGATTTTCAAAACCTTCCACTAAGTTGGTGGTTGGGGTGGTAAGGGCCACTAATGGTTGGGCTCATAAGACTAGTTTTGAGGGGTGTCCCTCTTACAACATTCACCATTATCTATTGATACACTTGGTTTTGTATGGTGTCTCATATCTCATTTTTACCTATTAACATATGATGTTGGAGTGATGGATTATGATTGAATAACCATTATTATGTTGTAGTTCATCGTATTTCCTTATGCAGCATGGTAATAGTGTTATGTTGGAATATGGAAATTATTGGATATAATGTTGACTTGGATGCATTATTGATGATACTAGATTGGATTTTTTATAATTAAATAAATATAATTATTCTTTTGGTATGCATTTTTATGGGACTCTAATTACCATATGAGTGGTGGTGTGATTATGAGACATTATGTTAAACTTGATACTTAGATATTATTGTATGTACATGGCTTAGTGACATATTTTTGATGATTATAAATTAACCACATGTGATATTAGTGTTTAAATAACACTTCTCATTTTATAATTTATAAAATTTAGAGCATGAGTTGTAGGTTTTGATAATCTAGTTGCCTGTGGTGAAATAGTGGTAGAGCAAGATAAATTGTTCCACAATATTTATATGATTTAGTGTTTGGAATCCACCTTGGCCCATTATTTATTAATTTTAGAGAATATATGTTAATACCTAGTCAATTATATCCTATATTTAGGCTACAAACTAATCTAAATGGATATTTATAATGAATTTGAGGCTAAAGTGATCCAGTGTAAAAAAATAGCAAAGAAAAGGGTAAGGTAGAAAATAAATGAGTGATTACCAACTTTAGTCTCAAAATTTATGATAAATAATCAATTAAAAATAATTATGAATTAAACCAATATATAATTCAACATAGCGTAAACTCAAATCCCATTATATATTATACAAACTTCAAAGGACAATGTAAAGAGTCAAGTAAAAATGAGGTCTACTTTAAGGATTTACTACTATAATCAAATAACATTTTCACATCTAAGTATAGACTAAAATTAAATGAAGAAAAACCTAATATCTTCCAACTAATCTATCATATGCACAAATTAGAAACCATATGATTAGAAAATGTAACTCAAAATTTAAAGACATCATTCAAATTCAAGACATCTACCAGCAATAGAGAGAAAAGTTATATTAGAAATTGAAATATCAAATATGGATAATCTTTTCAAAATTCCTTGACTATATTAATTTCTTCAAGGGTACAAATGTTTATAAAAAATCCCTCCTTTTATAAATGGTAATACATGCCTTTATAGAAAGATTAGGTAGCATATCAGTCAGTTACAAAATACAAGTGTATAAAGATAAGGATAGTTATCCTTACAAGTTGTAAAATACATGTGTTTTTCAAAATCATACTGACTTAGAGGAAAATATTCTAAAAAAATAGCATCTGCTTTTACACTAGAATATTTTATTCCAAAATGCTTCAAAATTTTATAGAATAGAATATTTTTTAATTTGTTGGTGGGGCCTTTGATTATTGTTGCTAGAGGATGCACATGGCTTTAACATGCTATTAATAAACTAGCTCTAGATCCACAACATGTTTCATGATACACTCCTCTTGACTTTCCAAATCATCAAATTCCCTATCATTCTTATTCATGGATTATTTAATGCTCCTAAATTCATTTATCCTTTCTCTTACATTGAATATCATGTCTAGGATTTTACAATTATCAGCCCTAGATTATCCTTGGATTTGTCCTTTGATTTCTTGGGTTACCAAAGTAGCCCTATGTTTAAATTCTTCATCATATATGATTCCAAAGATAGTGGGATATGTAAGAAGATACTTAATTATTGTAATTAATTCCTTATCATCTTCCAAGATTCTTTCTACATCATTGTGCCAAGCACTCAAACTTTGAACCTTTTCAATCACAATTCCTAAAATTGTGCTCAAGTGTCCCAAATTTATGGTTTTGAATTTGGTTATCTATTTCTTTACTCAAATATTGAGAAGTTGGGTAATTTTATTTCTAAGTCCTACCATTGGAAGACCAGGCTCTTGGCCAATGCACATTGCCCCTCTAATGCACTTTATCTTAGCTTCATTATTTTGAATGCTTCAAACATGTCATAAAATGACTCATCAAGCATTTTGGTCATTACCTCAGGCACTGATAAAATTACCTATATTTGTAAGTTTAACTTTTCTCTTTCCAAATTTAATATTATTTGCTTCTTCCCCTAGACTCTAGCTCTAACTTGTACTAATTGGGACTTAATCAAGCTTTCCACATCCTCTTCATTAATTATAGCATCACTAAGCTGCTAACCCCCCATAGGGGTTAATCCTATAAAGGGATACACCTTTTGAAAGGTGAATTCCTTTATTCCAACCATAGTTATCCTTGTTATAATCCTTTCCAATCTAGCAATTTTAGGGTTAAATTGGATGCTAATGATTGGATTTATAAATTTAGGAGGTTCTAGGACCTCCACACCTAAGCTACTTGATGCCTATGAGGAATCCATATTTTTAATCTATGGTCATTAGGTGACCATAATTATTATTTCTTATTTTTATCTACCATATCTCCAATCCATGGATTTATGTCATGGCCCATGAATGAGAAAGAGAAGGAATCTTTTGTAATTTCTTGTAAATGAACCAGTCAAGAACGACTAGTCCATGAATTGGGAATTCATCATTGAAGAGATGGATTTCACTAGTGGGGTGAGTGAAATTCAATCTTGGTTTCTTCTTTGGTCTAATTGGGACCAATGATAGCTTTGCCTTCCTCTTTTATTTGGATGCCATAGGGACAAACTCTTTTCCTTTATCTTCCTTAGGCTCCTCTTTCCTATATGAGTCATAGGATTCTTCAAGTTCATTGAGGGCACCCTTAAGTGTTTAGTTTGGATCCAAGGCTATCATATCCATATATTAGAATGGAGAAGGTGGCCATTAGGGAATTGTTGAAGGTGAGGGGCCCTTTGTAGGTCTCTCTTCCAATCTCACTTATCCTACTTTCTCCTTGCCATTGCCTTGTGTGTCTTGTTTTTGCATAATTTATTCCTAAAGTTGTGGTTATGGTTGTTTTGCTTGAGATTCTATTTGGGATATACCAAATGTACTAGGTAGTAAGTGGTACTATAATGGATGAATTTTCCATGTCTCCTCTGAGGGCTTGCCATCCTTGGTTAGCCTATGTTCTAACTTTATGTTATGGCCTTGGATCTTGGCCAATACTTATTCATAATTCTTAGCCGTAATATATATGGTGTCATGGATACTAATTTGATGTACATATTCAAGTTTTGGGAGCTTCTTATCCTTCAAGTCTTTAAACTCTATACCCTTAAGATCCCACATCTTAAGTTAATCAAGTTGAAAACCAAATGAATCCCAGTGCCTGGCCATAGTCTTAGCCTATTTCCAATCCTAGAGTGTGGTCCTTCCAATGATCAAAGGGAAGGAATGGAGAAGTCCTTTCTTATTTTATTTACAAATGCCATCAATGCCATGTAATAACTAGGAAGTAGTTTCTTGTTTAGGTAGCTTGTTAGGAACATATACTGGTAAATTTCAAGGTTGTGATATGATGCCCTCAATCCTAATGATTTTATAGTGAGGGTAGTTCCATATATCACCCATCATCTCCAAATACTTCTTGACGAGGGGGTAGAACCTAGACATAGAAACACTTGTGATGGCCTCAACCATATCTAGATAAACACAGTCACAAATAAACTACATGTGGTTCATGTTACTAAAGATATGTAATTTAGAATAGTGATGTGAAATGGTGGTTTTACCATCTGGGGATCAATTCCTAATACCGAGGAAGTTGATTGAGGCAAGCAGGGCATCTAACAAGTATGACATCATATAAAATTGCTTGGAGGTATTCCTTTTTATGATAGTGAATTTCTTGGTGAGGAAGACATTAATTAAATCTCCAATTAGAGGGGTAAGATTTTATTCCACCATAAAATGGATAAAGGAGACCCATATTATATTTTCATAGGTGGTTGAGGGGGCTTCAAAGGCTTGGTTTAATAGGTTCAATATAACCCTAATGCCCTCCATAAATTAGACTATTGGGATTTTTCCTTCAAATTCTTTAAAGATATGAGGGCTTAGGTGTAGCCTAGGTCTAAGGATAGATTCCAAGTCATAGTTGCTTGTCCACTCCTTGATCTTGGATAAATCCACATGAAAAGAGGGAGATTATAATATTTCTCAAATGATATAGGAGAAATATATTCTACTTCCTTAGATTTTCCCTCCCTGATGATCCATTAATAATAAATTTTATATTAAATAAAGATGGGAGAAAGGATATCTATATAGTGTAATATCTTAGATTTTGCCATAGTGTAGTGGAGGTTGGCCATCTGAAGAATGACCAGGTCATAGTGCCCCTAGCTTACTGCAATGATTCTTTGATCCTCTTTTGTGATGGGTTTCAATTCCTTGATCATGAAGAAGAGTTCAGACTAGATCCTAATCCTTGAGATATTTAAGGCTACAAGGTCTAATTTAATGTCTTTGAAGATCTAACCTTCATTGTCTATTAACAAGTAGAGCTTGGTCTCTTCCTTTAATTATTATCTACATGGTGCCATTATCTTTGTTCCTAAAAACTTCTCATACTAGATTGCAAATGATCTCTGAGAAAGCTCTCTCGCACTTAAAACATAATTAAGTTCTATTTGGATCAAATTATAACCAATTGATTCTATTTGGGTCACTTTTATGCAAGATTTAGATTTTTAGAGCTTTAATGGTGGAATATATATAGGCTTCAACTTATACATGCCTTGGATTTAATTGAGACCTTTGAACTTATACCTTTGCATTTTTAAGCCCATAAGATCTTGTATTTTGTCCTTTTCTACTTGTGTGGTGCCTATGTGGCATTGTTCTAGGCCTTTCATGACATTTTTCATAAATTCCATTTGACCACTAGCCATTGGAATTTAAAAATGCCTCTTGCATTTCACTCTATTGGATCAAAATATATGATTATCATGAGTGATTGATTGTAATATGGGATATTGCTTATGATTACCTCCTTTTTTTGTGAACCCTATGGTAGTGACACTTGGCATCTTCAGGTGCCTTCCTCATGCTTTGAATCATATGTCAGTCCTTTACCAAATGAGCATTGGACATGTGATGAGCTCATAGGCCTTTAAAAATTCATGAAAACCTTCATGACATTAGATCCAAATATAGATACAAAGCATGAACCGTCGAATCATCCTATCATTTCTACCTTGATTGCATTTTCACCACATGTCAAGTTTGTAGGATTTCATGGCCTCATTGAAATGTCTTTGGGCACCTTCACATAATTAGATCAAAATCTAGTGATAAAGCATGTGTTATTTATCAGAAAAGATACCCAAACATTAAGTTAACATATTATTATGACCACAACTTAGGCTTAAGTCCATTAGGCTATTTTTTTTTATTAAGCATGAAATAAACCTTAGGCTAAGGTATTTATGCCTAAGTTTTCTAATTTATATGCAATGGGGCCATGGCCTAAATATTCTAGGTTAATGTTTATGCCACATTTAATAAACATAATGTAAACATTGGTTGATAATATTTATTCCAAGGCTTATAAAATATGCTCAAAAGGATCAACATGACACAATGGTTCAATAACACATAAGATTTTATTGTATTAACAAAACACATTAAAACCTTTAGCTAGATGTACTTGGTATAAATTTTACACTACAAGGAATCTCTTTTCAAAATAAGAATTAGTATAAGTCTATAATTTAAGGTTCATGATGTTTCAATAAAATTTCATGGGGACCTTAAAGTATAGAATTAGACTAGGTTTATTTTGCATACTTAGAATATAAGAACATTTCCACATTTTGTAATTTGAAGACTTCTAGTGTTTGAGAATTTTTTAAGAACTTCCATTAGCCTGTAAATACATTTCCAAGCATTCCAACAATATTTTGGAGTGCATTTTGACCCTAAGCATAATAATTCATTAGCTTAAATTATATGGTCTCATAGACATCAAATGATGGTTACATGAATGTCAATTTTAGGTTAGTGAAGTTTTAATTTTATGCGCTTAAAGTTAACAGTCATTTGGACATCAAATATGTCCTTGTAGATTTAAAATGATGATCACACAAGTATTAATTTTAATCTCACTAAATTATTATGATCTAATGTGAGAATGCTACTTGGCACATCCACAGGGATTCTTAAGATCTTAGACTTAATTCACTTCATTGGATCTTAATCAATGATGAAATGTTATCCATACAACCATAATCTAGTAGTTTGATTGTGATTGGTATCTTTGTCAAGAGGGACCCATTTGTTTTTGGTCATTTAGTGCAAGGATGTTGTCTTTTGATCCTTTGGGCCTTCTGTAGTCTTTTGAATTTTTAACTATGCCTCATACCATCTGATCGAGTCTTCATGAGCAAGTGACAATAATTAATCATGATCCAAGGGCTTGAATGTGATTGGTATGATGGGTTATATGTGGGATTATATTATTTTTCCTCATTCCAGTTGATCAAAGGTTGTGGGAAGTGCAAACTATTAGATCATTTGAGATGCACACTGTTTAAGCCAAAGTTTGGGATTTTCTCATTCCATTGGATCGAAGGACATGATAAAGCAAAGGATGTTGGATCCTACAAGATGTAAGTAATTTATGTTAGGGTAATAAATATAAAGACTTGGTCTTAAGGTGTTAATATCAAGGTCTCACTCATATTAATAAATACGTCAGGGCCTTAGGATTAAAACCTTAGGCTAATGTATAAACAAGTGGCCTAGTTAACATAAAAGTGGATGGGAAACTATAACTTAGGCTAATATGTTAATACTAATCTCCCTTTATTATTTAACAAATATGTTGGGGCCTTAGGGTTAAAATCTTAGATTGTGTTATGAAACGTTAAAAGGACCCTGCAAAATAAAGGTTAAGTATACAAGGAACTTTTAAAGGGAAAAGTGATAGATGGGCCAAAGGGCTTTAGACTAAGTTTTAGTTATGTTAATAAACACAATAAAAACTTAGAACATGAATTTTATGCTTAGGTCCAAAATTAAATTTCAAAATATTTCCATTGGTTTGGTTCCTACCACATTTAAATATAAATTAAGGGCTTTGGCCAAGGTTTTGAAACATGAAATCCTCATAGACAAATGCCATAGAACCTATAATAAGAGAAATAAAGACCATTTATTAGTGATGTTAATCCAAATTAAAGCCACAAAAAAACCATGTAAGCCTATGTTTGACAAATTGGATTATCTTAAAATTCTATAAATGATCCTATCATGCTAAACTTTCATGTTCAAACTTTAAGGTTTCTCCAAGGTCCCAATTTTTAAAAATGGGGGTATGTTGGTCCCAACACATACTTGTTGATATTAAGTAGTCATGAAATTGGAAAGCTTATTATTAGGACCATTATAAACATAATGTCTTTAATCTTGAATTTACATGAATGTAAAATGGTGTTTCCTTATGATATTCTAGAATTAGTTAGAGGTTTTAAATCTCCTTGGTAGAAAAATTGTGTATATTCTTACATGGATTTAAGGATGAGTTTTATTTAGTGTCATACTCACAACATGGAATGCATGTTTAGCATATAGACTTATCTTGTATTATGACATTATAATGAGGTTGCTTGACATCTCTTAATCATAGCATGGGTATTAAACACATAGCCTTAACCTTTTATAATCTTGACCAAAATTAAATGTTTCAAATGGTTTATGTAAATAATCTTTTGATGATTCGAATAAATATGTTCTCATTACTATGCTATAAAAATGAATGTTTATCAATTTTAATATTATTGTAAGTGGGCTTGCTTCTATTTCTTAAGATATGAAGTAAGTCATATTAACGTTCATCATATATGAGCCACAATTTGGATTATGGAATCTACCATTAATGGTATTATAGTGATTAGATATATGTTATGTTTCCTAAAAGGATAGTAATTCATATGTTTATAATTCAAATATTGTTAATATAAGTTGGATAAACTATCATTAATTCATAAATAATATTTGATAGTCATTGGTTATATTAGTTATGTGCATGCTTAAAATTAAAGCTTATCCTTAATAATGAACTTCATGATATGCCTTATGTTATAACTATTAAGTTGTGAATAATCCATGTGTTGGTAAATAATAATAGAATGAAGATTAAAATTAGTAGGATATGGTAACCTTTAAGTCAACACTTGGTTATATAATTAAATAATTTACTTTGGAAATGATTTACTAAATCATACTTTACCTTAATAAACACCTAAGTTAATGCACATGACTATTTAAATAACAAACTTTTGTGGTCATATACATTATATTTAAATGGCATAAATACCTATGTTTATTTAATAACATGGTAGGATAACTAAAGGAAAATTAAGTAATAATTAGGTGTGAGATCCCTTTAGATGGCTCACAGGATGGTGATCCTATAACATGAGAAGTGATCCTGTATCATGAGTAATTGATTTTCCAATGTTAAATGTATATTTGTTCATTAGGATACTCACATGTGTGAGTTCATCTACCTAGAGTTAGTTTTTTTTTTTAATTCATCTAATTTAATGAGAACAATTATTTCTACATTGAGTTTTATCATGTCTTTATGTGGCCATCATATTTAAGGGAACAAAGTATTAATGTTCCTAAAGGACCTTGTATCATTATTGGTGATCTATGGGGGTAGGACAAGGAGTAGTCCTCCTTTAGGTATTTCACCAAAGTTTTATATCCTTTTATCTTATGTCATGTTGGCTTTTGTAGTGTATTAGAGATCTCCACTTGCTAATCTCACTAGTGATGAAACTTACTAAGAAAATTAGTGAGATGGACATTTATGTTTGGTCTTTTGGAACTTCATGATTAGGTATTGCTCTTCTATCATACCTTATTTACTTGTAAATATTTTTTCTAACCAAACATTCTTGGATGTGCTTAATTCCATTTTGGCTAATTATAGCATTATTCATTATAATGTTTGGGGTGCTGGTTATGGTTTGAATTAGTTCTATGCAATGGGAATTTTGATGCCCTGTTGTATAATCTCAAAGATAATTTCAAGGAAAAGGTTTTTTCCAGTGTTATTTCATCTAGTATCAAAGCCTATGCTTTAGAGGTTTTGATGAGTTTAGACACATTGCACTAATTTTTAACATGTGTTTAGAAAGCTAGTTGAGCTTTTGTGTGGTTATGCATACCCTTGCAAGGGATTGTGTTTGATAAATATACTTGAGTGACTATAAATTCACATAGTATAGATGTACATATCATTTTGGAGGATTTTTTACTGGCATGTATGCATATGCCTTTTGATGGCTGAATGCCACTTGTATGTCTTTATCATCTTTCTAAGAGTGAACTAAAACCTTGTATGTTAGTGTGCGTACTAAACTAAGGTTTCAATAATATGCCTATTATAAACTATTATATGTCTTATTTCCTTGAGGAGTTTATGTTGTGACCCTTATAAATCCACTTAGACTCTTAGATGAATTAAATAGTACTTTAATTAGTTCCTTACTTATGCAATCTTGAAGTACTAGAATTCCTATATTATGAAATGTATGTGTGTATGTAGGAATTAGTAAATTTATATAGGTAATCTTGTGATACTTAGCCATAGCTTTGGTTTGGGTCAACCCTTACCTCATTGGTTGCATTAGGGAAATAATCATTAGTCAACTATTGAATTATTTGGGTAAGTGAATGGAAGATTGGTGATCATCGCTTCACCTTAGAATTGAGGAAATGATGTTTAGTATCTATTGTTGACTTGTATGGGTAATTCATTAGTAGATTCTTAGAACATCCTAACCTCGAGAATACTAATAGGTTGAGCTCAAACATGGAAATCTATGTAGGGTAAGGGTATTATATTTACTTGGATAGATTAGTGAGGATTGGGATCTTTGCTTTGTGGGAGCATCTTGAGTTATATTAGAAGCTTAATATTATTTATGTATTTGATCTATTTGACTTAGATAGAGGAGCACATGGATTCATAACTCTAAAGGGATAAAGATAAATAAGGGTATGGGGATGTTTATTTCCTATTATGCATTATGATGTTTTTGATCATATATATGTTTACATCAGTGATGGTTCTTTGACCATGGATAGGTTGATTTCCATGAGGTTGTCATGTTGACCATGGATATGTTATACCCATAGAGATGTTTATTTTATTATGGATGAGTTATGCATCCATGAGGATGCTAATTTCAAAACTCAGTTATGTTTTGATACTCATATGATGTCTATTATGATATAGATATGCCTTGCATCCATGAATATATGTATTGTGAGTTCAATTAGACTTGTGGATTAAGGAAAATTATAATTTCCATGATAGTGATATAGCATTCACTCATGCCTTGGCTTGGTCTAACCTTTCCCAAAAGCAAGGTTACATCAAAGCAAGCATTACTATTTAACCATTGACTTATTAGATTAATTAACTAAAAGAATAAGTGATGTAAGCTTGTTGACGAAATCATGATATGATGCCTCAATGGCCATTGACAGCTTGTATGAAAAAGCTATCTAATGATGTTGATGTACAATATCTTTGGAGGTCTAAGGGTGCGGTTTGAGCCTAGAGAGTCTAGTAAGTGAGTGCAACTAACTTGCTTAGGCAAGTTAGAGAGTTTTGCAGTTCTCTTATTACTATCGATTAGCATGATCCATCTATTCATTATGTATGAACATTGTTGGTAAGTGATTTATAACTCATGGAGATGTATTTTAGGATTTGTTGGAATATGACCTTCTTAGAATGAAGGTGATCAAGATTTGAGATCCCTAGGACTAATTATGTGTATTTTTTTATGGTTATTGGGTGTCATTTGGATAACATCTAGACATTGGGTGACCCGATGTGAGTCATGAATCATTGTACTTCACCACCATGTGAATTATTCATTATGATGTGAAAGTTCCTTGGCATAATTATTAAATGCCTGAGTCATTTATGGTTGACCTATTTTCATGTGGCTTTTCCTTGTATATTTACTATTATGTGTTGTGTAATTATTACTTTCCATTGATTTCTACTAAATCATGTAAAATTGTGATTTTATTATACTTGTGCATATGATTGACCTTATGGACTTTCACATACTTGTTTTGGTACCAACCTTGTTGTGTGAACTTTTACATTTCATTGTTTATGTCAAATCATGTAAATTGGCATATTTTACACCCTATGTGTATGTAGTTAACCTTGTGGTTTTTCACTTTATCCTCTTGATATTAGTATTTTAATATGAGAATTTTACATACCTATTATATGTTGTTAATGGTTTAACATTGTTAATGGTTTTTCACTTTATCCCCTTTTGAAATCAATCATGTGAAACTTATTTTGATATATGTTTTTTAATTTTGTTGTATCAATATTTTATGTGAATGTCTTGGAGTAATGTGATTAGTGTTGTTAACATTATTGGTATGTGGTAATATAATCATACACCTCTCATGTGATGTGTTTCCCCTTGCAACCAAATCTTATTGATTGAAATTCACCAAAGTATAATGTTGTGTAATTACACATTCACTACTCTAGCATTGAGTATTGGTGTAAGTATGAGGTAGAGAGTAGGGGAACACTACATACATAATGATTTTGACTGGCTATAGGTCAGGAAGTGGAGTCTATTATAGGCTAAAAATCCATTTTGACTTGATTTTTTTATATTATGAACCACATATGCCACAAGTTGGACATGAAATCTTATTGCATAATGGTCACTTTATGGATTTAACATTCCTTTAACCACCTCTTGGAGGTTACGGTAAAATAAGCCGTTGTGAAATTTTATTGTCTTGCCCTTCTGAAGCACTAACTAGTCTTATAGACTTGGATATTTATGTAAATCAGCAAGGTGGTACTTGTTGAGATGCATGCATGTGTTGGCCTATAGGTGCAACCATGTTCTAGTTATTATTACTATTATACCTATTACAAATATTCTAGGATAAATATTTTTTTGTTTAGAAGCATTAGTATAATGTATGTTGATTTTATGCTCTGATAGAGTAGCACTAACCCCTGATCAGATAGTGTTTAAAATATTAGGTACCCACTTGACTCTTGGATAGAGTGATTAAAGTTGGATGATGCCCTTAGATGTATATTTTTGGATGGTGGGATTGGTATCCCTAAACCATCATGCCAATTCATGTGTGTGTTAGAGAACATGTTGTAAGCCTTCAGGTTGTATGTGATACCTAGTGTGTCTTACTATTGTTCAACGTGGTTGGTGTGACATTAAACCAACCCCTAAATAGTTGATGATGTAGTGGAGTAACCATAATAGTATAGATTGCTACCATTGTGATATGGCATTCTATGATATATGCTCTTAGGATTATGCATGTGGCATACTATTTTAGTGGAATGTTTCCACCCTTGATTTGGATTCTAGTTGCAATCTAGTGGGATTAGATGGATTAATGATTGTTGACCTCATATTATAGGATTGTATGTGTTAACCCAAGTGACATTAAACTGAGTCAAGTTGTATATTCATATTTTTAATCTAGTTTAGATACCACTTTTTGTCTTGTGATTCCTTAGTTATATTTTCCTACTTAGGAGTGTTGTTAGAACCTTTGTTAAGAAGTGTATTAAGGTAAGTGTTAACTATCATGTTTTGAGACATGATATGTTCATGATGCTTTATTAATTCCTCAAATGGTTGAGATGGTTGTAACAGGCATGTTACTTTGAGATTAATAGTTATTATATTGGAATTTTTGCTGACTGATGTAGGCATTTTTGGTTTAGTGAATCTATTATAACTAGTTTTAGTGTATTTATATGTTTTTGATGGCCTTTTCAAGGCTTGAGAGTGGAAAATTTCCATCCAAGTTGTGAGATTTGGTGGAATTCCATACTTCAATAATATTATTTAAGTGTCATTTTTCCCTTTCAGTGTCATGAAGGATATGTGAAGATAGGAAGGAGGCCATGAATTGGTCTAATGCATTAGACAATACAATTATCTTGATGACAACAGTGATGAATGCTAGTGAGATATGGCTGAGTTATTACCACCCCAAAATGGGTGGAAAGTTTGTGTAGTAATGTTGATTAGTTTTTTTAGACCTTTTATGAAATCTTTTACTCAATTATTGTTAGTCACTAGGTCAGCTCCTCTTTAAGGAGCGGACACTATCATGAAATAACTTTGTGGCCCTTATAGACATTAGATTTTGGATTAATATAACATGCTTTTGATAGCATTGGACTAATGTTGGTTGATGTTGGTTTTGTTTTCATATATTGTGACACAGGTACCTGGGATAACCAATGTGAGATATTATGTCATAGGTGATGCTTGCATTAGATTCATTATATCTTGATATGAATACTACATACATTGGATTCATTTTATCTTATTTTATGTATATGTTGCTTTAGCTTAATTATGTTATTGTATGATGTTACTTTAGTATGTTTTAGTGATGCATATTGATATTGATCATTTTTTCAACTATTGATTGTGCTACATAGGGCATGCATGGGGTCATGGTTATCAGGACTAACTCTTAACCCTTTTCATCTATAGATGACTCTACTTGATTTATTTATTCTTACCTATTGATTCATTCTACATTATTATTATGTCAACATCATTCAAGTACTATTGATGTCTTATTTGGTGGTGGAGGCACCAAGCCATGAGCTAGGCTCGGTATTAGGTTTGGACATTTTAGGTATATATGGGTGATCGAGTAGTCAAAATGTCACTCTGATAGGTATAGCATGTACTATATGATATTGAGCCACCGGCGCAGTATTCTACTATGTTATTATTTTTATTTTATTGGTCTTGCCTTATATCATGCATGTGCATGATGTTATGTTCCTTTTTCAAAGTATCAATTTGGCATCATTACTTTCCCTTACTAATTCCATATGTGCTTGAGGTTTTATCTTCTTGCTTGGTTAACCTCCCTAGGTGATGCAAACATGTGTTTCCACCATAGTAGTGACTTACCCTTTTTTACCTAGCTAGTTTGAGTTCATCTAGACCCTTATGGGTCTCTTGACCTTGGAGAACATCATCAGTGACCTTTGTGATAAATTATCTTACCTTGAACCTTGATCAACCTAGGGTGATGTTAATTACTATTAATGGTCAATCTTCTATGTATGGGTCGATGTTATGGTTTTCATTAAGTACTAGCTTAATGACCTTGCCTATTTTATTATTATCAAGTTTGGGTAGATTAGTAAGATTACTATTATCATTATATTGCTATTATTATTATTTTTTTTAAATTATTGCATATTGTTAAATAATTAATTTATATTTGTTAATCAATTATTTTATCATTTTATTTTATTGTTGATTCTTATTTGATGTATGTATTATTAATTATTATTTTTAATGATTTTTCTTATTTTGATAACTAATATTTATTTAATGAATTTTATTTATTATTATCTTAATTAGATTTCATTATTTTACTTTTATTGAAGCAATTATAAATTCTAATTATTATTATTTTAATAATATTATATTCTTATTAATTGTCTACTATATATATTATCTTATTATTTTATATGTATATAGTTATTTCTATATGGTGGAAGAAAGAAGAAAACATGGAGGGACATATTATTATTATTATTATTTAATTTTATGTTTTTTTACTCTATATTATTATTGTATATATATATATATATATATATTAAGTAATTTTATTATTATTTTTATTTCACTTGACTTAATGCATATGCCAAAGCATGATGTTGAACAGGGGATTGGATGAGGTATAGAAAAATCAAAACATGGTGGATCGAGCAGGGGGAAGCATGAAAGGGAGAGAGGATGACATGGTGATGGTAGGGGTATGGTAGTAATGGTGTGGGGGTATGTAAAACATCTTGTGGGCATGGTAGGAAAATCAAAAGAGGAAGGGAACATAGATGAGAGAAGGTAGTAGGTATAAAAAAGAAGAAAAACATAGGGAGATAGAAAGATAACAAGGGTCAACACCAAGCATGGAAGAGGGGTATATGGTGGAAGGGAATGTAGAGAGGGGAAGAAAATAGAATGCATGAGGGAGAAAATAAAGGGAATTGAATGGGGAAGAGAGGAGATAAGAAAGAAATGTGTAGAGGAGAGAAAAGGGAGAAGGAATTTGTAGTTTCAGGGCTCAAGCATTTTACCTAGGAATAAATTTTTCAAAACCATATTCTTGTCCATGAAGATGAAGGTATTTTCACATAACCTGATTGCTTGCATCTTGTAAGTCCTTTGATATATGTTTCTCACCAAGTAAGCTCTTTTGGCTATAATATGGTTATTCCCTTAAATGAATGATAGATATTAAAATTGAAGACCATATAGTGGAATATTTATCCTTTACATTTTAATGGGAAAATGAAAGAGTGATTTTATTAAATGTCTATCCTACCTATTGATTTAGTCATATCCCTTATTTGAAAATGCATAAATTCAATGAACTTTGTATTCCATGTTTTTTTATATGCCATATATTATCCTTTTTAAATATGTTGCTAGGGTTTTTTAAATCCCTCTATCATTATATTCCTTGGAATGGAAATTATGCATATGGTAGTTGAATGGGATAGATATTTCAAATTCACTATTTCTATATACCATAACCCTTTAGTATCAAACCTATTGCATTTTTTGTTGGTTGGTGTATTGGAATTTTTGACCCATGTCATTAAGGAATTCCATGTGTATTTACTAGTTGTATTACATGCATTCTATACTATTAAATGTTTGTTTTTTACTTTCAATAATCCTACATATACCCTATGGGTCATCAACCTATTGTTTTGTTAACTATTGGTATGGTTGGGGGTTTCGATTCATGAGATGGATTAAAACAACAAATTAGGTTTTATTTTAATCATTAAGGCAAAATACTCCTTGGTAAATATATATATATTAGATTAAATTAAATTGACCTATGTCTATGAATTTTAAGGATAGAATAATTATTGGTCATTACTATATGCCATTGACTTCTCCCTCCTTACGCCATTCACCTCATTAAATTAAAAAGTTGATGGACTATGTTGGGGGAATTATTTATTCATAGGGTGGAATTGACCCTTTGTCATTTATATTTATTTAATATTTTTAATTTATTTATTTAAGTTCCTAATCAAGCATATGAGAAGAATAATGAGGTTGATATATCCATTTATTTTGCTAGGGTGGAAAGTCAATGTGGGTTTTAATTTAATATAGGAGTTAAGCCTATTCAAGGTATATATATCTTTAGATTTATTATTTTTGGCCATATGAATGTGTTTTTGAACCATCAAGTATTATGGATATTATGGGTTGATTTCATTGAGTTGATTATTTTACACTCATATAAGCCTTTTGGGCTGAGTTTGGACCTTAGACATCACTCAGGTCAATGGTTTGGTTAAGTGTTGTGGTTTTATTTTTACTATATTACCCCCTTATCTTTGTGGACATTTTTTGATATAAGACTGTACTATTGGCTCATTATGATGTGTATATCTCTTACCTCTCTCGAGTACCTAGTTTTCAAAACCCTCCACCAAGTTGATGGTTGGGGTGGTAAAGGTCACTGATAGTTGGGCTCATAGGACTAATTTTGAGGGGTGTGCCTCTTGTAGCATTCATTCTTCTCTATTGATGCACTTGGTTTTGTATGGTGTCTCATCTCTAATCCATACCTATTGACATATGATGTTGAAGTGATAGATTGTGGTTGATTAACCATTATTATATTGTAGTTCATCTTATTTACATGTACATCTTGGTAATAATCTTATGGTAGAATATGGACATTATTGGATATGATGTTGACTTGGAGGCATACTTGATAATAGTAGCTTGGATTTTGTATATTTAACTAATTTTAATTATTCCTTTGGTATGCATTTAAATGGGACTCTATTTACCATAGGGGAAGTGGTGTGATTATGTGACATTATGTTAAAATTGATCCTTAAATATTGTTGTATGTACATGGCTTAATGATATACTTGTTGATATTAAGTAGTAATGAAATTGGAAAAGTTATTATTAAAACTGTTGTAACCATAATGTCTTTAACCTTGAATTTACATGAATTTATAATGTTATTGCCTTATGATGTGATGAAATTAGTTAGATTTTGTAAATCTTTTTGGTAGAATTATGTATATTCTTACATGGATTTCATGATGAGTTTTATTTAGTGTCATGCTCACAACATGGAATGCCTCTTTATCATATAGACTTATCATGTGTTATGACATTAGATTGAGGTTGTTTGACATATCTTAATTGTATCATGGGTATTAAACACATAGCCTTAACCTTTTATAATATTGACTAGAATTAAGATGTTGTAAATGGTTTATGCAAATAGTCCCTTGATGATTTTAATCAATATATTCTCATTACTATACTATAGAAATGAATGGTTATCAATCATAATATCATTGTACATGGGATTACTTCTATTGCTTGAGAAATAAATTAAGCCATATTAACATTCATCCTATATGGGACACAATTTAGATTATGGAATCTACCATTAATGGTGTTAAAGTGATTAGATATATGTTATGCTTCCTAAAAGATTAGTAATTTAGATGTTTATGATGTAACTCTTGTTAATGGAAGTTGGCTAAATTGTCATTAATGTTTACATGAGATTTAATTATCATTATTTATATTAGTTATGTGCATGATTAAAATTAAATCTTATCCTTGACAATGAACTTCATGATATACCTTGTGTTATGACTATTAAGTTGTGAATAATCCATGTGTTGTTAAATAATCATGGAATGAAGATGAGAATTAGTAGGATATGAGAACCTTTAAGTCAACACTTGGTTTTATGATTAAATAATTTAATTTTGTTATGATATATTAAATCATA
Organism: Torreya grandis; assembly: GCA_037957365.1. Taxonomy (NCBI): domain Eukaryota; kingdom Viridiplantae; phylum Streptophyta; class Pinopsida; order Cupressales; family Taxaceae; genus Torreya; species Torreya grandis. The sequence goes on from JARHVA010007215.1 coordinate 318,262, forward strand.
CTTTACCTTAATAAACACCTAAATTAATGCACAAGACTATTTAAATAATGAACTTGCATGGTCATATATATTCTATTTGAATGGAATAAATACCTATGTTTATTTAATAACATGATAGAATAACTAAAGGATAATTAAAAATTAGGTGTGAGACCCCTTTAGATGGCTCATAGGATGGTGATCCTATAACATGAGGATTAATTGATTTTCCAATGCTAAATGTATGCTTGTTCAATAGGATAGTGAGATGGACCCCTATGTTTAGTCTTTCAAAACTTTGTGCTTAGCTATTGATCTTCTAGCATATCTTATTTGATTTTAAAACATTTTGCTAACCAGACATTCATAGATGTGCTCAATTCCATTATGGTTGATTATAAAATTATCCATTGGGACATTTGGGATGTTGGTTATGGGTTGAATTAGTTTTATGTAGTGGGAATTTTGATGCCCTATTGTATACTCTGAAAGATAATTTCAAATAAAAAGTTTTTTTGGGGATTGTTTCATCTTGTATTAAAGTCTATAATTTAGAGGTTTTGGATGAGTTTGGACATACTAAACTAATTTTTGGCATGTGATTGAAAATTTGGTTGAGATTTTATGTGGTTATGCATACCCTTGCAAGGAATTGTGTTTTCATAATATACTTGAGTGACTATAAAGTCACATAGTATAGATGTACATATCCTTTTGGAGGCTTATTTTGCTAGCATGTATGCATATGTTTTTTGATGGCTTAATGCCACCTATATGTCTCTATCATCTTTCTCAGATTGAATTGAAACCTTGTACGTTAGTGTGCATACTAAACCAAGGTTAGAGTTATATGCCTAGTATAGATTACTATATGTCTTATTGACTTGAGGAGGCTATGTTTTATATGTCATAACCCTTATAAAACCACTTAGCCTCTTGAATTAATTAAATAGTAATTTAATTAGCACTTTACTTATTCAAGCCTAAAGTACTAGAATTACTATATGATGGAATGTATGTGTGTGTATGTAAAAATCAATAAATTTATATAGGTAATCTTATGATACTTACCTATATCTTTGGTTTGGGTCAATCCTTCCCTCATCAGTTGTATTAGCACAAACGTCACTAGTCAACTATTGACTTCTATGGGCAAGTCAATGGAATACTAGTGATCATTTATTAACCTTATAATCAAGGAAATCATGTTTGATATTTATTGTTTAGTTATATGGGTGAGTTATCAATATATGCTTAAAACATCCTAACCTCTAGAAGACCAAGGGTTGAGTTCAAACCTAGAGAGATGTGTAGGGTGAGGGTATCATATTTACTTGGATAAGTCAGTGAGGATTGGGATCTCCACTTTGTGGGAGAATCTTGAGTTGTATTAGAATATTTATCTTATTTATTTATTTGATCTCTTTGAGTTAGATAGAGGAGTATGTGTCTTCAGAACTCCAAAGGGTTCAAGATAAATAAGTGAATGGAGATGTTTATTTCCTATTATACATCATGATGTTGTTGATTATAGATGTGTTTACATTGATGATGATTATTCGATCATGGATAGGTTGATTTTCATGAGGTTTTCATGTTGACCATGGATATGCTATACCCATGGGGATTTTTATTTGATTTTAGATGAGTTATGCATCTATGAGGATGTTGATTTGAAAACTTGATTATGTTTTGATACTCATGAGATGTATATTGTGATATAGATATGCCTTGCATTCATGAGGATGTGTATTTTGAGTTTAATTGAACTTTTTTATTGTGTAAAATTATAATATACATGGTAGTACTATAGCATTCACCCATGCCTTAGCTAAGTCCACCCTTTCCTAAAAGTGAGATTACATCAAATCAAGCATTACTATTTAACCTTTGACTTGTTAGATTAAGTCAACCAAGAGAATAAGTGATGTAAGAATGCTAATGTAATCATGAGATGATGCCACAAGGGTTATTGATAGCTTGCATGAACAAGCTATCCAATGATGTCAAGGTACAATATCTTGGGAGGTCCAATGTTGTGACTTGATCCTTGAGGGTCTAGTAGGTGAGTGTGGTTAACTTGTATGGGCAAGTTAGATAGTTTTGGGGTTCTCTTATTACTATCAATTAGCATGGTCCATTTATCCATTATGTATAAACATTATTGGTAAATTTTTTGTAACTCATGGAGATGGATTTTAGGCTTTGTTGGAATACAACCTTCTTAGAAGGAAGGTGATTGAGATTTAAGATCCTTGGGATTGATTATGTGTATTTTGTGATGTTTATTAGGCCTCATTTGGATGACATCTTGACATTGGGTGACCCAATGTGAGTCATAGATCCATGTGCTTAACCTCCATGTGTATTATTCATTGTGATGTGAATGTAGCTTGGCATAATTATTAAACTCCTGAGACATTTATGTTTGACTTATTTTCATGTGGCTCCTCTTTGTATATTTACTATTATGTGTTGTGTAATTATTTATTTTCATTGATTTTGCTAAATCATGTAAAATTGTGTTTTTAGTATACTTGTACATATGATTGACCTTGTGGACTTCCACATACTTGTTTTGGTACCAAACTTATCGTGTGAACTTTTACATTTCATTGTTTATGTCAAATCATCTAAATTGGCATCTTTTACACCCCATGTGTATGTAGTTAACCTTATGGTTTTTCACTTTATCCTCTTGATATTAGCATTGTTATATGAGAATTTTACATACCTGGTTGTATGTTGTTAATGGTTTAACATGTGATTGATGGTGAATTACATGTGTAAATTGATCTTCCCCTTTTTATATCAATCACGTAAACCTTATTTTGATATATGTTTTTTAAATTTGTTACATGAATATTTTGTGTACATGTCTTGGAGTAAATGTGATTATTTTTATTAATATAATTGCTATGTGGTAATATGGTTATACACCTCTCATGTGATGTGTTTCTCCCTTGAAACCAACTCTTATTGATTACAATCCAATAAGGTATAATGTTATATTATGTTTAGTAATTCCACATTCACTACTCTAGCATTGAGTATTGGTACAATTATGAGGTAGAGGGTAGGGGAACACTACATCCATAATGATTTTAACTGAGTATAGGTTAGGAAGTGGAGTCTATCATAGGCTAAAAATCCACTTTCCCCCTTTGCACAAGTAGCCACCTGATTCACTTAGAATATGCACCACATGTGCCATGAGTTAGCCATAGAATCTTAGTGCATAATGGTCACTTTATATATTTAGAATTCCTTTAGCCACTTATTAGAGGTTGTGGTAAAACCAATGATTGCTAAATTTTACTATCTTTCCCTTGTGAAGCACTAACTAGTCTTATAAATTTGGATATTTCTATAAATTAGCGAAGTGGTACTCATTGAGATGAATGCATGTATTGGATTGTAGGTGTAACCATGCTTTGGTTAAGGTATTATTATTATACCTATTATAAATATTTTGGGATGAATATTTTTATTTCATTTAGAAGCATTACTAGAATGTATGCTGATTTTGTGCTTTGATAGAGTAGCACTAAGCCCTGATCATGTGGTATTTAAAATCTTAGGTACCCACTTGACTCTTGGATAGAGTGATGAAAATTGGGTGATGCCCTCAGCTAGATATTTTTGGATGGTGGGATTGGTATCCTTGGACCATTGTGTACATGTATGTTGAAGAACATGTTGTAAGCCTTCGAGTTGCATGTGATGCCTTATGTGTCTTCTATGTTGTTCAACATAGTTGGTGTTGGATGTTATACCAACCCCTAAATGATTGATGATGTATTAGAGTAACCATAATAGTATGTATTACTAACATTATGATAGGACATTATATGATGAATGCTCTTAGGATTATGAATGTTCCATAAAGTTTTAGTGGAAGATTTACACTCTTGATTTGGATTTTAGATGCAATCTAATAGGTAGGATGGTTTTATAATTATTGACCTCACATTATAGGTTTTTGTGTGTTGACATAAGTGACATTGACTCTATTTATATGCATACAAATTTTTAATCTAGTTTAGACACCAATTTTTGTCTTATGGTTCATTAGATGTATGTTCTTGCTTAGGAGTGTTGTTAGTACCCTTAACAGGGAGTGTATTAAGGTAAGTGTTAGCTACCATGTTTTGAGACATGTTATGCTCCTGATGATTTATGACTGACTTTTTAAATGGTTGAGATGGTTGTAATAGCCATGTTACTTTGAGATTATAGTTGTTATCTTGGAATTTTTATTGATTGATGTAGGTATTTTGGGTTTGGTGAATCTATTATTGCTAGTTTTAGTGGATTTAGATGTTTTTGATGGCCTTTTCAAGGCATGAGAATGCAAAATTTCCAAAAAAGTTATGACATTTGGTGGAATTCCCTATTGCAATAGTTTTATTTAAGTGTTTTTTTCTATTTAGTGTCATGAAGGACATGTAAAGATGGGAAGAAGGCCATGAATTATCCTAATGCATTGGATAATGTGACTATCTTAATGATAGTAGTTATGAATGTCAGTGAGATATGGTTAAGACATTACCACCCCATAATGCGTGAAGATTTCATGTAGCAATGTTGATTTTTTTTGTTGGACCTTTTCTAAAATCTTGTACTTGACTATTGTTAGTCTTCAAGATAACTCCTCTTTAAGGAGGGAAGGATGGCATGAACCAACTTTGTGGTCCTTATAGACACTAGATTTTGGCTTACTCTAGCATGATTTTGATAGCACTTACATTGATGTCGATTGATGTTAGTGTTAATTTCATATGTTGTGACATAGGTACTTAGGATAACCAATGTGAGATATTATGTCAGTTGATGCTCACATTAGATTCATTATATCATGGTATGCATACTATGTACACTAGATTCATTTTATCCCTATCTTAGCATAATTATGTTATTGTAAGATGTTTATTTAGCATGTCTCACTGGTGTAGATAAACCTTGATCAATTTTATATATTTTGATTGTGCTACATAGGGCATGCATGGGGTCATGGTTTTTAGAACTAACTCTTGCCCCTTTTTAGCTATAGATGATTGCACTTGATTTATTTATTCTAGCCTATTGATTTTATTATTATTATTATTATTATTATTATTAAAAAAACATTGTTTATGTATTGTTGATGTCTTATTTGGTAGATGTAGGCACTAAGACATGAGATAGTCTCGACATTAGGTTTGGACATCTTGGGTATATATACAGGTAATTGAGTAGTTAGAAAGTCCTCCAATAGGTATAGCATGTACTATATGATATTAAGCCACTATTATAGTATTCTACTATGTTATTATTTTTAATTTTATTCATCTCAGCTTATATCATGTGCATGTGTGATGTTATGATCCTTGCTCAAAGAATTGAGTTGGTATCACTACTTTCCCTTCCCTCTTTTGCATGTTCTTAAGGTTCTATATTCTTTCTTGGTTAACCTCCTTGGGTGTCATGGACACATGTGTTTCTACCATAGGAGTGACTTGCCCTTTTAACTTGGTTAGTTCAAGTTCATCTAGACCTGTATAGGTCTCTTGACCTTAGATAATTTCATTGGTGACCTTCATGATAAATTATCTTACCTTGAACCTCGATTAACTTAGGGTGGTGTTGATTATTATTAATGGTTGATCTTTTATGTACATGTTGATATTATGGTTCTTATGAAGTACTATCTTAATGACTTTGCCTATTTTGTTATTATCAAGGTTGTGTAGAATAATAAGATTATTATTATCCTTATATTATTATTATTATTTTAAAAATATTTAATTGTATATATTTTTTATTTGATAGGGTGAAAATAGGTTTTATAGGGACCTGAAACCATGAGAGTGAAATGTAATAGTTTAAACAAGCCCTCCACAACTAAATGAGTAAAAAGGAAGACTAGAGCCTAGAGTAAAACAAAATAAGAAATAGATAATTAACCAAATTATGTGGAGGGAACCTCTTCAGTGTCTTCAGTAGTGAAACAATCCTTTATTAGAATGCTTGGTTTATCTTTTGAGACCTCGGATCAGGTGTAATTCTTGACACCTTCAACCACTCCTCTGGGGAATATCATCTTTGTTTGCTTCTTACCTTTCACCTGTAAAGGGGTTTGCTTTGGGGGGATCCCCTTAGGGGAATTTGGGGGGATTTTAGGACTTTGGGAGATTTTATAGTAGGGTATTAGGGAAGGGGATAGGTATAATGAACAAAAGTATAAATAGTGGCCTTTGCCACTTAATGAATCTCATTCCAGTCTTGTATCAGCTTTGCCAAGATAAATCCTACCTGCTAAACCTTCATATTGAAATTTTCCAACATTTATTTATTATTCTCTAATACCTCTTTTATAATGGCCTTAAATTTCTATTTTGAGGTGGAAAGAGACCCAATTTCATTGGATTTGGGCTTGGGGATGAATAGCAACTTAAGTGGAAGGTCGTCAAGTGGGGATTAGGATAAGCTATTATGGGGGGAGTGTTTAGAAGGTGGATGGGATCCCTCTAAGGATTCCTCCTAAGAGTCCTCCTCAAAAGAGGATCCTCTAAAGGTAACCTTTTGACCTAGAAGGGTTTGGACATGTTTTACAAGTGGAAGGATAAGACATTGATGGAGGATGGGGTTAGTGTTGTTAATCTAGTGGAGTAGGATAATGTTTTTTAGAGAATTAAGAAAGAAATAAGGGAGACTAATTTTAAGACTAATGAAATGATTAAGTAGTAGGAAATGGTGAGAAAATTATGGTGTACTTACCTTCTAGAGTCATGTACCTCATGACCTGATGGTACTTACCTTGTGGTAGGTCATCATGAGGAAAACCCTTCTTATCAGTTGGCACAAGGTCATTAGTTTGAAAGAAATGTCATAAGGATTCCTATTTATTAGACTGATCTTTGAATTCTTTAGTTTTAGTGTAGGATATACTTGTGGCATCACCAATAAACTCTTATAAGATGTTTATAAAGATGCCTCACATGGTGACCTTCTTTTTTGTCCATGTAGTGATGAAATATTGGACCACCATGGCATTGTGTTCGGTAATGCACTCCATAAAATTTTTAAACCCCCCTTCTTGAGTTTCTTCTAGACCTTCTTCTATTATTAAATCTCTTTAAAAATAGTTGGCTCTAAATGGTGTTTATCACCACCCATGGTTACTATAAGTGTAGGGATGGAGAGAGTGAGCTGAGAGTTCTGGACACAGTCTAGATGACTAGGAATTAAACAAGAAGGAACACCCACCAAATCAACATTAACATAATTATATCCCCTTACCTTGAAATGAATGAAAATCTACAAGACCATGACTTAGCTCATTTAGTTGAGGGGTTTCATGTGTGAGGGGATAATAGATTTAAGTTACATATGTACCTTCCACATGGATGACATTATCCACTTTAGGGGGGATGTTGCCTTCATCAAAATAGTTAGTTGAACAATGAAGATCCACTCAAGTGATATCAAGGAGGTTCTCCACCCCATTTCCTTCTCTATAAGTGTGAGTGAGTTGGACTTGTAGTGTGGTTTGTAAAATGTGCTTCACATCATCAATGATCTCTTTGATAGTATGTGAAGGAATAGTTTTTCCTTCCAAGGCATTAAGGATGTTTAGCGAATCCCCCTCTATAATTATTCTATTTTGGTTGATATTATATGATATTTAAATACCCTATAGGGTTGCCTTGGATTTAGATAGATGGTTTTTTTGCTTACCCATGGGACCCACATAAGCCGCTAGTATTTTAACTCTAGAGTTTCTTATGATGCCTCCTTTGCCTACAGGACTTGGGTTGCCTTTAGAGGCCCTATCAAAATTTAGTTTTAACCACCCCTTAAGGGACCCTTCCATTTGGGTTTTTTATGAATTAAGTCTTTTATGGAATAAAAAATAACTTATTAGATGTCCTAGTTAATTAGAATGATCTGGGCTAAAGGGGGGTGGGATATTTATCTTTATGAGGGAAAGCCTTCCAATTTTTAGAAATGGACTGACAAAACTAGGGGAGGATGTTCCTCATTTGATGCCTTTTTTTACAAAATAATCTATCATTACAAAGTTTCCAAATTCACTAGAACTAGTGAGGAAGGGTGAGGTGCCAAAAGGAAGATTAGAGAAAGAATGTTCCATAGGGGGTTCCATTGTATAATGATGTCTAAGATACTATTGGGTTTAATCCAAACCATTTTGAGACAATTAATAATCCCATTAAAAAATGACAAACTAAGTGGGCATTCCAAAAAAAGGTGTTGAGTGGAGTCTTCTAAACTTATATAGATTAGGCATCTATTTGGGATAATCAATCCCCTTTTGGCTAGGTTCTCCATAGTTAGAATCTTGTTCTGCACTACTAGCCAATAGAAGAAGTTAACCTTGGGGATTATATTCTTTACCCAAAAAAAAATCCAATGGTCCCAATTACTATCCAAATCAAGTTAAATGGCATAGCCTAAGGATACTGAATATACATCATTGTCTTTTTCTCTCTAAACAAAATGATCCTCTTCTTAAATGGAGGGGATGTGGATCTAATTTAAAGCTTGGTTGAGGTTCTAGATAGGTTTAGACTCTTTCAATGGAATATCTTCATTAGGTATGACCTTATAACACATAGTTCCATCCTTGATTTCCCAGTAATCCTTTATCTTAGAACCCCATCTCTATTTAATTTATTCATACCACCCAACCCATGTCTCTTAGGCTGAGAGGGGGATGGAAAATATCTAAGAATCTTCCCAAAAAATATTTTCCTCACCATTTCCAATTTTCCAAAGGATGCCTCTTTTTAGGTCTTTGTAGCTAGATATAGCCTTCTATAAGGTGGAACCACTGGCAGGGCCCTCTTCCCATAAGAATTCATCCTCTTCCCCTCCTTTTAGGTATTTATCCTTGAGAATTCTTGTCCATTCACCATTCACTATCATCAGGCACCAACCCTTTTAAGCCAATAAGGATATGTTCATAGTATTTATGCTTCTCAGCCTAAGACCTCTATTAGCTTTAGGGAGGCAAACTTTTTCTCATGTAACTAGATTGAATCTAAAAATTTCTTTAGTTCCTCTCCACAAATGTTTTTTTTGAAGTTGCTCAATTTTTGAGGCCACATTGGATGGCATTTTGAAAATTAACATAAATTATAAAGGAATACTCTAAATTGAGGCCTTGAGTAGCTAATATTTCCCTACGTGGGTAAGGAGGTGACCCTTCTAGCCCATTAATTTACTTTGAATACTATCAATCAAAGGATTCCAAAGATGGGATTCCATTTAACCAATAAAGAAGGGAATGCTTAGGTGATTATCTGACAAGTTGCCCACTTAGCAATTTAAAATTTTAACAATCCTTCTTTGTTGAAAGGGAGGTGTATTGATAAAGAAGATGAAACATTTGTTGAAGTTAATGCATTGGTTTGACACTTTTTCATAATTGTTAAGGATGTATTTGAGTCTCTTTGCTTCTTCAATTGAGGAATCTCCTAAAATAATAGTGTCATCAATGAAATGTTGGTGGGTGATAGGATTAGTATTCTAGGCCACTAAAACCCCCTATATTAGACCCTAGTTACAAGCTCATCTCAAACTTCTCCCCAATTTTTTAGTTAAGGTGATGAAGAGGAAAGGAGAGAGGGGGTATCCCTTTCTTAAACCTCTTGAGGCATGAAAAATACCTATAAGGACCCCATTTATAATGATGGATTAATTAGGAGTGGCTATATAATTCCAAATGATTATTTAGGTGTCATGATTTAGCTTGAACTTTTCTAAAATATGTAGCAAAAATATCCAAAAAACATGGTCATAAGCCTTTGACATATCCAATTTAAGTAGCATACCTTATCTAGAAGATTTGGTGATAGAGTGAACTAATTCATGAGTTATTACAATGCTATCAAAAATTTGCTTGCTAGCTACAAAATCCCCCTATTATTCCCTAATTATTGAGTCAACAAGGGGTTACATGCATTTGAATAGGATGCAGGAGAAAATCTTGTAAGTGGTGTTACATAAGCTAATGGGCTGAAATTCCTAAATGTTGGTGATTCCTTGTTTTTTGGGGAATAGTACCAAGAAAGTATTGTTTATTTATTTAAGAATGGATTTGGAGTGAAATAATTCTTTAAAAGATCCTTCAACTTCTATATGAATAATGTCCTAGAATTTTAAAAAAAGAAATGGGGGAATCCATCCAGTCTAGGAGCCTTGAGGCCATCCATGAGGAAGACAACACTTTTGATTTCATCATTATAAGGGATTTGGATGATGGAAGCATTGTCCATAGTTGAGAATACCTTGTCAAAGTTAGACAATGAAGAAGAGACTAGTAAACTATCTAGTTTGTCATCCTCTAAGAAGCAAGTTCTTAAATAAATTAATAATATTTTGGGATATGTCATCCTCATCCTTGATACTAGTTTTATATTCCATTTATAGTTGGGGGATTATATTATTAAACATATGTTTAGAAGCTAAATGGTGGAAGAATTTAGTATTTATATCCCCTTCCTTCAACCACAAACATCTAAATTTTTGTTTCCAGTAAGCCTCTTCTTTTGCTTCCAGGTTGTGAAAGTGACAAGAGATCTTTTTCCTTAGTAACCACTTGCTCATTTTAGTCCCCATAAGTAATAATTTATTCAATAATAGAGAGTTATACTTCAAGGTCCTTTTTATATAGAAAGATGTCTCCAAATACTTCCTTGCTCCATATTTTCAGCTTCTTTTTTAGGAAGTTGAGATTTTTGTGAGAATGAACATGGTTGATCCCATAAAAATTTATTCCCACCATTATTTCAAGGAATTAGTGAAGATGGGGTGATGGGTCCACATACTTTAAAATACAAAAGGGCAACATTTTAGCTTAGAGAATTTATTAGCTTCAAAAACCAAGGGGTTATGGTCAGACCCAATTTTGGATAGAGAAGAGAGTATGATAGAATAAAGGATGTCCCAATTCAAAGAGATCATAAATATATCAAGGTGAAATTGGTTCAATTTTTATCCCAATCTTCTATTAGACCAAGTAAAGGGGACTTCATTGAGATCCACATATACTAATCCCACATTTTAAATAAAGACATTAAATTCCATCATGTTATTAGTAAGGTCAATGAGGCCATATTTTTTGTCCCTCGAGGTGAGGGGAGTGTTGAAATCACCTGCCACAATCTAGTTCCAATTGGTGTAGTTTTTATGAAAGTCCACAAGTGCCTTCCATAGGGGATTTTTGGTAGATTTGGAATTTGTGCATAAACATTAGTGAGAACCCATTTAGCCTTACTTTTAATGTTAGTGAATAAGACAAAGATTTGGTTAGAGGATTTCCAAAGCAAGTCACCTTCTAGAGCATTAGGATTCCAAAAGATAGCCAAGCCTCTTAATGCACCTATGGATTCTAAGGTGAGAACATGAGCACTTTTCCAAATCTATGCCACACTAATTTTGAGAGTAGAATTAGACATTTTGGTTTTTTGAATAATCAAAATGAAGGGGTTGACCCTTTTTATAGTGTTGAAAAGTGTCCTTTATTTATTGGGGTTATTTAAACCCTAGACATTCCATGAGAGCACTTTCATTTCTTATCTTGTTGGACCTTAAGAGTTTTTTGAGAGCCATTAGCAATCTCTTTTATAGTTTCCATATTTCTAGTTAAAATTTTGGGATATCTACCAACTAGTTTAGGAGTAACCCAAGGTTATCTTTCTTCTTACCTCTTTTGGATTTAGGACAAACAACAAGCCCTTCATCCTGATGGAGGTCCCAGGAGGGAGAAAGGGGATCAAAGCATTATCTCACTTCTCTATAAATTAAGGAAGAAATAGGGAAGGAGGGGAGGAGGGGCCCCCAAGGGGGGAGGGGGATGGGAGAAGCCTATGTTAGAAAAGAGGGGGATTTTCTAAGCAAGGGCTTGTATGGTCTTCAAGTGTGGTGGGAGGAGGAAGCAAAGGGGGGAATTAGGGGAGAAGGGAAAGGTTCTCAGGGGGAAAAAAAGGGGGGAAATGAATAGAGAGGGGAGAATAAGGGAGGAGGAAGGTTGGATCTAGGGGGAAGGGGGGATCCACTTGACAGGGGGGGTGGGGGAGTAAGGAGGGGGAAACTAACAAAGAGGGGGGAGACAAAATTAGAGGGAAACAAGAGGGGGAGGGAGAGATAGAGAGGGGGTAGAGGGGAAAGAAGGATATCCAAGAAGAGTGGAGGTGGAGGGGGGAGGTAGGGGGAAGGGGCTAGAGGGGGTGAACCCAGAACATCAAGAGAATTCAAAGGCTCAAAATCAAGCAATGAAAAAAGAGGGTTGAAAGGGTTAGATCCCTCTATACCTTTGAGACCATCAAAAGAAAAAGGTAGCACAAGAGATCAAGAAGAAGCTCTTCAAATAGGGGTGATCAAGGTAGATGCCTACATAGGCATAGTAGACTTTGAATTGGTAGTCTTTTTGAGATTGATGGATGGAGAATCTTTGGGATTAATAGCTAAAGGAGTCCTTGGGGCCACTTGTGTGGAGCCAATTCTTAGTGGTGGATCCAAATGAGAATCTTTCTTTGAGGCATCATATTTATCTCTAAGTAGGAAGGAGTCCTTTAAAACATGTCCTTTTTTTGGGTAGTCATGTAACGTGTCCAAGAACATATCATCTAGGGTAGATAATAGCGTTATTTTCATAAACAATGTTCTGAGTCCAAACACCATACTTAGATTTGATCTTAATATCATAGAGAAGGAGCTTATTTCATGGTAAAAAAAATGTGACCCTAGGCAACAACCATTCTCTAGTCAAAGTGGTTTATATTTTATTGTATTTTGTTAAATAATAAATTTATATTTATTAATCAATTATTTTATTAGTTTCATTTATTATTGACTCTTAATCGATGTATGTATTAGTAGTTATTATTTTAGTGATTTTTCTTATTTTGATAACTAATATTTATTTAATGAATTTTTCTTTAATATTGTCTTAATTATATTTCATTATTTTACTTTTATTGAAACCATTATAAATTATGATTTTTGTTATTTTAATAATATTATAATATTATTAATTATTTTCTATATATATATTATATTATTATTTTATATGTATATAATTATTTCTATATGGCAAAATAAAGAAGAAAACATGGAAAGATGGATTATTAGTATTTAATTATTTAATTATTTTGTTTTAGATTGAGGTAAAAATAGGTTTTGAAGGGGCCTCAAAACCCTTTGACAGAATTAAAAAAGATAGAGCAAATACAAGCACCAGGATAAGCAATCCTTAAGCCTACTAAAAACTAGCAGCAAAAATAGGAAAAATAGGGGCAACATTGTTATCCTTCTATTTTCACCCCCTTAAATTCCAAATAAAGATTTTATAACTATTTTTTAGGGGTAAAGTCTAGAATAGTTGCCTGCTTACCATCAGCAATATTCTGCTTACTTTCTAGCTCTCTGTTTTTCTTTGCAGATCTTCTTCTCGGTCTGTCTAGAAAGCCAACATCCGATTTCACTTTTAAAAACTATGCATCTCCTTTTCCAGATTTATCCGTAGTAGAAGCCGTATGTTTCACCTTCATTTTATGGTCTTTTTTGTTGCTTCTTGTTTCAATGCCCTTTGTAATGGTCTTTTTTATCAGCACTTTTCTTTGGTTTAGAAGGTGTTTTATTTTTTCTCCATTATCATTTATGTTTAGCTCCTTCAGAGGGGAAGCATTCTCAACCTGAATCTCCCTGGATTGAGAAACAAGAGGACCTCCTTGCTCTAATTTATTTTCAATTCCATCCAAGAATTTTCCTTCCTCTAGTTCAGTTTTGTCTTTTACATCTCCCCATCGGTCTTCCATCTTTCGGCAACCCACGATTTGTTTTGATAAATCTATCAAATCATCTATTCTTTGTTCAGGGATTGTGGTTTCTAATTCTAGCCCATATCCTTCTTGCTCAAAATTTTCATTCTCATCAACAAACTCTTCATCCGCCTCTGATTGTGGAACTTTGGGATCTTCACTAGAAATCTCTTTCTCCTTCTCAGCATGCAGAACATTATTATCTTCATTGTTCTTTAGTTCTTGTTGATTATTTTCTTTGGGTATCCATACTTTTTTGTGCTGAACCTTGGTCTTTCTATCATCCAAAACACTGCTTGAATAATTTTTTCTTTTGTAAGGACAGTTTCTGGCCCAATGCCCCTATTTTTTACAAACATAGCAAGAATTGGGTAGATCTTCAAAAACAAACCTTTGAGTTTTTTTGCCATTCTTAGAAATTAAATCCACTTTTTCTAGGAGATTATTCAAATCTGCTACTTTAACATAAAGTCTGGCATGTTAAATTTTGGATCTAGTAGCCGTTGCATTATCCAAAGCCACTAGTTCACCAAAAGAGCTAGCTATACCTTTAAAAATGTCCTCGTGCCAAAACTCTAAAGGGAGACCAAGAAGTCTTACCCAAATGGGAGTGTTTAAGAAGAAAGAATCTGAAAGATCCATGTTAGGCTCCCATTTTTTAATAGTTAAATAACATTTTCCAAAAGACCACGGTCCTCCACATAGAACCATATTCATGTCCTCTTTATAGTTGAAATTAAACAAGAAGAAACCATTCAGCATTGGAGCCATTTCAAACTCTCCTTGAATGACCCATTTCCTTTTAACCATTTTAGTAAGGGATTCTATATCTGGTCTTGCCCCTAAAAATTTACCCACTAGGGTGAAATCCAAAGAAGACACAGAAAAATCTATTAGAGGATCTGGGATAAATACTTGAAACTCACCTTTCTCCTAGCAAGATTTTGTAATAATCGGCGGCAAGAGAGACCCATTTAATGATTTTGATGTTACTTTATATTATTACTATATTTATATATATTATGTTATTTTATTATATTATTTTTTATTTCCCTTGACTTGAAGTATACACCAAAGCATGTCATTGATTAAGGGATTGGATGAGGTATGGAAAAATTAGAACATGCCAGATGGAGTAGGGGGAAGCGTGTAAGGGAGAGAGGATGGCATGGACATGGTAGGCATGGTGTGGGGGTATGGAGTGCATCTTGTGGACATGTTAGGAGAATAAAAAGAGGAAGGGAATGCAGAGGAGAGAAGGCAGTAGGTAAAAAAAGAAAGAAAAATGTTTGGAGATAGAAAGATAATAGGGGTTGATGACAAGCATTGGCTAAGGGGTGTATGGTGGAAAGGAATGTAGAGAGGGAAGAAAATATAACGCAAGAGGGAGGAAATAAAGGGAATTGAATGGGGAATATATAAGATAATAAATAAATATGTAGAGGAGAGAAAAGGGAGAATGGCTTTGCAATTTGAGGGCTCAATCATTTTACTTAGGAATAAATTTTGAAAAACCATAGTCAATTCTTCCCCATAAAAATGAATGTATTTTCATAGACCCTAATTTCTTGAATCTTGTAAGACATTTGAGTTGTATGTCTCACTAGGTAAGCATTTTTGGTTGTAAGCTGGTTATTCCCCTGAATGAATGATGATTATTAAAATTGAATACCATATAGTGGAATATTTCTCCTCTACATTTTAATGGGAAAAAGAAAGAGTGATTTTATTAAATATTTTTCTTACCTATTGATTTGGTCATATGCCTTATCCAAGAATGAATAAATTTGATGAACTATGTATTCCATGTGTTTGTATATGCCACATCTTAACCTTTGTGAATTTGTTGTTGGGGTTTTGTATATCCCTTTGTTATTATATTAATTAGAGTATAAATTATTCATATGGTGGTTAAACAAGTTATATATTTAAAATTCATTATTTTTATATGCCACGACCCTTTAGTATCAAACCTTTTGCATTTTATGTTGGTTGGGTGCATTGGTTTTTTTAACCCCTATCATTAAGGAATGATGTGTGTATTTTTTTACTATATTACATGAATTATATACTATTAAATATTTGTTTTTGACTTATAATAATCCTACATATACCTTGTGGGTCATCAACCTATTTTTTTAATAATTGCTAGTATGTTTGGGGTTTTCGATCCATGAGTTGGATCCAAACAAAGAATTGGGTTTTATTTTAATCATTAATACAAAATACTCCTTGGTCAATATCTTTTTCAAATTAAATTGAATTAGCCTATGTCTATGAATTTTAAGGATAGAATTGTGATTTTTTGTAAATATATGCCATTGACTTCTCCCTCCTTACACCATTCACCTTATTAAATTAAAAAGGCCATGGACTATGTTGGGGGAATTCTTTATTGATAAGGTGGAATTGACCCTTTGTCATTTGTATTTATTTATTGTTTTTAATTAATCCATTTGGGTTTATAGTCAAGCATTTAGATGGAATAATGAGGTTAATATATCCATTTATTCTATTAGGGTAGAAAGTCCATGTGAATTTTAATTCATTATAGAAGTTGAGCCTATTGGGGGAATATGGATCTTTAGATTTATTATTTTTGGCCATATGAATGTTATTTTGACCCATCAAGTATCATGTCTATTGTAGGTTAGTTTCATTGAGTTGATTATTTTATGCTTAGATAAGCCTTTTAGGTTAGTTCCATTGAGTTGATTATTTTATACTTAGGCATCATTTAGGCCAATGGTTTGGCTGAGTGTTGTGGTTTTATGTTTATTATATTGATCCCTTATCCTTGTGGATATTTTTTGATATAATACTATATTGGTGGCTTAGTATGATGTGTATATCTCTTACCTCACCCAAGTACCTAGTTTCCAAAACCCTTCACTGAGATGATAGTTGGGGTGGTAAGGGTTGCCAATGGTTGGGCTCATAGCACTGGTTTTGAGGGGTGTCTCTCTTGCAACATTCATCCTTCTCTATTGATGTACCTAGTTTTGTAAGGTGGCTGATATCTCATATATTCCTTTTGACATATGATGTTGGAGTGATAGATTGTGGTTGATTAAACATTATTAAGATGTAGTCAATCTTATTTACTTATGCATCTTGGCAATAGTGTTATGTTAGAGTATAGACATTATTGGATATGATGTTGACTTAGAGGCATACTTGATGATAATATCTTGTATTTTGTATATTTAACTAACTCTAATTATTCTTTTGGTACACATTTGTATGGGACTCTATTTACCATATGAGCAGTGTTGTGATTATGAGACATTATGTTAAACTTGATCCTTAAATATTGTTGTATTTACATGGCTTAATGACATACTTGTTGATATTAAGTAGTCATGAAATTGGAAAAGTTATTATTAGAACCATAATTACCATAATGTATTTAACCTCAAATTTACATGAAGGTAAAATGGTGTTGCCTTATAATGTGATAGAATCAGTTAGAGGTTGTAAATCTCCTTGGTATAATTATGTATATTCTTACATGGATTTCATGATGAGTTTTATTTAGTGTCATACTCACAACATGGAATGCCTATTTAGCATATATACTTATCTTATGTTATGACATTAGAATGAGTTTTTTTGACATCTCTTAATTGCAGGATGGGTATTAAACATATAGCCTTAATCTTGACCAAAATTAATATGTTGCAAATGGTTTATGCAAATAATCTCTTGATGATTCAAAGCAATATGTTCTCATTACTATGTTATAAAAATGAATGCTTATCGATAATAATATTATTGTAAGTGGGATTACTTCTATTTATTAAGATATTAAGTAAGATGGATTAACATTCATCGTATATGGGCCATAATTTGGATTATAGAATCTACCATTAATGGTGTTATAGTGATTAGATATATGTTATGTTTCCTAAGAGGCTAGTAATTTAGATGTTTATAATAAAACTCTTGTTAATGCAAGTTGTATAAATTATCATTAATGCTTAAATGAGATTTAATAGTCATTGGTTATATTAGTTATGTGCATGCTTAAAATTAAATCTTATCTTTAACAATGAACTTCATGATATACCTTGTGTTATGACTATTAAGTTGTGAATAATCCATGTGTTGGTAAATAATAATGGAATGATGATGAGAATTAGTAGGATATGGTAACCTTTAAGTCAATACTTGTTTATATTATTAAATAATTTACTTTGGAAATGATTTACTTAATCATAATTTACATTAATAAACACATGAGTTAACACACAAGACTATTTAAATAACAAACTTTCATGGTCATATGCATTCTATTTGAATGGAATAAATACATATGTTTATTTAATAACATGGTAGGATAATAAAATAAAAATTAGGTGTGAGACCCATTTGGATGGCTCACAGGATTGTGATCCTATAGCATAACTAGCAGCCCTATAACATGAGGAGTAATTGATTTTCTAATTCTAAATGTAGGCTTTTTCAATAGGATAATCATATGTGTGAGGTCATTTTCCTTGAGTTATTTATTTTATAATTCATCTAATCTAATGAGAATAATTCTTTCTACATTAATATTTATCCTATGTTTGTATGGCCATCATCTTTAGTGAAATGAAGGCTTAATGTTCCTAAAGGACCTTAGATTATGATTGGTGATCTATGAGGGTAGGGCAAAGATTAGTCCCCCTTTGGGTGTTTTCCCAAAAGTTTTTGATCGTTTAGATTACACCATGTTAGATTTAGTAGGGGAGTAGAGATATCCATTTACTTATCTCACTAGGGATGAAACTTTATAAGCAAGTTAGTGATATGGACCCCTATGTTCAATCTTTCAAAAACTTTGTGCTTAGGTATTTCTCTTCTATCATATAATATTTTCTTGTAAATCATTTTTCTAACCAAAAATTCTTGGATGTGCTCAATTCCTTTCTGGTTGATTATAATATTATCCATTGGGATATTTGGTGCTCTTGTTTGGGTTGCATTAGTTATATGTAGTGGGAGTTTTGATGCCTCATTGTATACTTTGAAAGATAATTTTAAAGAATTTTTTTTGGGGGGGTTGTTTCAAATTCTCCTTATATAATAATTTCCATTACCAATAAGGAAATAAATTTCATTATGAACAAGCATAATACTATCATATTCTAGATTGGAACAAGTATACACTAAGCTTATATTCAATAGATCTTAAATGAACTATAGGATTTATAAGTACATAAACAATAGATGGTTTACATACAACTAAATGCACACAGTTCATACAAATAGAAATACAATTAAGTTTCAAGTTGAGTGGAACCCAAATAAAATGTTTCAAGAAAATAAATTTTACAAATTTATGTTGGGAATTCCATGGTATGATAATTTAATAAGCTCAGTCAATAAAAAAGGGGGAATGTTCATGTAGTCCAAAGAGATGAAAATCAACAAGCAAGCATGTCCCCAACATGCATTTATATAACATAAAATGAAGTATAATACCATAGTCAACTAATTCATTTTATTCATTGGAGTAATCTAAGACTTTTAATACTTTTAATTAAGCAAGTCCATATTAATTCATTTAAGACTTTTAACTAAATTCCATTATAGGCAGCCTTTGTAATAAACTAACCACTCAAAAAATTCTATTCATGTCTATGAAAGATTGTACATTAAATGAGATAAATAGATAAACTCAAAATTATTACTCATTCCATGAAACATTTACTATTAAATGAAAAAATGAAAGTAATATTTTAGATTTAATACATGTAATATACATACATTTATATACAACCAAGTATGTCTAAAATTTATTTTAGAGTAGAGGATTTTATTTATGTTTTTGTATGCATCAGCAGTTAGTGTAATTGAATAATCCATGCATAGTTGAAATAGATAATAAATATCCATGTTTTATACATATTTTAAAGATCACAAATTTATATGTAAACAAATTCAAAAGTATTTTTGAAATGCATCAATGATAATCATTATGCTAATTTACTTTATTAAACAAAATCTATATGATTCTACATCAATAAAACATATGTATATGTTTAAGTATCTATTAATCATATTAACTATCATGAGCACATGACCAAATAAAAATATTAACTTTGCATTAATACTATCAATAGAATGCTCTAAGTTATTTATCAAATATAATATGTATGTTTCTAAGTAACAATATATAATTGTCTAAGTAAATATTTTACTTATGATAACCAACAAGTAAATCTTATCTAATATCAAGATCATATAACTAAATAAAGAAACTAATATTGGATTGATAAAATCCAAGCTCACTCTAAGTTAGTAACAAACATGAAGTCTATATTAAATTAACAAGATCATTGGGACTAAATCAATAAAGTAATTCTAAGTTAATAATGTCAATAGAATATTTTAACAATAGGATGGAGAACTACCAATATGTCCAATAACTTAGCAAATAAATGAATTACCTTCAGTAACATAACAATTTCATCTTATTACCATATAAGCAATATTTAAGTCATCTATTCTTTTCCCTTATTCCATTAATAACACATGTTAGCATATTAACATAATTAACCAATATCAAAATATAATAGAATACTAACTATGTTCATAAATCAAATAACATTAAACATTAACAACTAAGTAAAGAATGTGTAATTAACATAATTAATTAATCACCAAATTACTTCACATGTTTGTGGGATCATCGAGCAAGGAATGATAAGTGACTAAATTAAACAAACCCTCCCAACCAACCCTATGAGATAAACCATCGATGGTGCTTACTACCCCAACCATCAACTAAATGGTATTTATGACAACTAGGGATGTGAAGGGAGTTCTAAGCAATTAGATTCTGAACCAATGGATATCTTGAAAAAATAATAAAACACAAAGAAAGACAACAATCACCATTTTAAGGTGAGATGGAAATGATCAAGCCATCATCATTATAAATTAAAAGTGGGGTTAACTATTTTTAGGATATCAAATGATATAGTAACGAATTAATAAATAAATCCATTTCTATAACGTTTGAGATAACCAACTTGGATCCTCATCTAAGTATGCAGTCAGCCTAAGTCATCTTAACTTTAAATTTATACCCAAAGTATATAACATACCAACTAAATACTTAGTTATTTAGGTATATTCTAGAAATGGTGACCCAATAATAATGTAGTCAAGATAAAAATCACAACATATAAATTGACATTTATACTTAACCAAGTCATGAATAAATAATCATAATAATCTAGATAAGCCATTCATTAAACTAAGGCACACAACATCCATAAATATTTAAACCAAAAATAATATAAAAACAATCTTTACAAAGCAATAAAACACTTATAGGTTCAAACTCAAACCCTTATATTCAAATAGATACATATGAAATTCTAACATTATTTATTTGACACCCTCAAAGTTTACAGTAGAATATAAACACTTAATATTCATTCCAAAACTCAATAGAGGTAAGTTAATAATCTTATGCAAGAATTTACTCAAAATGAAATACACAAAATTTACATAACACAACCACTTAAATGGCCTTTCAAGTAATACATAGAGACCATCAATGAATTCAAAGATCTATATACATACAAAATAAAAGGCTCAATTAAATAAACCATCATTATATATAAAACCGAGTCAAAGACATACTCCAAGAACCCACAACTATATGTATAAAATGTAGTCAAATAAATAAAACAAAAACCTAGTTGAAATCCTTGCTTCCAATAACCCATGCCATATATCTATTAATATAACTTAGTCAATGGATAAATAAGAAAACCCAGTTGATTTAAAAACATAACTCTTCATGTAATGCACACAAGTTGCCTTAACCATTTCTAAAATGAACCTAGTTTAATAACTTTCTCAAAGAAGCCGTTAGAATAATATGCAACTCAGACTCAATAGAATCGAAGAAACAAAACATAGTCATCAAACCTTTAAATAAAACACCAATCATTTCTAGAATTCAATAACCCTTTAAGTTAACCCCACTTTTATTTTTATGTTGTGATAATTTTATGTTGGATTGAGTTAACCCCACTTTTGATTTATAATGATGATGGCTTGGCCATTTCCATCTCACCTTAAAATGGTGATTGTTGTCTTTCATTGTGTTTTATTATTTTGTCAAGATATCCACTAGTTCAAAATCTATGCAGCATAATTAGGTTGTGATACTTTTATTTTTGACTGGGGTTAACTGCAGTCAAAAATAAAAGTATCAAAACCTAATTAAAACTAGTTAAGAGTTTGTTCCAAGAAACCAACAAAAAAATATAAAACTTAATCCTTTCATATAAACAATAGGAACTAATGAAAAACACAACTAAACTAATAAGGGCCAAGTCTCATTTTAACAACATACCAGCTTGAATAAATATTTAGGTGTGTGTGTGTGTGTGTGTGTGTGTGTGTGTGTGTGTGGATTTAAACATTAGGTGTCGATTAAAAAAAATAACCCAACCAAACAAAATATCCAACACATGCAATAAGACCACAAAACCTAGAACCCATCATTAAATAGAAGATTCAAAAACCCAACTAGGTGAATAAAATTCTAAAATCTATAGAGCTTTCTCAAAATGCACATAGTCAATAGTAAAGAATTTCAAGCCAATCTTACCAATAAATATAAAACTATACAAAATAGATTATATATATATATATATATATATATATATATATATATATATATATATAGCAAATTTACATGAAAAATATGAAAATTGATCCATATTGAGTTATGGAGAGGATTGGATACACATCTAGAAGTCCTAAGACTTCTCACTGCATATGCAACCTCCCTTTTTCCCAAGATTTTTCCATCTAAAGAATAAATAATTAGGCACATTCCAGAAATAGCTTACTCAAAAATGTAGAGAATGAAAAATCATAAAATCTATCAAAATAGAATGAATAAACCTTTAATTTACAATCCATGATAGTGAAAATCCAAACATGACCATGTTAGAAAAACTAGTCAAGCACCTTCACTATTTTATCCATTCTCTTTTCATCTTCTTAACCCCATCCAATCTTTCCATCCACCACCTAACTCTCCATGCCTTTCGTCTAATTCCCCATACCCATTCAATGCCCCCATTTAATGTGAGGAGAGATAAATCCTCCTACATTGACACTAACACTTCCCAACATAATCCCACCAAAATCTTCCAATTAATTCAATGATCATTAAAAGACCCTCTAGAATGGTCATTCCAAATAAAAATAAATAATAACATAATAAATTTAAATTAATAATAATAAACCTAATTAACATTAATGAACCAATTTAAAAAGTTAAACCTCTTTCAAAAGTTTATGCCATTGAACCATATAACATACCACCACCTTTTTAACAACAGTATAGGTAATGATTCAAGGGGCGGGGTCAAGGTTAGGTCTAGAGGTAGGTCTTAAAGAGTCTAAGTCTAAAAAAGTAAACAAGGTCCAAGTAGGTACATAAGGTTTTCATTAGAGGACCAAGAAAGTAGAGTTATTCATGGAGGCAAGAAGAGTTTATTGTGGGCCATAAATTGAGAATAACATAAGCAAAATGACTCCAAGTCAACATGTGACAATCAAACAAAGTGGTACAAAATAGTACATGAAAAAATGTGATAGTATTAATGTTGAGATAGTGACATTAAAATGAATAAATAAAGATGTTCAAGGATGAGAAATATAACTAAAAATCATGAATAACTATTGGACTTATCCAACTACTTAAAATTCACTTGGATACATGATGTACCACTACTAACATTAACCTATCTCATAATACTAAACTTACAACCATAAAAGGACATCAATACTACCTAATTAAATAATTAATAAATAATTATAAAACTATAATAAAATATCAAATACAATAATAATTTATAAAACCATGAAGTGTTGAAACAAAAATGCCAAGTCATCAATTGTGTAGTTCAAATACAACTACATCAAGTTCAATCATATAATCCAACTTAAGAAAGTAAAAATAGTAGTCAATTATACATCAACAATAATAACCATAATATTTTAAACAATATAATAGATTATAAAAAGGGAGGGTTATAACATCTTGCCCCCTTGAAAGGGAGTCATTCTGATGACTTAGTCACATTACCATGCATAATGTTTCCTAAGAAAATGTGCATGTTCCCAAGTAGTGATTCTTTTACTTAGTGGGTCCCATTACAACAAAAATTATTATGTCTCTATTCATAACTTAATGCTGTGATGGTCCATGATTATCACTAGTTCCAATTGGATCTTTTCCTCTATTGTGACCTATAAATGATTCTAATCCAAAACATGATATAAATCACACATATCTTCAAAGTAAAGAAACATGAAATAGATCATGAATCCTTGATATAAAAGGAGGAAGATCTAACAATAAATAATAAGAATAATATTCTATATAATGTTTAAGGGCCCAATAAAATGTGGAGCTAATTTGGAAGTTTTACCAAATTTTATAGAATGTTTTTGTGGTCTAACATGCAGAAAAACTTTGTCACCCACATTAAATTCATGTGGGGTTCTCTATTGATCAACATAACTCTTTTGACAATCTGATATTGCTTTCAAATTTTGTCTTTTTAATTCCATTTGTTTGTCATATTCTAGTAGAAAATTAGGCCCAATAATAGATCTATTTTCCAAGTTATCCCAGCCAAGAGAAGTTATGCACTTATGCACATATAGAACTTCAAAAGGATCCATCTTTATTATATAATGGTAAGAATTATTGTATGAAAATTCAACTAAATAGAGGCAATCTTCCTAGTTATTTTTCTAATCCATGATGTATATATTCAGTGTGTCCTTAACCACCTGGTTGAGCCTTCTACTTTGACCATCCATTTCTAGATGATATGAAGAAATAAAATTTAGCTATGTTCCAAAGATTAGAGTCAAAGTATGCCAAAATCTTGAAGTAAACAATTTTTCATGGTATAACATAATCACTTTAGGTATGCCATGAATTCTAATCACTTATTTCATAAAATATTTCTCAAACATAAAAACATCATCCATTAAATTTCTAATAATGAAGTGTCCAACTTTAGTGGCCTTATCAATTACCACAAGTATTGTATCATGATTGATTCATGATTTAGGCATCCCCACAATAAAAACAATTGAGATTAAATATACCTTTTCTCTTGGAATATCATGAGGGTACATCAACCCTCCTAAATGACAATGCTCATCTTTAACCCACTAGCATTTTAGGCATTTTACCACAAAATTAGCGACATCGTACTTCATTTTAAGCCAAAAATAGAGCCTTCTCAGCTCATGTATCATCTTTTTGACACCTATATGAGTGGAATAAGGTGTTATATGCACTTATTTTAACATAAAATTTATTAATTCACCCAAATAAAGTACATGATTTCTATTTTTATGCCTTACAAGGCCATTTGTTTCAATAAAAAAATCAACAAATCTCTTTGTTATAGGATCACCAACCAAAACTACTCTTACATCATGGTAGAATTCATCAACAAGATATTATCCCAAAATAACACTTATGAAATTTCCTTGTAAAACTAACAAGGCAAAAAGGTATGTGTGTCTACTCAATACATCTACCATATGATTCTCCTTGTCTTTGACATATGATATGCCCATGTCAAAATTGCTTAAAAACTCTAGCCACTTGAATTGGTGCACATTTAAATCATCTTGACATAAAAAGTACTCAAGGCTTTAGTGATTAGACTTTATCTTAAAAGGTTTTCCTAGTAGAAAATGTTTCCATTATTTAAGTGCGTGGACAATGGCAGCAATCTCCATATCACGCGTAGGATAATTATTTTCATGTTATTTAAGTATTCATGACTCATAATTTATAACCTTGCCATATTGAATTAATATTCCTTGATAGCCTTACTTAGAAGCATCAACCCAAACTTTGAAATTACCATTTGAGTTTGGAATGATAAGAATAGTTGTTGTTAACAACACGTTCATCTTGGTAAAAGCCTCCTCACATTGAGGTGTCCATACAAATTTCTTAATTTTGTATTAAAAAGAGGTAATAATATGTTTCATCTTGGTAAAATCCTCCTCACATTGAGGTGTCCATAAAAATTTATTACTTTTGTGCTACAAAGAGGTAATAAGATGGGCTATGCTAGTAAAGTTTTCAAAAAATCAATGGTAATAACTAGCCAAGTCCTTGAAGCTATGCACTTCATGCACATTTGTAGGAGTATGCCAATCTTATATGGATTTTATTTTCACTAGATCTATATAAATTCTATCCTTAAAAATAATGTGGCCGAAATAATGAATTTTAGATTCATAAAATGCACATTTGGAGAGTTTCCCATACATTTTATGTTATCTTCATATTTTCAAGACTAAATGAAGGTGTTGATCATGTTCAAACTCATTATTGGAATAAATGAGAATGTAATAAATAAAAACCAACAGAAACTTGTCTAAAAAATATTGAAACATGATGTTCATAAGATTCATGAAGGTTGTAGGAGCATTAGTTAGATCAAATGGTAGAACTATGAAATCATAATGTCCATATTGAGTTCTAAAAGTTGTTTTATGGATGTCCTCTTATTTGATTCTCAATTGATGGTATCTTGATCTCAAATAAATCTTGGAGAAGACTAAAACACCCTTTATTTGGTTAAATAGGTCATCTATCTATGGAAAAGGATATTAGTTCTTAAATTTTATCTTATTAAGCAAGTGATAATCAATAAAAAGCCTCAATGTACCATCTTTATTCTTAACAAAGACCATTAGAGCACCCCAAAGAGAGACACTTGGTCAGATGCTTCCACTATTTAAATGTTCTTATAGTTATACCTTTAATTCTTGTAGGTCATCCACATTCATTCAATAGGGAGTTTTAAATACAGGGTAGATCCAGACATTATATCAATGAAACAATCAAATTCACACTTAAGTGGAAAACCATGTAGCTTCTTAAGAAATACATCCATGAATTCATTCAAAATAGGAAAATTTACATAAAAAAGCTCCTTTTCCTTGGATATTTATTGTAGTTGGACTACGTAAATCTTGTATCCCTTCCTAACAACCCTATTTAGCTACAAGGCTAAAAGTGTTTTATGCCTTTTAGGGCCTTGAATGCCCTATAATTCTATAAGTTACCCAAGGTCATTAATGTACTGCACTCTTTTTTCCACAAAATCAAGCATGGATTGATGTTCATGAATCTAACCCATTATAAGAATGAGATCATAAGACCGCAAAGGTCTATAGAATAGATTCACTTTGGTCTTGAAGACACCAAAATCAAGTTTTTATTGTTCCAAAAATTTAAGAATAGGCACCTTATTGATGGTATCGAACTCAACCTCCCAACCTTCTCTTATCAAAATAGGTTTGATTTTACATTATTTAGTAGCAAAAGGAGATAAAATAATCAATTGTACCTAAATCAATTAAAATAGTTAAAAGAAACCCATTTATTATACCTTTGGTTTTAATTAGAGTGGCTTATAAGTTAGCATTCGAATTATTAACAATAACATATACCTTATGATTGGCTTTTTGTCTAAATTTTAATTTGGGACTATCTTTTTTATAGTGGTTATTACCACATTCCTAGCAAACAATAAGTCTAGAAGATGATACTATAATAGTATTAACACCCATGGTAAGTCCACATTGGTTGTTTTGATGTTGTTCCTTCTTAAAATAAATAGATTTAGATGATACACGAGACTTGAAATTTCTATTCTAATTAGAAAACTTGTTAAAATTATTATTACCACCAAAAAATATGTTGTTCTGATCTAATTTACTGGAAGTTCTTTTTCATGGGAGAAAGACTTTTAGCTGTAGATTGCTACTTATTTGACTTAAATTCCTATATTTCCTTTTGATAATACTTTTCTTTTTCTTCAATCATGTAGGTTGATTCAATCACTATTGCCAATGTCTATGGGTTTGTCATATTGATTTCATGTATCAATATTTCCTTTAGGCCAAGTTTTAACTTAGTAATTTTGGTTTCCTCATCATGCATGTAGTTTAAATAATACAATAAATTTAGGAATTTGTTCTCATACTCAATAACATACATTTGTTCCTACTTTAGAAGATAAAAATTAGTGTTTTTTTAATCCTTATAATTTGCATTTAGGTATCTTTTGTGAAATTGAGTCCAAAAACTAACTAAGAAATGTTCAATGGATGACATCCTTCAATGGCATAAAGGTGTTTCAACTACAATGTTGTGGGACCAACCAATCGATAGGCTACCACCCTTGCTTTCACATTTGATGGCATGTTGTGTAGGTTGAAATATTTTTATAAGTTTACTAGCCATGCATCATCTACATCATCTAATTCCTCACCTAAAAGAGTTAAGCATTTGAAGCTTCTTCAGCTCCTTTATGATTGGGTTAATTGTGGTCAAATGTAGTTCTTGAATCATAGGCCCTTTTACTTGTCCCATTTCCAATCTAGATACTTCCTCTTGGGACACCCCTTCAATATTATTAAACATTTATTCTTGGTTGTTAATATTTACTTTAAAATTGTTAAGGGCTATCAAAATTCCACTAAGGATATCCTCATGCTTATCAATTGGATTCCCACTAATTGCATCATCATTTGGGACCTTGATATTACTAGTAGCATTATTAATGGACAACTCTTCTTGGTTATGAATAGGGATGTGGCCACAACAATATTTTTCTAATTCTCTACCTCTATCCTTAGGTGGCTTACCATGAATTTTTCATCTTCTTGATCACATTCTATCCATCCTTAGAATTTTAAAGTGATAACTAATTGGATTATAGATTTAAAAAGAAAATATCCATTCCCAAAGTTCCCTAGAATACAAAATTACTTTAATAAAAAATAAAACAATCCCCAAAAAATTGGAATTATATATTAGAGTATGTTTTTGGATGTATGTTGGGCTACCTCACTTGATCATACAAACTATAATCATTTAGTTTACTCATATACATGTAACTGCAATTGAATTAGGTGAACTAAGGTAATTAGCTAGAGGTAACTACATACAAAGGATGTTATTTAGAAGTATGTTACCTTGATTGTTTTTTTATGGGGTTTGGGTCATATCAATGTATGAATGCATGGATAGGACCCGAGTGCCATATATGGCATTTGTTCTTCTACATAGGACCATTTTTAGGTCCTTAACCCTAGGTAAATACCTCACTCTCCTCAATGGATTTTAATTCTACTCAAGGATGGTTAAGTTCTTAGGATTAATTTAATTGGGAAGGATAAATCTAACATCCTATGTTATCATTTAGGTTAAAACAAGTTTATGTTAAGAGTATAGGTTAATTTATTGATATAATCTCATAATCAAACATGATTTAGGATAATTAAATTATAAACATCAACTATAAATTAATTAAATGCATATATATTTATGTTAAGTATGTAATAAAAATTACTATTTCATAAAATAAAACACAACAAGAACAAATTTAAACTCAAGGCCTCATAGGCATCTATTAGTGCTAATGGCTGAAGTTGTAATCACCTCATGGCCTAGAGGTCATCAAACCATTACCTTATTAGTTCATGTAACACTCAATTAATAAGCATGAATTATATTATTAGAATAAATTAATAGTGATAAAGTTATTGTCAATGTCATCATTCATCAAATAACCTTCATGGGCTGCCTATAATTGAATCCATGTTACAATTTTATATTGGCATAGCCAATGCGATACAATAAGACAAAAAAAATTAAAATATAATATAGCCAAGAGTATCCATTCAATTAATCATTAATCATCTAATCATTTATGAATTTGAAGGCAAGAACATATATATATATATATATATATATATATATATATATATATATATATATATATATATATATATATATATATACACACACATACATACATACATACATACATATATATATATATATATATATATATATATATATATATATATATATACATACATATATATATATACATATACATATATATATATATATATATATATATATATATATATATATATATATACATATATATATATATACATATATATATATATATATATATATATATATATATATATATGTACACACACACACACACACACACACACACACACATATCTATGTGTGTGTGTGTATTCTAGTATTTTTAGTCATTCTTTAACTTATAATTTACTTAAACCACTATCACCTTAAACATTCATAGAAAAGGGAGTTTATTAAAGGAGTAATTCTTCTTATTTAATAATTTCCTTTACCATATAAATGAATATATTTCATTATGAACAATCATAATAATTATCATATTCTATATTTAAATAAGTATACACTAAGATTAAATTTAATATATATTAAATGAACTAGATGATTTGTAAATACATAAGAAATAGATGATTTCCATATAACTAAATACGTAAAAATCATACAAAAAAAAGTTCAGTCCAGTTTCAAGTTCAATGGAACCCAAATAAAATGTTCCACTCAAGGAACTTTTACACATTTATGTTGGGCATTCCATGGTATAGAAATGCAACAAGTTGAGACAATAGAAAAAGGGGGGAAAGCTCATGCAGTCCAAAGAGATGAAAATCAACAAGTAGACATGTCTCTAACATGAATTTATATAACATAAAATGAAGTAGAATATCATAATTAGCTAATTCATTTTATTCATTGGAGTAATCTAACATAGTTTCAAAATCAAGTATATATTAATTAATTTAAGACTTTCAACTTAATTACATTACATGAAACCTTTATAATAAACTAACCCATTCAAAAAATTCTATTCATATCTATGAAACATCTTACATTAAATGAGAAAAATATATTAACTCAAAATTATTACCCATTTCATGAGATGTTTACTATTAATTGAAAGAATGAAAGTAATACTTTTTAGATTTAATACATGTAATATACATACCTTTATACATAAATAGGTATGTCTAAAATGTATTTTAGAGGAGAAGATTTTATTTATGTTTATGTATGTACCAGTAACTAGTGTAATTGAATAATCCATGCATAGTTGAAACAACTAATAAATCTCCATGTTCTATACATATTTTAATGATTAAAACATAATATGTAAAAAAATTCACAAGTATCTATTGAAATGCATCAATGATAATCTTTATGATAATTTAACTTATTAAATAAAGTTTGTATGTTTCTACATCAATAAAACATATGTATATCTATGAGTATTTATTACACATATTAACTATCATGAGCACATGACCAAATAAAAAGATTACTTTTGCATTAATACTATCAATAGAATGCTGTAATTTACTTATCATATATAATTAATATACTTCTAATTAACATTATGTAATTATCTAAGTAAATATTTTATTTATGATAACTAATAAGTAAAGCTGATCTAATATCATGATCATATAACTAAATCAAGAAACCAATATTGTATTGATAAAATACAAGGTCACTCTAAGTTATTAACAAACATTAATTTTATATTAAATTAACAAGATCATGGGACTAAAGCAATAGAGTAATTATGTGTTAATAATGTTAACATAATATTTTGGCAATGGGAAGGAGAACTACCTATACGTCCAATAACTTAGAAAATAAATGAATCACCTTCATCAATATAACAATTTAAGTTTCTTACCATATAAGAAATATTTTATTTTTCCATTCTTTTCCCATGTTATGTTAACAACACAGGTTAGCATATTAACATAAGTAACCAGTATTAAAACATGATAGAATACTAGTTATTTTCATAAACCAAATAACATTAAACATTAATAACTAAGTAAATAATGTGTAATTAACTTAATTAACTCATCACCAACTTACTTCAAGTTTTCATGAGATCATCAATCAAGGAACAACAAATTATTGAATTGGACAAACCCTCCCAACCAATCATATGAGCCCAACCATCAATGGCCCTTACCACCCCAACCATCAACTAGATGGTGGTTGAGGCAACTAGGGATGTGAAGGACATTCTAAGTAATTAGATTCTAAACTAGTGGACATCTTGATAAAATAATATAACACAATGAAAGAAAACAATCACCATTATGAAGTGAGATGAAAATAACCAACCCATCACTAATATAAATTAGAAGTGTGTTTAACTATTTGTAGGCTACCGAATGATATAATAATAGATTAACAACAAATCCATATTTATAGATTTTTATATAACTAACTTGAATCCCTATCCAAGTATGCAGTCATCATAAGTCATCCTAGCTACAAATTTATACCCTAGGTATACAACATACCAAATAAATACTTAGTTGTTTAGGTCTGGTCTAGAAATGGTGACCCAACAATAATGTAGTCAAAATAAAAAGCATGACATATAAATTAAAATTTATACTTAACCAATTCATGAACAAATAATCATAATAATCCAAATAATCCGTTCATTAAACTTAGGGATACAACATCCATAAATATTTAAACCAAAAATAATATAAAAAAAAAATTCTATAAAAAAAATACTTACAGGTTTGAACTCAAACCCTTGTATTCAAATATATACATATAAAATTCCAATATACTTCATTCAACACTCTCAAATTTTCCAGTAGAATATAAACACTTAATATTCATGCCAAAACTCTATAAAGGTAAGTTAATAATCTTATGCAAGAATTTTCTCAAAATGAAATACATAGAAATTTCACAACACAATCAGTTATACATAACTTTCAAATAATACACAAAGGACATAAATGAATTCAAATCTCTATATACATGTAAAATAATAGGCTCAATTAAATAAATCATCTTTTGTATATAAAACCCAATCAAATACATGTTCTAAGAACCCATAGCTATATATAAAATGCAATGAATGAAATAACACAAAAACCCAATTGAAATTCTTGCTTCTAATAACCCATGTCATAAATGTATTAATATAACTTAGTCAATGAGTAAATAATAAAAACCCAGTCGATTCAAGAGCATAACTCTTCATGAAACTCATACAGGTTACCTTGACTGTTTCCAAATTGAACCTAGCTTAATAACATTCTTAAAGAAGTCTTTAGAATATTATGCAACTCAACCTTAGATAGAATCCAAGAAACAAAACATAGTCATAAAACCCTTAGCATTTCTAGAATTCAATAACCCTTTATATATATATATATATATATATATTTCTTTTTGGTTTTTATCACAAACTATTAACTAGTATTAGTTGGGTCATGATACTTTGTTATCAACTATATATATATATAGTTGATAACAAAAGTATCATGACCCAACTAATACTAGTTAAGAGTTTGTGATAAAAACCAAAAAGAAAAATATAAAGCTTAATCCTTTCATATAAACAAAAAGCACCAAAAAAAACATAGCCAAACTAACAAGGGCCAAGTCCTATTTTAACAACATACCATCTTAAATAAACACAAGAATATAAATGTGTGTGTGTGTGTGTGTGTGTGTGTGTGTGTGTGTGTGTGTGTGTGTGTGTGTGTGTGTGTGTGTGTGTGTGTGTGTGTGTGTGTGTGTGTGTGTGTGTGTGTGTGTGTGTGTGTGTGTGTGTGTGTGTTGGTGTGTATATTTAAACATTTGGTGTAGGGTTTAAAAAAGGACCCAACCAAAAAAAATATCCAATGCACGCACTAAGACCATGAAACTAAGAACCCACCATTAAATATCAAAGTAAAAACCCCAACTAGGTGAACAGAATTAAAAAACGCATAGAGATTTCTCAAAACACACATAATCATCAGTAAAACATTTCAAGACAAGATTTGAAAATATATATAACTTTAAAAATTAGAGGGCCAAGTCCTATTTTAACAACATACCATCTTGAATAAACACAAGAATATAAATGTTTGTGTGTGTGTGTGTGTGTGTGTGTGTGTGTGTGTGTGTGTGTCTGTGTGGGTGGGTGTGTATATTTAAACATTTGGTGTAGGGTTTAAAAAAGGACCCAACCAAAAAAAATATCCAATGCATGTAATAAAACCATGAAACTAAGAACCCACCATTAAATATCAAAGTAAAGACCCCAACTAGGTGAATAGAATTTAAAAACCCATAGAGCTTTGTCAAAACACACATAATCATCAGTAAAACATTTCAAGACAAGATTTGAAAAAATATATAACTTTAAAAATTAGATTTTATATGTGTGTGTGTGTGTGTGTGTGTGTGTGTATATATATATATATATATATATATATATATATATATATATATATATACATGTAAAATATGAAAATCAATTCATATCAAGTTATGGCAAGGACTGGATATGCATTCGGAAGTCCTAAGACTTATGGCTACATATATAGCCTCCTTTTTCCCAAGATTTTTCCATCTAAATAAAAAATAACCAAACACATTCCAAAAATAGCTTACCCAAAAATATAGAGGAAAAATCATAAAATCTAGCAAGATAGAATGAATAAACCTTGAATTTCCAAGCTGTGGTGGTGAAAATCCAAACATGCCTATGTTAAAAAAACCAATCGAGCACCTCCAATATTTTCTCCATTATCTATCCATATTCATAACCCTATCTAATATTTCCATCCACCACCTAACTCTTCATTCCTTCCATCCAATTCCCCATACCCATTCAATGTCCACTTTCAATGTGAGGAGAGGAAAATCCTCCTACATTGACACCAATGCTTCCCAATGTAATCTTGCCAAAATCTCCCAATCAATGCAATGGTCAATAAATGACCTTCTAAAATGGTCAATACAAATAACAATAAATAATAACATAATCGACCAAAATTAAAAACAATAAACCCAATTAATAGTAATAAACCAATTCAACAACTTAAACCTCATTAAAAAGTTTATGCCACCAAACCATATAACATGCCACCACCATTTTAACAATAATCTAGGTAATGGTTCAAGGGGTGGGGTGTCAAGGTTAGGTTTAGGTATGTTTTAGAGAGTCTAATTCTAAGCAAGTAAATAAGGTCCAAGCAGGCATGAAAGTTTCACATGGGAAGACCAAGCAAATAGAGTTATTTTCAAAGGTGAGAGGATTTTGTTGTAGGTTGCAAAGTAATAATAATGAAATAAAAATAACTCCAAGTCAACAAGTGAAAATCAAACATAACATTATAAAATAGTACATAAATTAAATTCAACAAGTACTAATGTTGAGAAAACAACATAATAATTAATAAGTCAAGATGTTCAATGATGGGGAATATAAATTAAAATCATGAATACCTATCAGACTTGTCTAACTATTTAGAATTCACTCTAGTACTTAATGTACCACTTTCAACATCAACCTAGCTCATAAGATGGTACCAACAACTAGAAAAGTACATTAGTAGTAATTGATTGAATAATCAATAAATAATTATAAAACTATAATAAAATATCAACTACAATAATAATCTATAAAATGATCAAGTTTTAAAATTAACATGCCAAGTCATAAATCATGTGGTCCAAATACCACTGGATTAAGTCCAACCATATAATCTAACTTAAGCAAGGAAAAATAATAGTCAGTTATACATCAACAAAAAGAATCATAATGTTTTAAATACTATAATATATTATAAAAAGGTGGGATCATAAGATATAGTATATTAAGAATATTATCAATTAAGAATCCAATATTCCTACTTTTTTACAATGAGCATATTCCATTATACACCACATAACAATATTATGAGCATGGAACAAGAGGTGCTCATATTATGCCCAATCTACACAGTTCTAGTATTTTAGGAAAATTATCAATTAGGAATCCAATATTTCTATCTTGTGTAGAATGAGAATGTTCCCATTCTAGACAAGATAAGACTATTGGATTCTTAATTTATAATGTTCTTCATTTATCTAGAATGTGAATGTGCCTATTTTACATAAGATAATAATATTATGAGAATTTAAGAATAAGTAATCATATTATGACCCATTTTACATATGTCTCATATATTAATAATATTATCAATTAAGAATCTAATATTTTTATCATGTGTATAATGGGCACATGCAAACTCTACATAAACTAAGACTATTGTACTATTAATTAATAGTGTTCTTATCTTTTTTTAAATGTGTATATGCCCATTATTAATATACCAGACTTGAATATAATGGGGCATAATATTAGTATTTATTTTTCAATAATAACAATATTTTTATCTTATGTAGAATGGGTGCATACCAATTTTTTAAAATATAATAACACTATTATTTTAGAATCTAGTAGTCTTTGCTTGTGTAGAATAAGCATGTTCCCATTCTACACATGATAAAAATATTATGAGCATTCAGAAAGAAGTGATCATATTATGCCCTATTATACACATCTCTAGTATATTAAGAATATTATTAATTAATAATTCAATATTTCTATAGTGTGTATAATAGGCACATGCCCATTATACGATATTGTCTTTTTTTTTAAATGTACATATGCTCATTCTACATAAAATAACAATATTATGAGCATTGATAAATAATTACTCATTTTATACCCCATTATACATAGATATAATATGTTAATAATGGCCACATGCCCATTCAAAAATATATATAGAATATTATAGATTAAGAATGTCATAGTCTTAACTTGTGTATAATGGGCACATTCTACTCACGATAAAAATATAATGAGAATCAAGTAAGAATTGCTCATATTATTCCATTTTCTAAACAATTTAGTATATTGATACTAATATTAGGTAATAATCTAATATTTTTATCATGTGTGAAATGGGCACATGCCCATTATACACAAGTTAAGACTATTAGATTATTTATTGATAATGTTTTTACCTTTTTCTAAATGGGCGTGTGCCTATTCTACACAAGATTACTATATTATGAGTATTTATTAATAAATTCTCATGTTATTCCCCATTATATATAGGTCTAGTATATTTTATCAAGAATATTCCCATTCTATAAAATTCTTGAATCCAATCAACTAATAATCCAATAGTATTAACTTGTGTAGATTGGGTATGTTCCTGTTCTATACATGATAACAATATTATGGGTATAAATCAAGAAGTGATCATATAATGCCTATTATATTTATGTATAGTTTATTAATAATATTATCAATAAAAAATACAATCTTCTTATATTATGTATATTGGGCATGTATCCATTCTACATAAGCTACGATTATTGAATTTTTAATTGATAATGTTCTTATCTTTTTTAGAATTTACATCTGCCCATTCTAAAAAATATAATAACATTATCAATTAAAATAACAATATTCTTAACTTGTGTATAATGGGCACACATTTTAGATAACAATATTATGATAATTAAGCAATAAGTGCTCAAATTATGCCCTTTCAACATAGGTCTAGTGTATTAGAATATTATTAATTACAACCCCAATATTTTTAAATTTTGTAGAATTGGAATGTGACCATTATTAAAAAGCTAATACTATTGAATTTTTTTATTGATAATGTTCTTATTTTTTTAGAATCGGCATGTACCCATTCTATGGAAGATAAAAATATTATTAGCAGTGAGTAATAAACACTCATATTATTCCCCATTCTACATGTTGGAAATATTATTCATTAGAATATTGAGTAAAAAAGGTAAATTGATATGATGCCTATGATCATGTCATATCATACACCAACCATAGATATCATTCATTTTATTTATTGTACTTCATGGTATCTCATAGAAAGAAACAATAATTGATAGTGACAAATAAAATGTGTCTATTGATCTTTTCTATTATATTTAATCTTAACAATGAATTATAAGTCTGTATCCTAACTTAAGAATATATTCTCATATATACACATATATTAAATACTTATGAAGTGATACAAATTGAAAGCTACATCATTGTTGGTGTTTTATTTAGTTATGCTTAGTTTAGGAAATATGTTAGATTAATGCAATAAGGATACACTTTTTATGACATTGTTGGTGATGGATAGGAAGGATAAATAGAGGATACCATAATTAAATAACTTTAAAAAATGTTATAACAAGGATTAGTGATAAAATTTATACATAATGCTGATAAGAGGAAATAGAGAAACAAGATAAAAAATAAAGTAAGTAAAAATAAAGAAGAGGAAGAAAGTGTAAAGTAGAGAGAAAGAAAGAAATAATAGAAGAAAGAAAGAGGAGAAGAAAATAAAAATAATAAAAATAACATAAAATAATAATACTAGGTAGAAGAAAAGTGGAATATTAGTACATACAATGAAGAAGTAATGTGAAGAATAGAAGAAAAAGAAAAGATAGTATTAGAAAAGAAAAAAATATATCAGAAGATGGAAAAATAGAGATTAGAAAGAGTGGAGAGAATGAGATGACATGGTTTAAAAATTGAAAATACAAAGGTGAAATCAATTTGATTTTTGTATAAAATGGAGACAAAAATTATGAAGGAAAAGAAAATACAAAATAATCAGAGACAACACAGAATTTATAATCATGTAAACCAATTAGAGATAACTTATAAAATGGTAAACCAATGCATCTATTAAATTAATGATGGAATTTTTTTTTGAAAATAATCATGTTTTCTCATTAAAAAACTTTTATTAATGTTATAATGTAAATTCCCAATGATATGGGTTTAAGCCATGGCACACTTTTCTCTTTTTGGCTAATCCTATCACATATTTATGTTTTCACTATAATTTCCATCCCATATAGTAGTAATGTCCATATTGGACAAGTGTCATACATGTTCCATCACTCAAGGACAAATGGACTATGATTTGGGGGTGAAAATTACTAAGAATGTTGCATGATGTAAATAAGTGTTACAAGTGTGGAGAATTTCATGACAAGATGCTACAAGCACCCAATCATGTAATCAAGAAAATATAATAATTATTGGTAGTCTATGAAATTTTGAAAAGGATAAATTAAATGAATAAAAAATCAACAATTATTTTAGTTATACCTCACACAACACATAATCTAAAGCCCTATGTTTTTCCCAAAATAGGCATATATCACCTTTACTATGAGAAAGATACTCAAGTGAGATGAGAGGTAATGTTCTCATAAGATAACCCATAGAAATTAGGTTGTTAAAAATAAGGAAAGTTTCCAACATTTTTTGTATTGTAGGTTGGTTTTGTTATTTTGATAAGTTAACAGGGTTTCATGATGTGATTTCCCAAGAGTGTATAAAAACATTTGTGGATGATGTAACCACTATCAAATTACTATGATTGGAGGTCACTAAATAGTTTATATAATAGGTAATTAGTCTACCTTGTATATGTAAGCTTTGGTAGAGTAATCCCAATGATCCTATAGCTAGGGATATTTTTTCAAATAAGGAGATTAGTTGGAGTCCTTCAACAAAGTGCACTTCATTTTTTATTACCCCAGATTTAGGAAGAAATTACCCTATAAATTTTTAATTACTTAAGATGTGAGGGAATTTTTTTTAATTTTGTATGTAGTTAAATTAAAGATCCTTAATCATCTTAGACATGGAATAAGGGTGAATTCACAAATATTTCAATTAAACATGTTGATAAGGATGGTAAAGGAGTACCATAAGGGGAAGATGACATCTCCATCCCATCACTGCTTAATTCAATTGATTATAAAATTATGTTTAAGGGATCAAATACCTAACCTAGATTGGGACAATTTCTTGAAAATGTAACAACTTCTAGAAGAATAATAATAGGATGTAGTTTCTGAAGAACAAGGAATAGATGTTTAGGAACATGAAATAGATATATGAGAAAAAGAATATCATTTGGAAAAATAGAATATCAAGGAACCTGAGAGATGAAGAAGAAGGAATTTAATAATAGTAACTCATTATTCTTCATTATATTAGAATAGAGGCAAGAAGAGGATTTAAGAAACCCCCTCTAAATCAAAATCTAGGAAGAAGCCAAATGGTCTAACTCCACTTGTTCCTAAAAGACACTATCAAAGTCTTATGTATAGAATAAATAGACATCACACTCCAATAACCCATGTTTTTGATAAAATAGAGAATGGATAATATTATGATAAAGAGGATCAACTAAGTGTAGAGGAAATTTAGACTACTAAAAATTTTAATGAAGGAAACTCTGCTTCATCGAGATCTAGGATTCCATCCTTTGGAGAGATAAAACATTTGACTACTTCACCAAATGTAGCTGAAAAAGAGGTGGAATTGGAGGAATAATAATATAATGTGGTAGAATAAGAATTATTAATGCTATAAAAATAAAATAATGATCCTCCTAGGTAGGAATAAAATCATAAATTAATGGAATCCCTAAGGGAAATTGAAGCCCTTAGGGCACATATGGAGGAAGTTAGGAAAAGAAATAATGGGATAGATATAATATATAGTATGGTATAAGTGGAGATTGAATATTTTCAAGATTTCATAGGTCATTATTTAATATAATAGTATATTATGGCTTCAAGGCACATGGAAAAGACTTTATCACCCACTTCTACTTAGACTGAAGAACTTAGCCATGAAGAATTATTTATGTAAAGGGATGTCAAGATACAAACCATGTAGATTCAATGGCATATTTAATTTTTTAAAATTAAGATATGAAAACAAATATTTAAATAAAAATTCCAAAGAGGTTGAGTCATAAATTTTATATTTGAAAGAAAATTTAGAATATATAACTTAGTTGACATTATAACTAATGAATTTTAGACCTCATATAAGAGTGTATGTTGTCTACCTTGAGGAGTAGTGGTTAAAATTTTAGTTCATGAGACTATATTGTGACATGCCAAAAATAGTAAGTGACTCATGCTTTCTTTGAAATATATAATATTAGCACTCCTAAATATAAAAATCAATTATGTGAATGTTATATACACAACTATGATGTTC
This sequence comes from Torreya grandis, assembly GCA_037957365.1. Lineage (NCBI taxonomy): Eukaryota > Viridiplantae > Streptophyta > Pinopsida > Cupressales > Taxaceae > Torreya > Torreya grandis. The sequence goes on from JARHVA010007215.1 coordinate 358,895, forward strand.
CACATGAACAAGAATAAAATCCAAACCTATATTTGGGAAATATACTTATGCGATATTTCTCTTCTTAACTTTCCAATGAGAAAATAAGAGGTGTGGAATTAGTTGAGTATCATGAGAAAAAGAAAGAAAATGGAGGTAACTGCATAGAATCAGATTGAATTACATTAATGAATAAAATGGAGGTAACTACAAAAACTAGGATGGAACAAATAAAAGCCTAGAATTAATACTTGGTCTTGATCATAGGAATATTTCAATAAATATACAATGTTTGTTTATTTATATGGCATGATCTTACCCATGAATTTAAAATTAAGGAGCCATTATCAAGGTATAATTTTAGGGTAGATCTCAAAAGAGTCACCAAATATATTAATGTGGCAAAAAGGAAGACATTGAGTTGGATTTCCATAACATATCAACCTCCCATTTTATGGTTTTCCATTCATAATTTGAGGGAAAGAGATAAATTCAATGAAATAACTAAATATAAGACATAGAATAGGATTCAAAGGCAATTTTGGATTTTATACAAAATATGGGATGGGTACAACATAACCATATGACCTATGAGTACTATACTCCCATGTAAATAGGTTTAGGTTACTCAAGGACTAACAAAAATTTTAGTTGGGGGTGTGATGAGTTGATAAACCATATTTAAAACTACTCTTTAAAACCTATTTTTATAATTCCATCCTACCATTAATAAGTGTATAAAGTTACCTTTTCTATAGATTTCCTATCAAATAATACTAATGAATATGATGTATATATCTTTGTGTTTTGTGTTTTTGAAAATTGTTATTTTTGAATGAATATTGCATCATGTAATTTTTTTTTGGTTTTACTACTCATTCAGTGTATTTAGATATAGGAAAAATCATGAGTTGTAGGGATCAGTATCCAACCCATAGTAATTAGGTGGCCAATTAGAGAGAACTTAAAATATGGTAGTCAAATGCATATTAAGATAATTATGGTAGTTTTTTCAAAAATAACCATGACTTTTCATTAAAATATTTTAATAATGTAATAATTCATACTCATGTACATTCCTAATGTAATGGTTTTAACCAATGGAAAAGTTTCCCTTTTTATCTAATCATGTCACAACATACTTTTTAGTATAATTTATATCCGATCTATTTATCATCTCCATCCCACATAAATGGCATGTCACTAAGTGTGTGTAAAATGTCATGACAAACAATATGGGCACTCAATCATGTAATCAAGGAAATGTAATAATTATTAATAGACAATTGGGGAATATTAGGACATACAAAGAATTAGTAATATGAAGAATTATAGGATTTTTCATTTTAGTTGTATGGAATATGAGATAAACTTTAAGTATGGGAGTGATGTTGATAGAATTATTTATTTTAACATTATGCACAAAATGTAAACCACAAAAGATATCAATAAAACCATGAAATATAACAACATGCATCATTTATGATATTGATTTTACTTTATGACATCTCACAAAAAGGAACACAAATGGATAGTCACAAAGAAAAGATGCATCTAATGATACTTTTTATTGTATTTAATCTTAACATCAAACTATTATTTCACAATTTTATGTAATTTTCATGTTAACACTAATAATAACTATTATCTAATATGTATAGTTGAATCTACTGAAAAGGAAAAGTAGAAACAACTAGAAAATGAAAATATAATATAGGTAGAACTTGGAACCCCCTTCCACAACAACTCACTCCACCATCATCCAACCTCACCAATTCGACACCTTATCTACATCCACATCCACTTCACCTATGTAATTCATAGCTCCCTATTTTAAGGATAAAGGAAAACTATGGAAGATTTCAGTCATAACATGGCATCAAACATCTACAAACATACTTTGTGGTATCATTAATTTTTCATAGCATCATACATCTTTAGAAGATAAAAATACTAATGAGGAAAAGAAAATTATTTTTACACTTTGAATGTAATATTGTATTTAGTTTTATTAGTGAATATAAAGTAGAATAAATCCATTATTTCATATTCATATCATGATCATGGACTTGAGCTAAAGGAAATTGAAAAAACTTACAATCATACTGTAACATTAAACAATCATTTATTGAAACATCAATCATAATTTGTCATATCTCAAAGAAAAAGATATAATTTTATGGTGACAATGAAAATATGTGTCCATTGATAATTTGTATTGTATTTATTATTATAAATATTCTATATGGATATCATCCAAAATCCTAATATCATATAGTATTCTAAATTTGATACATGTAAGATTATATAATATATTTGATTTAGATCTCATAAGAGTCTAAGTTCAATTTACAAAAACCTAAAGTCACATTGTGTCATTGGACATCTATAGACATACTTTGTGGTATCTTAATTTACTTATGATTTCCCATGAAATGTAACACATAAGAATAGTCATGAAAAATAGATGAGTGTTTTGACACTTTGTATGTAATATTGTATTTAGTTCTAGTAGTGAATTGAAGGGATAATAGATCCATCCATCTATATTCATATCATGATCATGTAAGTCTTGAGTTATATATAAAACTTATATTTGAGATGTAAGACTTAGGTTTATTCCAAATTATCCAATAAACATTAGAAGAACCATGTACATTAAGTTTGGATCTCATTATAATCTAAATAAATGTAATGCACATTTCTATTATTGATTTCATAAATTAGAAGTGAAAATAATAATTATATTTAAAGAAAATGTAACATAAATACCTATATATATATATATATATATATATATATATATTGGTTTTAAAAAGATAAAACTTAAAAATAATTTGTTAAATATCAATTAATAATTCTATATTTCATTGCATCCATATTAAAATATATAAGCCAACATAATTTCAGACCTTTTAATATGGGATGTAATTTAAAGTATTGATGATCTTAAAAAATATTATTATAGAGACCACTTACAAGAATCCAAATATTATGGATATCTTAGTATATATTATGACTTGCCTTAGGTATATCAAATGACAAAATACTTATACTCATTGACATTGTTAAAATATCTGAGAAGGCTTAAACACTAAACTAGACTAAGAGTATGACTACTGCAAAAATATTGAACAATGAAGATGAAAATAGTTAAATGAAATAAAAATAAACCTATGCATAATCCCCAATATGCATTAATTATGGGCTTACTTAGGTAGATAAAATTCACTTGATATAATTATTCCTTCGTATCAACCTTAATCTTCGACTCTAATCTTTGATGCTTTAAATCTCAACAACCTTATAATTTTTGGTATTAATAATGTTTATAGAATTATATCTATGGAAAATCTTGAAATACAAAGCTTGAATAATGAAATATATTGAGAGTATTGCTTCCACAAAAATATTTAAAAATGAATATGTAAAAATTCAAATGAAATAAAAAACCACCAGTGCCCAATTCCCAATATACATTAATTACATTTTATTTTTATGTTTTGTCTCTTCTAATTTTTTTTTCTTCATATCATTGTTGGATATTCTTTCCCACTCATTCTTTAACTAGTGAAATTTCAAAATTAAAAAAATTAATTCCTTTTTTTGTCATATCACACATTTAAGCTTGTATAATCACTATTTAAAACTTATAGATGGAACAAGATATAGGTGTAGTATACCCATCTCAAAAATATTTTTAAAATGTTAGTTTTGGTTGTAATTGATTTTAGAAGCTAAAAAATATTATATTTTAACACTATCCTCATTTAATTAATGAATTTATGGCCAATAAAAGTTATACAGGCCTCCCTTATCTCCCCAATCTACCATCCCATCTATATGTAAGGTAGATAGTGTGTGTATGCTAGAATGATCCACTTGTCCATCACATTTTAAAAATGGTGTAATATAATGTCATTAATAACACCCACCCCATAATATTATCTCCTTATTTTTAACTGATAAATAGATAAAAAATATATAAGTTATTTAAATTATATTTTTAGGGTTTATTGATTTATGATGTTATGAAAAAAGATTAGAGAATTTATGTTTGAAATTATATTTTTCCTATTGATATGAATAGAATGTTTATGAAATGACACAGTTTATAGGACTAAAGGATTTTGATCAATTTTTTTATGTATGAATAAAATTTTAATATATATTAATTATGTTATACTTATTTATTTCCCATTTTGCATCTTTTGTGATAGATTTTTTTTTGGAATTTTAGTCTTTTAATTTAAGAATGTGAAAATTTGTGATTATTTTGTAAATTTTTGTAGGTGTTATAAATTTTTTTAAATAAATGTATTTTTTTTTAAATTAAATTAATCCAATTTAATATTTCTAAGTATTTATATTAATCTTTTTAAACCCATACTTTGATAGTCTAATACATCTTAGTTTGCACTTTCTTAGAGATTTAAATTGCAAAAGTTTATTTTTATAACATTAATATATATGGACAACAAGTACTAAAACTACATCACAACACTTGTTTAAATATGATTTTTCATAACATTTTAAGGTAAATTTTGAATGTATGATGGCCATTTTTTAAAAAAAGCTATGGTTACCCATCAAATTTAACTCTTACTAATACACGGAAGTTGGGACTAAATTTGATAGTCAACCCTACCTATCTTGAATTTTTTATGACTATTATTTGTTCAAAATTTGATAGTATAAAGAATAAACATTAGATAATATTTATATATTTATTATAGTATTAATTTTTACTATTCTAAGCATGATATGTGGAATTAATGTATTTTTAAATATGCCATGAATACTAATCAATATCAATGTATTATTTATTTTTGTGCTTAATAAATACATATATGACTTCTAATTAAAAAAATAAACTATTATTTTAATGTAACTATCATTATTTTAATGGTAAACAAGGATGGATTGATATTATGGAATAGGGATGCCATTATCATATCTTATAAATTAGATAGTCAAAATTACAAAGGAGCTGAAGGAAACATAGTGATTTGAATACTCATTTTTGAAAATATTTTGATTTAAATTGGAAATTAAATTTTATTTAAAATTATTTTAATAATCATTTTTTTACATGTCCATTATATAAAATTTTAAGTGTCATATGGTATAACAGCACAATATCACAAATAAATTGAAATTGTAATTTATCAATTTGTTCTACATGATGCATCTTATGATTTGAATACATGACATTAAGAGATGTGGCATCATTGAGTAGAGTTGCATTGTCACAAAAAAAAATCATCCTTTACCCCTCTCAATTTTTGAACCCAAAAAAGTGTGAGATTAAAACATGTGGCATCATTGCATTGTTGTATATTTTTGTTCTCATTGTTACCCTTTTCAAAACATGTGAACAAGAAAAAGTGAAAAATAAATACACGTGAAATTATCAAAAAAGTGATGTTATCACATAATTTTATTCTTTAGAGCTTTTAACTATATTCTTAATTGATAAAATTATTATAGATCTATGTATAATTGGTATATGCTTATTATACATGGGTTTCATAAATGTAGGGGTTAAGGAAGATCAGGTATAAAAACTTATTTTCATATTAACAAGGAATATTTATGATATGATATCCTCTATTTTCTTCATTATATATTTTATCAATTCACCATGCTTAATTATACCTTGATTTAGACTTTAAAATGTAATAAATTGAGAAAACAAGGATTATAGGCCTAATATTAAGGTTTGCAGGCTGAGATACCTAAATATCTTTCCCTCTAGATGGAAAAATATATAAAACCACTTTCAAAACTTAACATGCATCCTAACACTCCTCTCCACCAATTTTCATGAGTTTTGACTGGTTCATTTTTTATTTAGAGTGATTTTAGTGCTTCAAACCCCTATTTGATGTTTTTCTAACCATGCACAAATAATGAGGAAAAAATTTAATAAGAATTAAAAAAACACATATTTTTTGAATATTTATGATTTTAAAAGACTCCCCACACATTTATCCTACTCTTATACCCAAATTGTTCATTTAATCAATCTTAAAATGTGATGAAAGACAACATTTTTTACTGTTAAATCACTTTTCTTGACTATTAAAACCTTGTACTATGTATTTAGACATGTTATGACTGGATACTATTTCAAAGAAATAAATGTGATTATAAATTAATAAAAACATTCACTTAAATTTAAACTAAGATTTAAATTAAAACATGGGACTCAATAAGATTTTCTTTCATTATTTTGGTGCTAAATGTCTTACAACAACATTGTTAAAAACCCTATATTCATAACTTATTTATATTTTTATTTATAATATTAGAGTTATTTATCTTTCTTCCTTTTTTTATTCTATTTTTCATGTACTTCTATCTCTCTTGACTCTCCTTTTTTCGATCCAAGCTCCTCAATTATCTAGGTAACATAGTAGCCTCAACTTAAGCTTTAATCTTAATTATGTTTGACATATTTATTTATGTGTTAAGACATTATAAATATTTTAAGGTATTTAAAAATATCTTCCTTGACCCCTAAATGAATTATCATGACCAAAAAATTCACTAGGAGATGATAAAGGCTCTTATAACACCTTAAACAAGTTCAAAAATTTATATTTCTAGTTTTGGTTGGAAACTTGAAAATAAGCCAAAATGAACAATAAAAAGGAAACTAAATCATGGAAAATATTATTATTTACAAAATATGACCTCCTAAACCTATTCAAAACCAAAATTCACAAAAATAAAAAACTAAATCTAATGCTCCTACACCAAGCTTCCTAACTATAAAAACATTCACAAGCTCTTACTCACGAGGTCTTCAATGGTAGTTACATACTAAACTAATGTTGATGGAGTTAACCAAGAAGAATATTCAATAGGATTATTCTTCCATTTAAATAAATATTTTAAGTACTCCTTACCTCTAGTTATTTTGACAACATGTTAGTCTAAAATAGCTTCTAGTTCATCTTTATGTGTCTTAGGTAACTATTTTTTCCAATCAAATACCTATTCATCATCATCTTTAGATTATTTTAGTATATATTCTTCAAATATATAAGTATATAGGTTTACTACATTGAAAATATATGAGATCCCAATATCATATGGGAGTTCTAGTTCATAGGAATTAGTATAAAACTTTCTCAAAACCTCATAAGGCCCTCTCTCTACAATTTTTGTTTATTGTATTCACCTTTAAGAAGCCTCTCCTTCCTAAGGTGTGATAACACCAAATATACTACAATAAATCTCATTTCCTTTCATATGTTATCATAATATCCTTTGTAGTTACTAGCACTCAACTCTAGCTACTTCTTGACTTGTTCATGTAGCTCTTGCATGGATGTAGTAAAGTCTTCACCTTAAGCATTCATATTATCTTTCTTACCCAAATACGTAATATAATAAACACCTCATTTTTTTATCCCATAAATAATATGAAATGGAAAAAAACCTATCCTCTTATTAGGTAAATCATTGTATGTAAATGCATCTTAGGTTAACACCTGATCCCATTACTTTAGACTATCACTTACCAAACATATTAGTATATTCCATACTATTATATTGAAAAATTTAATATAACCCTCAATTTATGGATTTGAGGCTGAACTAAAACTCAATTTGGTTCCTAATTTATTCCAAAGTATTCTCCAAAAATATTCGTCGAGTTTTTATCTCTATTATAAATAATGCTTCTAGTAATTTCATATAACCTTACCACTTATTTTAAGATAAAATTAGAAATATTTATAGCATCACTTATCTTCTTACATGATATAAATGAGTCATTTTTGAAAATATATCAACAATAAAACATGTAATCATTACCTCATTGTGTTTTTGGCAAACCCAATACAAAATCAGTACTTGTTTCATCCCATGGCTTGCTTGTAATAAGTAGGGGTTATTATAGACCTATCTTTTGAATCTTTCCTTCATCATGTTGAAAAATAATTCATATTTAATCAATTTTATTGACATAAAATTTCATTATTTTTCATTAATAGTATGAATTAAATTTAGGTCTTTATTTGTCCAAAATATCCTATTAAACTTCCACTATGTTTTTCTTTTAGTAAATTGTCTCTCATATACCCCATAGGTATGCATAGTTGTTTGGATTTGAATGATAATCCTTTTTAAATAATTTAATCCATACATGGACTCCTATCCATGATTTTTTTATTCCTAAAACCTCATATTCTTCCCTTAGATCTAGATCTTCCTCATACAACTCTTTTAATGACTCAAATCCAAAACTACCCACTTGAGATTCATGTATGGTCATACTTTTCCTACTCAATACATCAAATAACTTCTTGAATTACCCATTATTATGTTTTATAATTTTTTTTTAATAACTCTATCCATTTCATGTCTTTGGCTCAACTTAGTTTGATTATCGATGAATTGAAAATCATGATTATCCATATAAATCAAACAATCCTTAGGTAATAAGTAGTGCCTCCACTTATTGAATGTTTATATTATGGTATATAATTATTGATCATAGGATGAATATTTTTTATTATCTTCATTTATATTTACACTAAATTAATAAATAGTCCTTCCTTATTAACTCAAAATAACTCCAATAGCTAACCCACTAGCATCACATTCAACTTGAAATAGTTTGTTAAAATTAGGTAAGTCTAAGATAGGTTACTTGATTATCTTTTGTTATAAAAATGAAATTTATTCTTATCTGATTCATTCCAATATAATTTATTCTTTTTATCTTTTATATTTTTAACAATAGGTGCACAAATATCACTAACTTTTCTAATGAACTTTCTATACAAACTAGCTAATCCATGAAAACTTCTTACCTCAAAAATACTTTTTGGAGTAGGCCACTCCACTATTGATCTTAAATTTTCTTATTCCATTTTAAAACCATAATTTAAAATGACATATCTCACATTAATAAAATTAGTTTGCATGAAGGTACACTTCTCGAGGTTAATCAATAATTTCTCTTCCTATAGCTTATTCAATACCATCCTAAGATTTTTGGTGTGTCCTCCTTTGATTGGTTGAAAATAAAAATGTCACCCAAAAAATTAATAAAAAAGTTACCTCTAAATTCCCTTAACATAGTCATTAGTGTCATCAAGGTACTAGGAGAATTTGTAATACCAAATAGCATAACAAACCACTCATATAGTCCATCATTATTCTTGAAGGCTATTTTCCACTCATTAGCCTCTCCAATTCTAATTTGATGGTAACTAGTCTTAAAATATGTATTTGATAAATATTTTTCTCCACTCATACAATCCAATATATTTTCCATACTTGGAAATGGAAACCTTTACTTGATAATTATATTATTGATGGATCTAGAATTTTTACACATTCTCTATTCTCCACCTTTTTTAGGAGTTAATATTATTGGTACAAAATATGGACTTAGGCTCTCTCTAATCAAAAATTTATTTAATATCTCGTATAATTTATTTTTGATATCTTAATTATCCTTAGGTGTCATTATATAGGCTGATTTGTTTGACAAATTAGCTCCTAGAATGAAATCCATATTATGGCTTATACTCATCATTGGTGGTAATTCATTGGGTAACTCATCAACCACTATATCAACATACTCATCTAACAAATTCTAAATTTACAATGTTAAATTAGTGAACTTAATCATTTAAATGACTATTTTGGGCTTGGAAACCAATGCACAATTGACCTATTCTTCTTTTATTAGTTGTAAGAATTTTTTTCCACCCACTATCAACACCTTAGTATTATTTTTAGGAGATTCATTACAATATTTAAATAGTTTTAAGGTTTTCTTCTTTTCATCCTTCTATAATGCATACATATTAATCCTTTCATCATGTATATCCCTTATATCAAACTACCAAGGTCTACCCAAAAACACATATGAAATATTCATAGGCATAATATCACAAAGTACTTCATCCTTATAGTTATCAATATAAAAATCAACTTGGCATTGCTCATTAACTATCACTTAATGCCCATTTTAAAACCAATATACTTTATATGATGTAATATGTATCAATATTTTCAATCCCAAATTTTCAACCATACTCAAATAAACCAACTTATCTATACTACCACTATAAATGATAATGTTCCAACACTTGCCTTTGGATTTACTCATAGTCCTAAATAAGGTCTTCCTTTGAGATAGTTCCTTCACTTATTTATTTTTATTTATAAACACTCTTTTCATCAATAAGGACTCCCCAATTCAATGTATTCCACATGTGATGGTGATCCTACACTTTCTTCTTCAGTTTGAACAACTAGGTTACTACCTTTAATTCTTGTATGGCTTGTTTGTGAATTCTCAAGACATTCATATGACCTATGAATAACATATATGTTAAATTTGAAAAAAAATATCCATAAGCTTCTTCCTCTCCCTCTTGTATATGGCCTTATTTTTCTATATGAATATCCTCTTATTATAGTGTTATCTTGATCTTTAGATCTACATGGTTTTTCATTATGAACTTGTAACTGAATTCTACTACCTTGTTGTCCTCTAGGTCTAAAATTTCTACCTATTCCTATAGATTATTGAATTTGTCTGATATCCAACTTATATTTTACCTTAAGATAAAATTTATTAGCCTCTTCCACTGATATTGGAGACAATAATCTAATTCTATCCTCAATGTTAAACCTCAATCCATTCATATACCCTTTTTTCTCAATATCCTCTTCTACATAACTAACTCTAATTATAAGCTTTTAAAATTATTCATTTTAGTCCTTTACACTCATGTATTTTTACTTCAATTTTTGGAGTTTCTTTAAAAAATATTGGTAGTCTATAGGCATGGATTTTTAATTGAGTTTTTCTATCATTTATTCCCATGACTTGATTTTCTCTTTACTTTTTTTTCTTATTTCATCTTAGACACTATCCCACCAAAGAGATGCATGTCCCTTAAACCTAGTGAAAGTACACTTGACCTTATTATCTTAAAATTTTAATTTATAATCCAATTATTTATCCATTAAAACTATCTAGTACATAATTTATTCAAAATTTAGACTACCTCCGTATACTATAACCTCTACCTTGGAATTAAAACCTACTCCTACAATTAATTTTAAGAGCCTTTCTTCTATTATTTTTTCCTCTTATTCTTATATAAAAATTTCTTGTTGTTATTCCTCCATATCACTCACATCACCTATCATAACACCTCTTATTTTATCAATTTATATTACTTCCAATTGTTCTTGTAAATTTCTCATCTCTTCTAACAATACTTTTCTTGGTTGTCTTCTTGGACATCCTCTAGAACCACCTTTGCCTTCTCCTCTAATTTTAATTTTTGTAATTATTATAGGTTTCTATTTCAAAACCTAATATTAACTCTTATAAATGAATTATCTCTCCCCTTAGGTCACTTTTGAAGTATAACTAAACCTTTTTCTAATAACAAAAATGATGTAGGGGTTAAGGAAGATCAATTCTACAACCTTGTTTTCAAATTAAAAAGGAATATTTATGCTAAAATATCCTCTCTTTTATTTATTATATATTAGATCCATTCACCATGTTGAATTATACCTTGATTCAGAATTAAAAATGTAATAAACTGAGAAGATAATGTTTATAGGTCTAATATTAGGATCTACAGACTGAGAAACTTGAATATTTTTCCATATAGATAGACAAAAACTTCAAAACCACTTTAAACATTTAACATGAATCCCAAAACTCCTCTCCACCAATTTTCATGAGTTTTGACTAGTATATTTTCTACTTAGAGTGATTTTAGTGATTTAAACCCCTAGTTTAGGGTTTTCTAACTATCGATAGATAGAGAGAAAAAATTCAATAGGAATTCAAAAACTAAGACCTATTTTGGAATATTTGTGATTGGAAAATACTCCCTAAATATGTAAACTACTCTACTACTCAAAATTTGCATCTAATAAATTTTAAAAGGTGACAAAAGATATATTTTTTTACTATCAAAACTTTTTTCTTAATAGTTAAAACCCTATACCATGTCTTCACTTTTGTGATATGACTAAATATTATTTTAAAGAAAAAAATGTGATTATAAATTATAAGATTCATTAACCTACATGTAAACTAATATTTAAATTGAAGGATGGAACTCAATAAGATATTCCTTCATTTTTTTGGTGTTAAATGTGTTACAACAACACTTTCAAATACCATGTGTTCAGAATTTATTTCTCTTTTTATTTAGAATATTGGAATTCTTGATCTTCTTTCCTTGTTTTTATTCTATTTTATATTCACTCCTATCTTCATGACTCTCCTTTTTTAATCCAATCTCCTCAATTATCTAACATAGTAGACTCAACCTATGCTTTATCTTTAAATATTTTTCACATAGTTAGTTATGAGTTAATACATTATAAATATTTTAAAATATGTCCTAATATATTCCTTGACCCATCCATGAAGGATCATCAGACAATACATTAGGAGATGATAAAGGCACCTAAAACACCTTAAACAAGTTAAAAAATTCAAATTAGTAGTTTTAGCAAGAAACTTGAAAACAAGCCAAAGTTAATAATTAAAATCAAAGTAAAGCATGGAAAATCTTCTTATTGAAAAAATATGACCACCTAAACCTATTCAAGACCAAAATTCAAAAAAATAAATAATTAAAGTTAATACTTATGTGTCACTAGTATATTAAGAATATTATCAACTAAGAATCCAATATTCTTCATAATACCATGTAGAACAAGCCATTTTTAAAATATAGTCCTACCTAATTTAAATCAAAATTTATGTATTTAGATGGCCAAATTTTAATTTTTTTATAGTCTATATATGTTCATAGTCAATTGGAAAGAGATTTCTTACTGAGCCAACTTATCTAGGACACACCTTAGTAAGAGGAAAGGTGTTATTATTTATCCTTGTAATATTATGATTATGTAGTCAGGTTACAACCAATAATCACCATAATTATTCTTATAAATAACTATTTATTGCATTATATATCCTTGGCATAGGATTAATATTTCTATCTTGATACACAGGCGACTAAAAGTCATCAACTATATCTTGTATATAATCCTTAAACCTGTAAATATGAAGAATGTCAAAGTCTTTACAAATTATTTTTCCTTTTTTCAAGTCTCCATTTAGGTGGCCCTTGGAAAATCATGGTATTAAAAAGCAACATAATTCAATAAATTAAGACATCATAATTTCATTATTTGAGGGTAAAATCATCATCATTGTACTCCACCACTTTGGCCTTCTTGTAAATGGTTGTGTAATGAGGGAATTTCCCATGTAAGGATATTAAATCAAAATATCTATCCTTATATTCCTAGTTTACTATAAATGATAATAAAGAGGGATATTGATTTTTAATGGGATCCAAAATTATAATAGCTTTAGGAACTTGATAGTGTAATTTTTAAAATTGGCAAGGGAATAGAGTGCTCTAAATTTCAATTTTTGTTAGTATTCTATTTACAAATGGATTTAAAATTGATTTGAGACCATATAAGTATAAATTTTAGGCATGGATCTAAGGTTATTTATGGACAAATTTTTGGAATTAGTTACTTCCTAATGGTCTATGACAACAAACTTTTGATTTGATTTTGATTTTGTGACCTATGGTTTTATGGGAGCTTTCCTTGAGAGGTATTGATTTATCATGGTTTATTAAAATTTGAGTCAACCCTCTTTCAATTTTTATTACATTCATTAGTGATCTAAATATATATTTACATAGTGTTACGTGTATATTTTTAGAATTCATGAATGCTTGGTTGCAATATATGGAAAATTAAGACCTGTGGAGGTGTGAGGTGAAGAGACATGGTAGATTATCTCTCTAAAACACTTTTTAAAATTGAGAAATATAATTATAAGAACACTTGTGATTATTTTTCAAAATTTTATTATTATAATAATATTTTTAATAAAAATAACATAGTTTATTTTTTATGCTAATATTTTCATTTAAGTATTTAGATTAATATTTCTAAAAACATCCTCTCATATCCTTCTAAATACCTATTTATAAAGCATACTTAGATTTAAAAATGCTATAAAAAATATATGTATTTATTATTTTTGTGATTAATAGATACATCAAAGATATCTAATAAAATTAACTATTTTTTGTAGGTAAATGTCATTATTTTAATAATCAACTCTTTTATGTATGTTTATGTCATGTTTTAATAGTTAAATATATATTTTCAAATAAAAATTATATCCTAGTTGAGGTTGTTGGCATAATTCAATCTTGAAGTCCCATAATTCAGTCAATAGCTTGTGAATTTTTGGCATTTGAACTTGACTAAGTATGGAAGGAGCCCATGCGCTTTACCAATAAAGATGTTACACAATTTTTATAAGTGTTTAAAACTTATTTTTAGCTAACTATTATTAATGATGATAATGTATCATTATGTTCATGATATGGTGAGATTACTAATGTTGATGGTATTATTTATTTTGTATAATATCACCTTTCTCACATGTTCTTCTAATTTTTATATACATATTAATATTAATATCAATATATAGATCATTAAATGAGACTTAGTTAAAATTTAATAGTTATTATACATTTTTTATTTCTTCTCAAATTTATGTTTAATTTTTTATTTGATATGGTTTTACATATTTCCTTTCATCTCACACTTATTTTTTGTACTATAGAATCGATGTATCTTGCATTTAAATATGGTGATCATGTGGACTTGTTTTCAAAATTTTCCAAAATTATAAAGGGTAGAGTGTATCCAAGAAGGAGGGTATTACATTTTGGAGATGTGGGAAGAGTGATTTTTGTTGTCAATGTTGAATTATTATTGGATGGAAAAGTACAATTTCCTAATTTAGTTCATGAATTTGAAACCTTGGTAGATGTCAAGAATAAAGGATACTATGTTCCAAGGGAATAAATTAAATTTTCAAAGTATTCATATTCATCCATTGCTCTAGTTCATACTATTTACATTTTATTGACTCAAAGGATTAGAGTGCCATACAAGAGGGAGATTTCAGTAATGACAATGAAAGCATAATCAATTATACATGACCTAAAGATAGAACTTATTTTTTCATTAAAAATGTTGTTCTCAAACAAAATATGTTCTAGGATAGATGAAAACATAGCCCAAGGTTTTGTAACATGTGATATTATATCATAAAATTCATGAAGTGAGATTAGGACCCTTGATGTTTGGTGTAATTCTTGAAAATGTGGTAAATTTATGTTATGATTTCTCAAACTTTATATGACCCAATAAATTGATGGTTTGGTCAATAAATTTTTTTCTTTTTCATGAATTAAGAGGTGAACTTATGGTGGATAAAATTAGTGATCAATTATATGGTCCTTACCTTCTACATAATAGTGAACATAATTTTAGATTCAGGGGAGTTGTTGCCAAATTGATCCATGTGTGCTCATCCACAAGTAAATATGTTGTATAGGGAATGATTAAGAATGTACTTGAAGGAGCAATGGTAAAATTTAATGGATTGGATTATAATAACTTTTATGTGCATATTTATAGAGTATTCATCCATCCTTTAAAAGGATGCTCCTTATCAAAAGGATCACTCAAAATGACATGATAGGCGATTGACCAACATATATAGTTCTCCTTTAGATGTTAGTTTAAAATAAGTCCCAGATTAGGTTGAGGTGAAAATGTGGGATACATTATATTAGAAAAACCTAGTTGGTATATCTAATTTTATTTTTATGCCAGTAATTACAATATTTCCAAAAACATGATCAAAAGACCCTAAAATTCTCAAAAATGTCAAAATTCAAATGTCCCTCTAGCTAGTTCAAGAAATCAAAATGTTTATGAGGACAGAAAATAGTATTTTCTTAGTTGAAGTGAAAAATGTGAAAACTAATTGTTACAAATATACCTAACTCAAAAAATGTCCCCTTCCTTTAGTCACATTTATATAGCACAAAACTATAACCATGAACAAAAAAGTCATAAATAATTTTTGTAGATAAATTAACAATAGATGTCATATTTAATGCAGGGGACGAATATATGAAGGAACATAAAATTAAATTTGATAGTATGGATGTCATCATAATACATGGCACAAATCTTATGGGTACCCAAGGAACACCTATTATATTCATTAATTAGACTGGATAAATGGAAATAGGTGTATAGTAAATGATAAGATTGGGAAAGAGAAAAGAAAGTTTAAATATGGCTACAATAATTTATTTCATATTAATAATGGTTGAGATAAATTTGTAGGACATGATGTAATAAACTCATTATGTAGGACATGATTAAATGAATTTTTTTGAAAAATAAAATTCACTTATCATATACCCATAATTTAAAATGAAAGAAGTGTAACAAGGAGATTGAATTGTTTAACTTACACCAGTGTTGTAATCAATTTTAATCAAGATAATGACCAAAATATTTCAACTTGTTTCTATTTTAAGGAACATCTTCACCAAGTGTGATGAGTATATATATCTGTACCAAAAATGTAGATCCACAACATGCCCAAAAGCACTCTAAAATTTTGAAGAGGAACAAACATGGGACAATGAATATATTCAAGTTGACATGCACATTACTAATCCCATATGTTACAATTAGAGGAACAACCTTATGTATTATTGATCATTGTGCATGATAAAATGGACAAAATGAAAACTTCTATACTAATGATAGGTAAAAATCAAAGTCAATAGCTAATGTTATGAACCTCCCAATTAATTTGACTAGTATGCTAAACTAGGATTTTTTCCACTTTGTCCTACCATTTGTTGAACATGGAGAAAATTAGATAGTCACCTCATGGAATTTGTGTCTTAGGAAGCTAAAATAACCCATCACTAATGAGTATGGAGATTTATTGTATAACTATGGATCATCAAAATAAACAATGTATGATGCACTTTTATAGAAAGAAGTGCATGATAAATGTAAAGGGAACAAGGGGAAAAAATCATCCTAAATCAGTTATTCTTCCTAGTACAAATACTTCATTCAAAAAAAATCTATTGATACTATACTTACAACTAGATAATACTTCAAGTGATTAAAATAATTGTACCTTATTTGCATTTACATTAATGGTAATAGAAGGAAGTTTTTCCAACATTATATATGTAATATTCCTACTAGTGGGACACAAATATGAGGATATAAGTGTGACTTTAGGAATATTAGCAACATCATTATGGAAATTAGACATATTTTACTTGTCACGTATCATGGATACCTAAAGAACATGCCAAGATGGGTAAATTGCATTCACTCCTTTCCTTATTGAGTAAGTATATGACTTTAAGGCCTTCGTGGATCCAATTTTTTGGATGGAAACCACAATATAGTGGGTATTATAAAAAATATATGTCTAGGTTCCATGTTGTGGATTACATATGATTCATGGAATATAAATAAATAATAAAGGATCTTCAATTTTCTCATCCAATCCCAATATAACATACAAAGTATAACTATGAACCAAACTTTTTGAAAGGATAGCCTCTTCTATCACCTTTACAATAACTCAAAGAAATGGAACATTTGGTAAAGGGAATAAGATCATATATTTAACATTGGGTAAAAATTATTAATAGAAAATCTAGCATAGTATTAGAAATGTAGACTATGGAAGGAACAAAGGAGAGCAAAAAATTCAAATTTTTCATGTAGGGTTTGAGCACATGAAATAGGAACTAGTTTAAAAAAACACAAATTCCACACTAATAAAAGATTATAAGGTATAAAAAGATGGCATTAGCATGTGTCCTATTGACCTTTCCCTTGATAGGACCCCACAAACTTCAAAAATAACCCACCCAAACCTATCTTGGGTAGAATGTATCATGGAAAAGAGACCCATGAACCAAGAATAATTTGAGTACTATATGGATCCCACAATTTAAAATGATGAAACCTATATCAATGTCCTAGAAATTTTCATTGAAAAAATGACACTAAGCTGGCCAATTGCATTCTTGATAAAGTCAATGGTTTTTAGCCTAATATCAGCTCCTTTTATAAGTGGTCCAAGAACAAGTAGAGACCCAAAGGCCAACTAAAGGTAGTATCCATTTAAATAAACTTATTCCTCATCATTTTCAGCCTTCAATAAGACTAATTTAGATTCATCCCAAAAGTTCTATGGTTCATGAGTAAATCTAACGTAAGCACTAGGAAATGGAAAGTGAGAACCAACCTCGATAGTTTGTCCCTTAAAGACATTCCCATGTGGGTGCTTTCCCAAGAAATCCCACTTATGTTTTGGTATCTATAGGTTATAATGGACATTAATAAAGCACTAGTTCAACCTATTTCCATCAACCTAGTCACCATATCTAGAATAAGAATGGTGGCTACATGATTCCTTATGTTCATCCCAATAGACAAGCTACTCCTACATAAAATCAATATCAAATCTAAATATGTTGAGTGATCCCAACCCATTGAGTATGAAAACTCAGCTTCATTTTGAAATAAATGTAACATCTTGTGTCATATGGTAAAATATTATTATTTGGCCCAAATCCAATACTCATTCATAGACCAAAGGAGATGGATAGAATTAGCAATGGTTTCTTATATTACCCTCTTGTTAAATATGGGTGATTGAACACTCTTTCATATACCAAAGGATACTAATGTCATCAATAATGATTTAAATAATAGTGTGGGAAGGGTTCACCTTGATATAAAGGGAATTGATTATGTTAAGTTAATCCCATTCAATTTTTAGCTTGGTGATGTTGAGTTGGATTATCAATTGGATGCCCCATAAGATAGCTTTATCTTTGGCCACATGGTTGGATTGAAATCCCATCAAACTTACATGGGTAGTGATAGTATCTCCTAACTCTTCTCTAATGACACCAGCACCACTTAATTTTTCAAGATTACCCTTGGATACACCATCAAAATTTAGCTTGGTCTCATTAGTCCTGGGGGGAGGGGTATGAGGTTCCACATATTTAGGATATTTTTCTCTACCTCAATAGCACCCAACTTGTCATTATGTATCATCACCTACCAATTCTCAAAGATATAATTTTGTAACATGAAAAAGGAGATTGAAGGATTGTAACTTTTTTGGTTAAAGATATAGACATTCCTAGCGAACTAGATTTGTTAAAAAAAAGTAGGGTAGGGCCAGATACCAAAGAAATAGCAAGGAGGGTAGATTTCAAGGGTTTTTCATTAGATGATGAGATCAAGAATGGATCTAGGTTTGACATAAGACATTTTGAAGATCTGAAGGAGGAGGTTTCAAATTGAAGATCCAAAGGGCCAATCAAGAAAAATATGGATCATGAAGTCTAGTTTTGATTTATACAGAACAAACATGTTGGGATGGTCATCCCACATTTGTACAAGTTGTAAATAGTAATAATTTTATCCTAGGATGAAATATAGAAAAAAATTTACCTTAGTGGTAATATATTTAATCCAGAGGTTTCTATAATAAGACCAATTTTCCTTCTAATCTAGGTTAACTAGGAAACCATACTTCACCATAGACCCCCCTATATCTTTCATTGGCTAGAGGAGAGTATCTTTCTTTGGGAATACTAAAATATGGATTTACTATAGATGAGAATTTATATTATTAATTTCTTTAAAAACTTTTACATTGTCCATCCCAATAAATGGGGACTTACACTTTGTTCTTCCTTTCATGGTTGTAAAGTAGTCCTTAACCTTGTGTCTTATGGATAATTTGAAGGTCTCCCATAGGATGTTCTAAGGAGGAGAGGAAACCATGGGAGAGAGTGTGAACCATGGATCCTTAAATAATTCAACCTTTTCACCATTTCCAACCTATCATCTACTTCCCCTCTTAAGTAGACCTTTTAAACTTGACATGGCTTATTATAAGGGAGAACCATTTAGTGGCTCTTCTTCCCAAAGAAAGTTGTCTTCCACCCTACCCTCCAAGTACTTTTATTTGATAATATTGGTCTAATGGATGTTTTATTTAATAAATTTCCACCCAAATTAGTGAGGGCTTGATTCCTGCTTTTGATTCTTCTTAGCCCAAGTCCTCCAAGGGCCTTGGCAAGGAAAACTTTTTCCCATGCCATGAAGGGGAATCTAAATCTGTCTTTTGTGCCCTTCCATGGGAAACATTTTTAAATTTTATTGATTATTAGGGATTTAGAATAAGGTCATGAAGTATATATAAATATATTTTAATGATATTTTAAGGAGTTAGAGCTTGCTCGCCTATAAGAGGAGGGTTACTTTCTAGCTTGCCAACTTTTTATGGATCCTTTCTAGCAAAGGATTCTATAATTCCATTTTAATCTTGACATCAAATAGCAACATGTTAAGATAAGTTGAGGGAAGGTTTTTTATTTTGCATCACAAGATACTGACCAATGTTTATTGAATGAGAGTAGGGTATTTAAGAAGTATGTAGATATTTTATTGAAATTGATGCATTATCTTGATGCTCATTCATATTTCATGAGTATGGATTTAAGGGGTTTTGCTTCTAATAGTAAATCCTCTCTGAGAAGGAATGTTTATCTACAAACTGCTCATGGGTGACCAGGATAGTGTGTTATGTAACCTTTATCCCTTTGATTAAGATTTGTTCTATGGTTACTTATAAATGTTTTCCCAAGGTTTCAACTATAAAAATGAATAAATTGAGGGAGAGGGGATCACCTTGTATAATTCCCTAATTGGTAGAGAATAAACATTTAAGAACCCCATTAATCAAGATAGAGTACATGGGGGTGGATATGTAGTTGTGGATCAAACCCCTAATATCTACTTCAAATCCAAACCTATTTAGTACCTCATCTAGAAAACTCTAGGAAACCCTTTCATAGGTTTTTCATATCAATTTTAAGGAACATACCCACCCTATTGGATTTAGCCATTGAATGTAGAGTTTCATGAAAAATTATGATGTCATTAGTGAATTATCTACCTACCACAAAGGCACCTTGTTGCTCTATAATAACCCCTTCAAACATGGGTTAGAGATGAGTGGCCATTGTTTTAGTACATATTTTGTAAATTGTGGAAAAAAGAATTATGGGTCTAATATACTTTAGTTGAATTTCTCCTAGTTTATTAGGGATGAAGACTAGGAAACTATTATTTAGCTCCTTTAGGATAGTTTTTGTCCTAAATAATTCATAGACAACTGCCTCCACCTCAAGGTTTGTAATGTCCCAAAAAATTTTGAAAAAGAGAGGGGGAAACCATCAAGGCTAGGGGCCTTATTTAGTTCCATTGATAAGACTACCTATCTAATCTCCTATGAGGAGTGGGGTATGTAGAGTTCACAATTATCCAACTAGGAGATGGTAGAGGGAAGGTTATGTAATAAACTATCTTCCATTTGAAGGTCAGGAGAGCCAATTTATTTTAACAAACTCTTAAAGTGGAGAATGTTTTTTTCATTAATGACTTCTTTGTCTCTACTTTGATATCCATCCTATAGGAGGAGTTCAGTGATTCTATTATAATTTATATTTATGGATGCCATTTGGTGGAAGAATTATGTGTTCCTATCCCCTTCCTTTATTAAGGTGCATCTAGACTTTTGCTTTCAGAATGATTCATCTTTGGCCTTCAAGTTATGGTAGGAGCTTAGGAGATTATTCTAACATTGGCTAGGTTTTCATTAGATCCATGTATTTCCATTTATTCCTCCAAGATGCAAAGGTCATCCAATAAGGCATTAGTTTGGATAATTATATTCCAAAAGACTTTAATATTACACACTGAGTTTTTATTTGATAAACTTAAGTTTTATAGATTGTATGAACATAATTTGTATCACAAACTAGTTCCCTCCACAATTATATGATATGGTTGTGGAGGTCTGGATGATGAAGACACATGTTGTTGAACTTGAAGGGTAAATTTTTGGATTTGGAAATTCTATCTCCTTTGAATACAATCAAGTTATGGTTTGACTCAATTATTTACAAAGATGAAAGAGAGATAGAGAAGTGTAAGTCCCAATTAAGAGATACAAGGAATCTATCTAATCTTACTTGGATAATATCTTCCCCCATTATTCTATTAGTTTAGGTGAAGGGGTTTCCTTTGAATTCATCATCCACTAGTCTAACACTGATGATGAATTTGTATAAATTAGCCCTACTTTCTGTGAAGTATAAAATATTTCCTTTATTTTATAATGAATTTAAAGATAATTTAAATTCTCCTACCATAATCCCTTTCTATTCAACACATATTTTCCTAAAAACTAACAATTATTCCCATAGTTTATTTCACCCAACTTTAATGTTGGGAGCGTAAATATTAGAGAAAATCCATTCTTCCTTACTAGATTTATCTTTAAATGGGATAACTATGTGGTTATTCATATTAATCATAACTTCTCCATCTAGGCACTGAGTGTTATAGATAATTTTTATCCCTCTTGATGCCCTTGAGGAGCTCACTCTAGTACATCCTACTTTAAACTAAAGTTTATCACCATAATTGCTAAGGACTATCTTGAACATCCTAGTTTATTTCAATAAGACTACTGAAGGGTTGTGTTTCTTTCTCATGTTTCTAAACAATATTTGTTTACTTGGGTTATTGAGCCCCTTTATTTTCCATGAAATGATCTTCATTTTTTAAAGTTAGTGAAATAAAATTTAAGGGTCTTCTAATTCCCTTTCACAATCTCATTAGTGGTTTCATTTTTCTTGATTGAGATGTTGGATACCCTCCCTAATAATATTTGTGCTTCACCTACTTTTGTTTTATTTATTCCCTTTTTAGATTTAATTGAAGTCCATTAATCCTCTTCTATCTTGATAGCTGGTTTGGGCAAAGTGGAAGTGGACCACTGTCCCTATTCTTTGGTTCTCTCCTTACTAACCAAGTCTTTGGGTATAAGATAGATTAGACCCCTCAGGGAGAGGATAGGTTGGTTGAACAAAGGACCTTCTTAGATTAATGAAAGAGTGAATAAATAGGCTCAGGTGGGTATGTTTAGATCTAAATAATACCATTAATATTGGAGCTAGGGGTGGTCATCTCAAGACTTCCATGGTTACAATTAAATAAAACATCATGGAGAGGGGAAGGTTGAGCAATCAAACTTTGCACTAAGATCCCATTCAATGGGTATTGACTAAAGAGATTATCCTCTATCAATCTAGTAGGGGAAGAGAGGGTTGGTAACATATCAACTAGAGGGGTTTTAAGGGGCCACCATCAAATATAGAAGAAAAAGGGTAAGAAGGAAAACTCAGAGTTGGTAGATCTTCTAAAGTTGGTTAGGTCTCTAAGGTGAAGATTTTAGGGGCTAAGATTAAGGAGACAATGGTTAGAGGGGATGGTGAATCTAGGCCCTTAGATGGAGAAATGAGGGGTAAGGAGGAGGGGGTTTCTTAAAATAGACCATTTTTAGGATCTGAGGATGGGGCTAGGGTTGGTCTAGAGGATCATATTCTGTTGTATGACTCAAGATGTTACATTTATTTCAAAATTAATAAGATTTCTCATACTCAATGGTTTGTGACCACTCATAATACTTGGATTTGATCTTGATTTTATATAGGATTAGATTATGTGCTAGGATGGATACATGAAATTATGTAGCCACCATTCTTCTTCTAGATCTAGTGATTGGTCAATGGTAATGGCTTATCCTATTACTTTATTATTTCCCATTATAACCTTTGTTTACCAAAACATAAGGGGGAGATTTGGGAGTATCACCCACATGGCAATGTCTTCAAGTGCCAAAGTGTTGAGGTTGGTTCCCTCTTTCCATTTCTTAGTGCTTATGTTATATTTCCATATGAACCATAGACCTTATATGAGGGCTCTAAAGTAATATCACTAAAGGTTTAAGTTGATGAGGAGGAAGTTTCTTGAAATATCTATTACCTCTAGTTGTACTTTAGGTCTTTACTTATTATTGGCCTAGTTATGAAAGAAGTTGATATTAGGACAAAAACCATTAACTTTATCAAGAATGTAATTGGCCAGCTTAGTGTCATATTTTTCCACCACAATGTCCAAGACATTGATGTAGGTTTCACCATTTTAAATGGTGGGATAAATATAATACTCAGATGGTTCTTAGATCACAGCTATCTTTCCTATGACACATTCTACCTAAGACAAGTTTGGGTGGGTTATTTCTATAGTTCATAGGGACCTATCAGGGGAATGGTCAAATAGACCCATGATAACCCCATCTTTTTCTCCCTTGTCTTCTTCTCCTAGTGTGTCATCAATGCTTATTATTACTAGTTATTGTTTCATGCTCTCAAACCCTACATTATAAATTTGAATTTTTTCCCTCTCCTTTTTCTCCTTCCATAGTTCTCATTTATAATATTATGATAGATTATATGTTAACACTTTTTACCCAATTTATAATATATATTTTTATTCCCTTTATAATATCTTCCATGTATTTGATTTCTTTGAAAGATGTTAGAAGAGGTTATCCTTTCAATAATTTTGTTTCACCATTATACTTTATATGCTAGATTAGGATTGGATGAGACCATTGGAGGTCCTTTATTATTTATTTATATTTCATCACTAAAATGTCATCCACAACATGGAACTTGGACATATTTTTTTGGATAATACCCACTACATTGTGGTTTCCATCCAAATAGTGTGGCTCTAGGAAGGCCTTGAAGTAATACACTTAATAAGTCAAAGAGTGAATGTAATTGATCCCTCTTGGAATTTTCTTTAGGTATTCATGATACGTGGTAAATAGAATGTGTCTAATTTCCATAATGATTTTGATAATAAATTTAAATTTTCACTCATAAATTTTGGAAGCAAAACCACTAAGAAGGGGGGGTGAATCAATGTACAAAATTTTCTTTCAAATCAATACTCCATTCATTAACCTTTCAAACTAATAAAGTGATGAAGTAATGTGTGTAGAAGTAATCACATAGACACAAATAAAGATATCAACACATGGACACAATATTTGGGAAACCCTCATGGGGAGTAAAAACAATTGAAACACCACTTGGAATATATTCATATAAGAAATGGATCAACATTTAGTGAGGCACCAACCCTATAAGGAGCATTAACCGCTCACTAAAGCACCAACTAAACTATTCCTTTATCAAGATCTAATTGGAAAGGAGGATCCAACCCCCTAAGTGACTTGGAACCAACCAAAACACTTCAAGGACACTTATTAAATCTCCAACCTATAATTAATCTCCCACTCCTTCTTGACTAAGCACTATCTTAGCCAATAAAAGCTTGATCACCTTCACAACACCTTGTTACTCAAATAATAGATGGCAACCTCTTCTTCAGATCTCAACATTTTATATCAAATATAATACATAATAAAACATATTTTATGCATATTATAATAGTATAAACTCATTAAACTCTTCTCAACCTTCTTTCTCTCTCAAACAACCTTCTAGGCTCACTCACTCAATATGCCTCTTACTAGGATCATTAGGTCAGTTAAACTTAGCATCTACATGTATAAATTATAATTTATGTTCATGAATGATAATGTTATTAAATTTTATGGTATAAATTACCTAATTTTTCTCCTCAAATATCTCTTTTCTTCTATTATACTCTCAAACAACTTCACTAGAATGAATAGGCCTATTATGCCTTGTATTTATACTTGATTCTTATTCTCACCCACCTTGGTCAGCCAAACACTTATCCAAAATTGGATCACCATTGGAATAGGTAAATACACATGTTTCATGAATTAAAATTTAACTACATATGTCTTACAAACTCATTTATACATTAATCTCTTCGTAGGCCTACTTAAAGACCTAATGCAATAGGTCTTCTCAACCATGTGTTACACTTGGATGATCTTAGAAAATATTGAGCCTCTACCAATGCATAAAAAAATAAAATATATATATATAGTATAAAAATTATATATTTAATATATTTCAATACCAAATTTTAGATTATATCATTCCTTGAACCACACCATTAGGACTACTTGTCATTAGGCCTGCACACACCCATAAAGTCTATCTCACATAACTGAAGCATAAAATCAACTTTTACAAATAACCCAATACAAAAAATATATTAAAAAATAATTTATGATATAAATTCCATCACTAGGTCCATTATGTTTCAAAAAATGGTGCGTAAGATATCAAACCAACAACTTTCA
The DNA here is from genome assembly GCA_037957365.1 of Torreya grandis. Taxonomy (NCBI): domain Eukaryota; kingdom Viridiplantae; phylum Streptophyta; class Pinopsida; order Cupressales; family Taxaceae; genus Torreya; species Torreya grandis. Next base: position 385,023 of record JARHVA010007215.1, read on the forward strand.
TATGCTCACTCATAACTGTCTGACTGCTACAAAACCTAGTCAAGAAACTTTGACTATAAACATATATATAGTCATTTATCATGAATAAAAATAAATTAAATTGAAAATTTGAGACCTTAATAAAATATTTCCAATAAATTTATTATTTAAATATAGGCAAAACAATCCAAACATATCTCAGCTAGAATACTACTCAGAATTGCCAACAAGCCTATCGACACAGTCTTGATAAGTGTTGTCTTTAGCTCTTTTAATGATACTTAAAAAAATTATAATTAACATTAATATTTTTTATATTATATATATATATATATATATATATATATATATATATCATCATCCAATATATATATATATATATATATATCAATGGTTCTGGTTTCACCCATTGGTCTTACAATCCAATTTCTTAGGCTTCTCTTTCATAGTATTTACATAGCCATATAAGCCATTTTTGATTTCATATATCAACTCCTTAAAGTTAATTTACACATTTTATAAATAATTTATATATTATATACATCAAAATAAAAAAAATTAATTGAATTTGTTACATTTAATCTTATCAAAGAGTATCAAACTCTTCACTCCACCTTGCATACCCAAAAATGTCATTATCTTTTGAGAACCAGTCATGGTGAACATAACTTAGAGCACCTTTAGGGACATATAAAAGATATTTGAAATAATTAAAATGATAATATAATATCATTATAACATCTTAAAACACAAATATATAGAGCTATAATTGAAAAAATGGAACATATAGATCAAACTTTGAACCTTACTCCTTCACTGTCTTAACTCACTCAAGCAAGTCATTTTGTCAACACCATTTTCAATTTTTTCAATGAAGTAAAAATAATATAATAAATATTAACATGAGTTATAGGGATTAATAAAAATCCTCAAGAAATTATATCCATTACTAATCGACTACAACCAATCCCTAAATGCATTATCACATTGACTAGGTTTTCTCACCGTCTTCATTATTAGCCCAGTTTAGCAATAGGTCAACATGAGTGATAAAAATATTTAACATAGATGATATAAATTATAAAAATAACACAATATAAATAAATAATGAGTATTTATCTTATCCATACATTCATTTTCATACTTGTTATAATGCAAATTTTGTCTTTTATATTAACTTCTTTAGAAATAAGCATTTTCCTATAGGTTTCACTCATTGTCCTGACAAATTAATACCACATAAAGATGAATGATGGAATATTATACTTAATAAAATCATAACACTATATTTACAAAAACATTCTAGGCACTCAAAAACAAAATCTTCACCATCGGGTCATTATAAGGGTTTTGAGAGGCTTTTAAACTAGTTTTCATTCTTAACATTTGTTCATATAGCTCTATCCCTAAAAACAAATCCTAATGCTTGAAAAAAAATTATATGAAATTTTTAAATATCTCCCAAATATCTCAAATTACCATGCAATAGTCACACATGCCAAAAATCAAAATAAGTTCCTTCTCAAGTCCTCATCTCTTCATTTTACATACATAGGAGACCATCAAACTCATTTTCATGCTTTCTCCTTCAAATCAGGACCTAAAACTTCATGATAATTATTTAAAAAACCTATTAAACCTATATAAAAACTCAAATTATCTCTATCACCTTGTAAATTTAATTTTACCCCTCATTAGGACACACTAGGTCTCTTTGCACGTTAGGCCTTAAACTACTAGTTACATTTTAGACCTTGAATATAAATTTAAACCTATTTCACTTTTATTAACACCTCATAAAAATTTCATGCACCCTCATACAATAATTAAACAATCTCACAAGACTTGTAACCTAAACCTCATACCCCATCTAGTCATATTCTATCTCTATACACTTTAGGCTCTTGAGTTGCAGATCATATTAGACCTAGTAATAGACACTATAGCTATTATTCATATGATTTCAAACTTATTCAAATGTTCAACACCTCATAACATGATAAACCACTAAATTTCACTCTTCATAGGTATTTTTAACATATTATTACCACTATTTAGATCAAACAAAGTCTAAGACTAGTTTATTTGCATATTAAATTTGTAGGTATTACCTCTATAGGCACACTTTGAAACATACATGGGTGATTTAATGCCTCAAATTTATGTTTAAATTTACTTATACATATTATTATTACTCTATTCATTAATATCATAAATCCATCATGCTCTTTTTTGCACCATATTAGCTATCCCATGTTCAAACCTTCTCAAGGACCTTACACTCAAGAATGAGTACATAAACATGCACACCATGTGCTGAGCCTTGACATAAACTCTTAAGAAACTTTAAATTTCCTTGAAATTCTCTCTCTCTCTCTCTCTCTCTCTCTCTCTCTCTCTCTCTCTCTCTCTCTCTCTCTCTCTCTCTCTCTCTCTCTCTCTCTCTCTCTCTCTCTCTCTCTCTCTCTCTCTCTCTCTCTCTCTCTCTCTCATGAGAAAACAACCTCATATCAATCATCCACCATATTTTGAGTTAATACTTAACCTCAAGCTTCTTTTGACATCAATGCCCATACACAAATGCATGACACCAATGATAATGTGCAACAATCTCCCCCTTTTTCATTGATGGTAAACCACATTGATGGAATAAACACTTCAAGATGAATATCCTTTCAATAGAAAACTTATCCATCAATCTGATCTCTCCCCTTTGACATTAATGACAAAGGGTCTCTCTAATTTACCACCTTATCTCTTAATACTTGGACCTAAATTTTATGACTACCTAATCAAATATCTCATAAATAATTACATGAGATCCATTTGAATTGATGCATACTTCTCTTCAATATTCTTAAAAGAACTGAGATATATCCCATTAATTCCATACACACCTTATATATACCTTGATACAATTTATATTCTATTATAAAATTGGTGAACACCTTCAAAATAGCTTATCTAAGCTCACCAAAACATCACACCATCTTATGTTCTTCTACATTTCCCATCATTATTATATGACTATGTTTAGGTTCAGACCTAAACTAAGCAACATCTTGCTTTTACCATGTTATTTGTCTATATAAACCACCTTCAACAAGATCTTGAAACCAATTACAAACCTTTATTCCAACATGTCTTTAAATTTTTTACGTTTTATTTTTGAATTGGATTCAACATAATCATTCTTCTTATTCAATCTTGATAGTACCATCATGCATTCTTTTATGCAAACCTTAATCTTCTCCTTCATAATCTTAGCCATCTTATGCTTCTAGGATCACCTTCAAGTTGTTAAGCCTCCTCCAAAAGACCTGATATGATACCAATTATTGGAAGAAAAAACACTAAGATGGGGGTAAATTATTTTATAAACTTTTATTTCAAATCCATACTTTATTCATTAACTTTTCAAAACAATAGAGTGATCAAGCAATGCATAGAGAATCAATCACATAGAAAATAAGTAATATATCAACATATGGACACAATAAATATGTGGGAAAACCTCATGGGGAATAAAACCCATTGAAAAACTACTTTCACTATAGTCCTATAAGCAATGGATCAACATTTAGTGAGTCACCAACCCTATAAGGAATACCAACCCCTCACTAGTCAAGTACCAACTCAGTTAGTCCTATAGCAAGATCTAAATTACAAGGAGGATCCAAACCCCTAGGTGACTTGGCACCAACCTAGCCACTTCAAGGACACTTTTTAAATCTCCAAACTACAAGGCAACTCCCACTCCCTCTTGACTAAGAACCAACTAAACCAAGACAAGCTTGATCACCTTCACAACACTTTGTTGCTCATATAATAGATGGTGACCTCTTCTTCAGATATTAATCTTATATTTTCACTTTCATACATCAATTAAATACCTATGATGTATCTTCTAATGGTTTCAACTCATTCATCTCTTCTTAACCTTCTTTCTCACTCAAATAGCCTTTTAGGCTCATTTGTTCAATATGCCTCTTACTAGGCTCATTAGGTCAACTAACGTTATCATCTACCTATAAAAATTATAATGTATGTTTATGAATTATAATATACTCCCATTTTATGGTATATATGACCTATTTTTTCTCCTCAAATATCTTTTTTCTTCACTTATACTCTCATACAACTTCACTAGAACAAATAGGCCTATTATGCCTTGTATTTATACTTGATTCTTACTCTCACCCACCTTGGTCGGCCAAAAACCTATCCAAAATTGGATCACACTTAGAATAGGTCAACACACACGTTTAATAATTGAAAAATTCACTACATAGGTTATCCAAACTCATTTATACCTTAATTTATTCTTAGGCCTATTTAGAGACATAATGCATTATGTCTTTTCAACCATACATTACACTTGGACAAGCTTGAAAAATATTGAGACTATACCAATTAATGTAACACATAAAATATACCTTAAATATACAATTTATATCATTAATATATGTCCATACCACATTGTATCTTATATCACTCCTTGAATCATGCCATTAGGACTACTTGTCATTAGGTCTACACACACCCAAAAAATATGTCTCACATAACTAAAGCATATACTTAACTTTTACAAATAAAATTAATATATCCTTCATGACCTCATTTTCATAAATATTTCCATTATATTAGAAAAAATATTTCATAAGATGTCAAACCAACAACTTTCATATGCTCACTCAGAACTGTCTGACTACTACAAATCCCAGTCAACAACCTTTGACTATAAACATATGTATAGGAATTTATCATGATTAAAAATAAATTAAAATTTTATACCTAAAAAACATATTTACAAACAATTTATTCTTAAAATATATTCAAAACATTCCAAACATATCTCAGCTACATGACTACATAGAACTATCAATAAGCCTATCAACATAGTCATGATAAGTGTTATCTTTAACTCCTATAATGATAATTAAAAAAATTCTAATTCACATTAATAGTTGATATATGAACTCTATATCATATATATATATATATATATATATATATATATATATATATATATATATATATATATATATATATATCAATGGTTCTAGTGTCAACCATTGGTCTTACAGACCAATTTCTTAGGCTTCTCTTTCAGAGTGCTTACATAGCCAGATAAGCCATTTTGGCTTTCATATCTCAAATACTTAAAATGAATTTACACATTATATAAATCATTTATATATATGATATACACATTAAACAACAATTTCATGTGCATTGTATATGTTTAATCCTATCAAAGAGTCTCACACTCTTCACTCCACCTTGCATCCCTATAACTATCATTATGTTTTGAGAACCAGTTATGGTAAACATGACTTAGATAACTTTTAGGGACACAAAAAAGATATTTAAAATCATGAAAATTATCAAATAATATCATTATCACATCTTAAAACACAAATATATATGTGTGTGTATATATATATATATGTATGTATGTATATGTATATATATGTATATGTATATATATATGTATGCATATATATATACATATATATTTGTGTGTGTGTGTGTGTGTGTGTGTGTATATATGTATATATATATATATATATATATATATATATGTATATGTATGTATGTATGTATGTATATATATATGTATATATATATATATATACATACATACATATACATATACATACATATATATATATATATATATATATATCAATGGTTCTAGTGTCAACCATTGGTCTTATAGACCAATTTCTTAGGCTTCTCTTTCAGAGTGCTTACATAGCCAGATAAGCCATTTTGGCTTTCATATCTCAAATACTTAAAATGAATTTACACATTATATAAATCATTTATATATATTATATACACATTAAACAACAATTTCATGTGCATTGTATATGTTTAATCCTATCAAAGAGTCTCACACTCTTCACTCCACCTTGCATCCCTATAACTATCATTATGTTTTGAGAACCATTTATGGTAAACATGACTTAGATAACTTTTAGGGACACAAAAAAGAAATTTAAAATCATGAAAATTATCATATAATATCATTATCACATCTTAAAACACAAATATATATATATATATATATACATATATATATATACATATACATATATATATATATATACATATATATATATATATATATGTATATATATATATATGTATATATATGTATATATATGTATGTATATATATATATATATATGTATATATATGTATATGTATATATATGTGTTTCTATGCAAAATTGCTTTCTACATTCAAAGAAGAAATAAGAAACTAAAATAAATGGTTAAGGCTAGAAGTACCTGATAAAGTTATGCGCACCAAAATCAGATGTTGGAAGATTCTCCTCTTTGGCTGTGGAGGAATGACACCTGCGAAGAAAAAGCTAAAACACAGAAAAACGTTAGTCAAAGATATGGTGGGTTGTCAGGCGAACGCCTGATCCCGGAAGTATGAAGACTCCCTAGAAGGATATCAACCCACTGATAAAAAGCAGAATATTGGATGAAAGTAGATAATAAAAGATAAAATGAGAGAAATAAATGATAGAAAATAAAAATGCATACCTGATAAGTGGCACTGTTCTGCACAATCGCCGGCGTCGGTCTCTGTGGTGCCGGCGTCGGTTAGGGAAGGTGCCGACATCGGTTGAGATACCATCGTCGGTCGGGGCAGTGACCGGCGTCGGTCGGGGCAGGTTCTAGATAGAGTTGCAGAAAGTCTGGGAGAGTCGGGACAGGATCTTGACAGGTTCAGGATAGGGTCTGGGGAAAGTAAGGTCGGGTTTGGACAGAGTAAGGTCGGGTTTTTGGTCGAGTCTGGGGGTTTGAAGCTTCGAGATGATAGAAATAGTGAACGAAGAATAATCAAGAAGAAATAAAAATAAACAAAGAAAATACTTACCTGTCAGAAGCCGTGATGAAAGTCATAGTTGAAGTTGTCTGTGTAGTGCCAGAGTGAAACGAACACTGGAGTTGGTGGATGCTAGAGTTGATTGATCATGAGGTTGCAAGAGTCTGTAGATGTTAGAAATCAGAGAGGAGATTGAATGATCAGGTTGATTCTGATGAAGGCCCGGGGACGGTTTCGAGAGACGGTTCGATAACCATTTCGAGAAACCGATCGAGAACCAAATGGTAACTGATAATGGATAACGGGATGGTGACCGACGTAAAGACCATCATCGGCAGATGCATAATGAGGACAAAGTCTAGCTTTTAGCTCTCTGCTCATTGTTACATGCTGCTAGGGTCAAGGTTGGTGGAACAAGTGATCGACAAGGGTTAAATAGGCGAAGAAAAATAAGATGGGGAATGACCAGGGGAGTCGACATGATTTTGGTGTCTACATTTGCCCCTTTTTGTCTTGTTGGTTGTTCTGACGAACTGCAAGACAAAAATAGGAGTGATTGCCCTAGGTGAGGGATAAGGTTGATTTTGTCTTGTTGGTTGTTCGAATGAACTACAAGACAAAAATAGGAAGTGGATAGGTTGCCCCGATTATGGATGAGGTATTCCCCCTCAAACCAGGAGTCGAGGGAAGGGAACCGAGAATCAGGTGCTGATTTGACAAAGAGTGGATGAAAAAGGGGTGAGGGTGAATGCTACAAAAGTCGTGATTGTGTGCATACCATTACACGAGATGGTTAGGTCAAAGTGTCACAGGTCAAGGGTCAAGGAGTGCCAAAATTGAAATAACCGGGCCCCAACATTTAGTCATCTGCTGATCAGGTCACTCAATCTAAGCTGAAGCTCCAAATGGTTATCGTGTTCCAGGTATCCCAGGCTCAGGAAGTGCTCCCAAAAACATGAAAAAGTCATAAGTAGGGCGGATCAACCGGTTTGCGATCCTATACTTGTGAGGGTCCAAAAAGGTCTGTGCACAATTTTGCTAACCAGTCATGAGGTAGCATACATGCAAAAACAACCAAGGCAACAGTGTCTTGGAAGTAGTCGAGGTCAGAGGAGATAGGCATGATCTCCAATGGTTGGTGGTCGAGGGGAGGAATGGACGAAAGGATGTGGCCGAGCTAACCCCAGAAGACCCCATGTCAACTGAGTGCTGCCTACATAGCCCTGGTGATAGGGCCTCAGGCCAATGTAGTTCTCCCTAGAAGGGAGGGAGGGTCAAAGGGATAAAATGGGTCATGGTCAAGGATAAGATTATGGTTAAAAGAAGGAAAGAAGGCTTGTCCATCAGAGAGATGAACAAACGATAATGGTCAAGCTAACCTCAGAAGACCCCATGTCAACTGAGTGCTGCCTACATAGCCCTGGTGATAGGGCCTCAGACCAATGTAGTTCAGACAAAGGGTCTGAGTGGTAGACAGGTGGTTAAAATGGTTGATAGATTGGTTGATGATTGGATGTGGTCAAGTGTCGAAATGATGAGGGGAAGATGAGGATAAGATGATGCTACAGATGGTGTATTCTATAGAATTGGTCGAAAGGCTTTCATCCCTAGCAAGTTTCCATAGTCGTGATGGATGTATGCTAAAAATGAACGAAGGTTGATTTATGCTTTAGCAAGTATTGGTTTATGCTTAACATAAATTGGGTCTGGTCAATAGTTTCCATGTGTACTGGTGTCCATAGAAACTATGTGAAAAGGACAAGGGCGATGATAATGTCATGTTGTCGAGTTGTTGGTCTGAGAATGTTTTAGTTGAAAAAGGTTTGGTTAAAGGTGAGAAAAGTGAAAGATATGTGAAAGGCATATTGCTCTTTCATTGACAAGGACCAAAAAGATAGCATAGATAGGGGTTATGAGAACCAAGAGCCCCATTCATGCGTGACGTCGTTGACTGTGGTTATGTTAGAGCGGTAATCGAATCACTTCGACATTAAAGTGAACTCGAAGTCCCTTGAGCAGGTGATAGGAGGAGGAAAGAGGGTAACCCGTTTTAAGAGTAGAGATAACTTTGCCCCTTTTTATAGGAGACCCTGAGACAACTATAAGTCAAGTCCATGACTTTTTTTTTTTTTTTTTTTTTTTTTTTAGCGAGACTGATCAATGCGGGAAGCCTGCATAGAGATGTCATTTGCTTGGTGGTCAGGTTGTGAAGTTGATCAATGCGGGAAGCTTCTAAAATAGTGCTATTTATTACTAGATTGAGTCATAGCCATCCTTCAAGGGAGTGGTCTAGATTTTTGTTTAATATAAAGGGCTTTTGAATAGCTGTCCTTCGAGGGAGCAGTCTATTAATTACAGCAATGATAGTACAGCTGTCCTTCGAGGGAGCAGTCTGCTTTTTGATTTTTTGATATTGATATAGGGACCATGGATATTGTGACATCTTGATTTGTTTTGACAGAAATGTGAGTCATGGACAAGATTATAGAAGGTCAAGGGCTCCCTTTTATGAGGACAAAGCATCCATACAGCATAAAAGGGGTTATAGGAATTGTTAAGAGGAATAGGGTTGAAAGGAGGTAGGATTAAGAGGATGAGGATTGCTAAAGGGATGAGCTCAAGTTAAGTGTCAAGTGGAAGAGTACTCGACTAACAGTAGAACGGTCGCAGATGCAACGCATTAAGAGGCTCAGGTTCTGGGCGTCCATCAAGAGAAGACAGACGATAAGTCCCTGATCCATACTTGTGCGTGATAATAAAAGGTCCGAGCCAATTAGGAGCAAACTTGCCTCATTTACTTCACTCCATATTGGTCACGTGTTGATTGATGAGTGGATGTGAAGTTGACTGATATGGTCGTTGATTGATCGAGACTAGTTGAATGTGTGGATAAAAAGATTGGTCAATGTTTGGTTGAGATTTGGTCATTTGATAGTTGGTCAATGGTTGGTCGAAGGTTGATTGGTTGGTATTTGGTCTTTGGTTGGGTCGAATGTTTGGTTGAGGTTGGGTTAAATGTTTGGTTGCTAGTCTGGTTGAGGCTAAGTTGAAAGAGTGATTGATATGTGGTCGAGACTGTGTTGAAAAATTGGTCGAGGTTTGGATGAAAGTTGAATTCCCCCAGCGGCTAGGGAGAATGTTTGATGGATTGGTTAAGGTAGGTTGAGGTTTAGTGGTCAGATGGACTATGTTGATGTTGAATAAGGGGGTTAAAGGTGACAAAGGAACCAGAACCTGGTGTGGAGATCCCGATTTAGGTGATGAGGTTGGAGAGGTATGAGTTGGTGTTGATGATTTGTGGGAGGGATGGTCTAGAGGATCCTTGATGAGAGGGGAATCCTTTCTCTGTTGGAGACGAATGATAGCTTTAAGAGTGCAACAACGCTCAGTGTCATGTCCTAGGGTATGATGATAGTGACAGTATTTAGAGTTATCGAACCAAGAGGGTCTTGATCCAAGAGTTGATGAGAGGGGCGGTGTTGAAGGCTTGATAACGTGGTTAAGAAGAGAGGTGTCATTCCCCAGACATTAGCGAATGGCGACCTTGAGGGCACAATAATGTTTCGTGTCATGTCCAGGCATGCGATGATATGCACAAATACGAGTGTCATCGAACCAAGGTGGTTTAGGTCCGAGAGATTGATATGGTTTGAGAGGTGAAAGGTTGAGGCGAGATGACTGCAACAAGTGCCGTAACAGCAAGGTATAAGAACCTGCTAACGGTTCTAGATATTTTATTGTAGTGAGGGTTGATGACGTTGGTTTGAGAGGTGTAAGAGACATTGGTCGATGATTTAGAGAAGATATATGTTTGACAGGTTGATAGAGTAATGGAGGTGACGTGCCTCTGTGAAGGATGGGAGTAGGCAGTACTCCTATTAAAGTGGATGGATGCGGGCCCAAGATTGAAGGCAATGACAAAGGTGGGGGAGGAGTCCTCCGGTGTGGTCTAGTGATCTTCGTGGGTTTGAGTCGAGGGCCACTATTGTGTGAGGCAAGGTTAGATACAGGTTTGGGTTTAGATGTGGATGGAGGTGAGTGAGATGTAACAATCTCAGGCAAAGGGCAAGAGGAAACCATGACTGGGTCTTCCTCAATCGAAATGGGCGAGAAGAGATAGGGTCTTCTCTTGGTGGAGAAGAAATAGGAGAGGGTGGCTCCTCAAGTGGGTAAATGGTAGGGATGATCATGCCTTCTACATGTGCTTGAGGAGTAGGAGAGGTAAGGTTTTTAGATGAAGGTAGGGCTAATGGCATAGGTGTGATCAAGGCATCCTCCAATATAGGAGAAATAGATGGAGGACTAATAGGAGAAGAGGGTTCTTCATCCTGTGAAGAAGGTTGGTCAGGGACAAGAGGTAAGATAGTGTTGACGGTGTGTATATCATAATCTTGAGGGTCATTGATCATGGTTTGGATGTTGTCTTGAGTAGGCGGGTGATTAGGAAAAGGTTGTTTGAAGATGTTGAGGTTTTGGTTGGGCGGTGCATTCGGGTTATCCAAGATAAGATCGCCCTTGTCTAGCATGTCCTGGACGAGGTTTTTAAAAGTTTGACAGTGATCCATATCATGGCCTTTGACACGGTGATAGTTACAAAAGTGGTTCTCCTTGTACTATGCAGGGATAGGTGTTGAGGGGTCGAATTGATGTGGTCGGATTGAAGGGAGATTGAGGACCCCCTGCTTGATGAGTTTATCCAAGATAGAGGCATATGACTCTCCAATTGGAGTGAATTGACGCTGTATGGATTGACGTTGAAAATGTTTATTGATGTAGTCTAATGTTGAAGATGTTGGTCGGTTAGTTATTGTTGAAGATGATGGTCTAAAGATGACAGTGTTCGCTGACTCCTTAGATTGAGAGTGGGCAGAAGAAGGTCTGGAAGAAGAATGGTTATTGGTTTTTGTGTTAGTGTTACACAATTTGACCTTATCTTCTTCAATAGCGTAGAGTTCAAGCTTTTGGGCCATGGTGAAGGCCTCGTCGAAAGTGTGGAATGTTTGAACCCGCAAGGTGGATGAGATGTGACTGACACATGCTCGAGAAAAGAGCTCAATGAGCTCGGGTTGAGGCAAGGAGAAGGAGAGCTGGTTGATCAAGTCTCTCCAATGGGCAACAAAATCAACTACTGATTCGTCATCAAATTGCCTAATGGAGTAAAGGTCTGTGATCGAGACTTGTTTAGTGATATTGATTGAGAAATGGTCAACGAATAATTGAGCGAGTTGAATGAATGAAAAGATAGAATGCCTGGCAAGGGAGCTATACCAGTCAAGGGCAGGGCCAGAAAGAGACATAGGAAATGTGCGTAATAATAACACATCATCGTGGGCAATAAGGTAGCAGGCATGTCTGAATGCCCGTAGATGTTGTTGTGGGTCTTCCTTACTCTGAAAGCGAGTAAATTTAGGAAGCTCCCAATGGTTGGGGTATGGTCGGATAGGGACAGAAGGATGAATGGGCTCGTTATAAATTTGGTCATATGAAGAGATATTATTTGAACTAGAGATAGAAGCTTCGAGACTGGACATTTTATCCATCAGCATCTTGATGACATCTACTGATGGATTGGTGGACGGAGCACCCCCAAGGTTGTAAGGTGCTTGAAAGAGGCTAGAGGAGGTATACGACGTAATCGGTTGTACCAATA